>CM037887.1:35536471-36043031 GCA_021292165.1 Shinisaurus crocodilurus
GTTTTTCATTAGATCTTGCTGCTGGTTTTATTAAGATTGTTTTTATTATTGGTTCATTTGTTGATTACAGGTTAATGCAATATAAATAGCAAACAGCTATGAAATGTTAGTGAATAGTGGTATATAATCTTCTGTATACATAAATACAGTCTGTTCAGAACAAGCTTGGAGAATCTGACTGATTCCCCAGGTTTTTTAGTTAGGATTTTAATCAAGCCATAATTAAATGTCTCCAAATTGGTTTAAATCAGGAGTAATGCCAAGGTTCTTTCTGCTGCTACTTAGGCAAACTTGCTAACCTTGGACAGAAGCTTCCTGGCTGTAGCTGAAGGGATTTTAGTTCAGGAGGGAGCAAACTGTGCTCTCCTGTCTTGTCTAAAGCATGGAAGCGAATGTTGGTTCAGTGGCAACATGGGAGTCTGCAATGCTCTTTCATTTGACAAAGGTGTGTCTTGTTTTCTCAACAGCCATCTTAGCAATAAGCAGACTTGTGTTGAGGTATCTTGTGTGATCAGTTCTTTAAAAGGCCACACAGAGCCAGATGGAACAGTTGCGGCAGGGTTTTATCGTCCATATTCCTGGGTGCCTTACTTAATTGGTAAGTTTATACCAGATACATTGATGGGCAGTTTTCTCTTTCTGAAAACTTCAGGAAGGCCCAGTTCTTACAGAGCAAAACTGAAACAAGACCATTCTTGTGAATGTGGCACCAAGTTTCCAGTTGGACATTGGGCTCTGTGCCGTGCTGTCGTCATCACCAAGGCAGAAGCAGCTGGCCCTGGAAGATGGGCGGTGGGCAGGGCTTCCCTACCAGCTCTAGAGACCCCTTCCGTGCATTAGTGCTCTAGCCACTCAGCTGCACTTGGGGCCTAAAATCAGACCATGGTCTTTTAAGGGAGGCGAATAACTCACTAAGCCTAACAGGTGTTTTAAAAGAAAAATGCAATCGCAGCAGCCTAGAAAAGAAAGCACAACGTTTTAAAAGATCACTGCAATTCTTGAACTCTGCCCTACTAATTTGCTGGCAGACTGGTGGGCATCCCAAGTCCAGAAATGCCCCAGAGAGCTACTCAAAGAGCAGGGGGCTTCTCCCAGTAGGGCGGCCTGTGGGGGCCCTTAGATGGGTTTGTTCAAATAGCACCAAATATCTTTGAAGTACTGAGTGGACATTGTTTTATTACCTCTTTGAAGATAAAGTTCTGGGGGTGGCAAATGCTCACTTACTAATTAACCTGGACTAAAGTTGGGAATGTTACTAATTACAGCATGAAGAATTACCCAGCAAGAGGATCCACTACATGTATTAAATGTGTATGGTCCTAGCCTAAATCCTTCTATTTAACACACATGATTACTAAATCGGACCCAAAGGCTATTTAGTAGTTATGCAACTTATTTCACTGCCTGTGTCTTCAGTAGTTAACCAGTATCACTTAGTGGAGGGGGGGGATAATAACGGGTGCAAATAGCAGCACTCGGGGTACAATGCAACGATCTCTGGAACAGAAATATTCTTTGTTGGTGGTTACAAGTACAGTCATGCCTTGGATTGAGAGCATAATTCGTTCCGGAAACGTGCTTGTAATCCAAAACACTCTTATATCAAAACGAAATTCCCTCAAAAAAATTTGTACAGAGATTTTTAATTTAAGCCGTACTACAGTACTTGTATTGCAAGACGTCGCTTGTATATCATGTTTTTTAAAAATAAATATTTAAAAATGTGCTTGTCTTGCAAAACGCCCTCAAACCAAGTTACTTGCAATCCAAGGTATTACTGTACTGCAATAAGTTTCTGGTTGCTTTATTTCATTCCTGCCCAGCTCTGCCTCTTCTGCATGGCCTTTTTAACTTCTGATGGTGAAGTGAATCTGTGGAACTCTTTTTTGAGGAGCTCCCATCTGGGTTATTCTTCCCTGTCCTGGCTTATAAGACCCTCTCCCAGTCTTGCATTTCCTATTGTAGCAGAGTAGCCAGGCTAGTTTGCAGCAGCCAAAAAGAGAAGTGCAGTGGTCCTTCTGAGATCCGTTCGGTTAACGTGGTGCTTACTGTAAACCAGGGCTCTCCAACCTTGGGTCCCCAGATGTTGCTGGACTACAGCTCCCAGAATCCCTTGCCATTAGCCATGCTGGCTGGGTATGCTGGGAACTGTAGGCCAGCAACATCTGGGGACCCAAGGTTGGAGAGCCCTGCTGTAAACCGCGGAATTCTCTTCCACAAGATGTAGTGGTGGCCACCAACTTGGAAGGCTTGAAAAGAGGCTTTGACAAATTAATGGAGGATAAGGCTATCGATGGCTATTAATGATGGCTGTATGCTAGTTCCAGGATGAAGGGCAGGCAGGATGCCTCTTGACACCAGTTGGCTGAACATGGATGGGAAGGTGTGGTTGTGTTCATGTCCTCCTTGTTGACTTTCTGTCCGTGTCTGGTTGGCCACTCTGGGAACAGAATGCGGGACTAGAGAGGCCTTTGCTCTGGTCCAATAGGACTCTTCTTGTGTTCAGGTGAAGTCTCTGAGGTGCCTCAGCCCTCTTGGTCCAGCTGCTTGGTATCCTTCTGTGTAGCTGGCACCTGGTGCTTCTGCTTGCACAAATGTAGGCCTTCTCCCTGTTGAGGAAGTTGGAAAACTGCCTCCTTTCAGTGACCCACCTAGAGCTGCTGTCCAGGGTGGATTTGCATATGCTAATGGCCTTGACTCTCCTAGCTTGTTAGTAGTGATTTGTGACTGCATTTATATGCAAATACGAACAACTTGCTGCTGAGTTAATTAGTGCTTTTCTCTTTGTTTCCTACAGCTTTGGGGAAAGGGTTGGTTTCTCTTTATTCCAGCCCCCTCTGGCTCCTTAGAGATGAGTACCTACCACAGTCAGGCTGAGTGAGTGTGGAAATGAAGGGCAGCTCCTTAACTTTATTTCATGAGAGGGTGATGCTCTGTATTCTCCTATCATGCAGCAAGTTCATGCTGCCATCCACCCGCAATTACTGACGAGGATTCCTCGACTGGGGCTCCACAGCCACTTCTCTGCCTTGCTAGAGCTGCCACGTTTTGTTTCCTTAAGATTATACAATGCGTGGTTCTTCATATGTCTGTTTCCATCTCAAGCTTGGGTGTATGTAATGTGGGGTACTGCTTGTGTTTGGAGTAGGGGAGACAGTAAACAGAAAAGTACCGGTTGCAGCTACTTGTTGACTTGGAAAGGATCGGCCTTTGTGTTTGCTTTTAACAATTGTACATATTCTTTAGGATGTTCGTTGTCTTTCCCGTCTTCTGTGCTTACCTGCTTTGCTCGGGGATTATTCATACTGTCTTTTCCCTCCCAGCTGTGGGATTGCTCCCCTTCAGTTTTTCTCTGCCCAGCAGCAGCTGGGATTCTGGAGCTAGTCACACTGTTTGTTGCCTGGGCACACTTTTAGGGTTCTTTCAGCATTAAACTACTTTTGAAAAAGCTGCATAGAGATGGGCTATAGCTCAGTGGTTAAGCACATGCTTTGCATAGCCTGGGTTTAATCCTGTCATCCCCAGCTAAAAGGATCTCCGTGGAGAGCTGCTGTAGGTCATTGTAGACCAGGTAATGCTGGGCTGGATGGAACAATGGTCTGACTCTGTATAAGGCAGCTTCTTATTTTTAAATATCTCTAGTGTGACGAATTCAACCTCTCCCCTAGAAATGTCTTGCCACATATAGCATACTAATCTCTTTGAAGTGTGAACCACACGGCATTGAGAACATATCTTTTCGTTGTACTTTCCACTGGGATATTTGTGGAATGTGCAGTCTGAATGATTCATGTATCCATGTGGCAGGATAAGTGCTGTTTCTGAGATAGAGGTGCATCTTTGTTCTTTTTCCAAATCACGATGAATTTGCTGGCTCTCACTGCATCTTGCAGAAGCGACTACTTTGCAAAGTATTTTTTAAAAACACACACACCAACATTAGGATCATAGGTTATTTCTGAGAATCTAGTTCTGCTTTCTTGTGGCTGGTGTGTAGGAGTTGGTGGCTTTTAGCTAGATCAGGATCTGGTTGGCAGAGGAGAATCTAGAAGCAACTTTTCCTCTTTTTTATGTTCCCCTTCTGGTGTGATTGGGAGGGTCAGTTTGCTCTTGTTTGGATTTGTTGGGACTTGAAAAAGATACTAGGAGAGGATATATTGTGGAGTAATATCCTTCCTATCTCACGTTAGTGAGATCAGCAGAGTAGAGTCCCTTTCCAGCTTAAAAGAAGCTTAGATTTGGCTAGTGTTAGCCAGTTAGCATTTGGTAATCCAGGATGCTTTAAGGCAGACTGGATTTCCCTGGTTTTGCCCCCTTTTCTCTCCCTCAGAACAATAATCAGAGACACAGTCTTGTAAAAGTTAAAAGTAACATTTACTCACTCAGATGATGCAGTTTCATTCAGGCAGGCTTAAAAGACGTTTCCTACAGTTGGTTACAAGTTCATTTGGAAATACTTGGGGTCTGAACTTCAGACCAGCAACTCTGGCTACATGCTGCTACAAGGACCACGTGGAGACAACAACCTGGTGGTGCCATGCTCACTAGAGTCTGAACAGAAAGAGGAATAAGCTGGGGGAGCTACGCCCACTTTCTGTTCAGGCTGTTAATAATTCAATGAGTACCTTCTAGGAAAACCACCCTAGAAGGTATCAGTGATCTTAACCATTTCACCCAATTGCCTGGTGAAACATTAGCCATAGGTTTTGACTGCAATTTTTAATTATCCAACAGGATTGAAGGTCACAAGTTGCATGTCTCAGGAGGAGGCCAGTCTCCAGGCATCCTTTGGCAGGTACGGTAAAGGCAGTGGGGCCCAATTTTTGGGCAGCCCTGGTAGTCCAGAGTGTTTTGGCTCTTGCAGCTTGTGCCTAGAGAGTGCTCAGTCTTCCTCCTCTCCCTCCCTCCCATTGTGCCCTGCAGCAAAGTCTTTTTCACAGTTACTGAGTCAGTGAGAACATTTTTTTAAGCCTTTGTTTTTGCTCTTGAAAAGTAGGCTGGGCTGTGGCTACATCATGGCTGCAGGCTTGGAGCAACAGAGACCGAGAGCTGGCTGTGGCCTCTAATTTGTGCTGGCACTGTCGTCTCCCCGCCCCCCATGTGTGGGAGGGAGCAAGGGAGGGAGCTGCACAGCACACTTTCCCTGTCTGGAGAAGGCTGTGCGGGTAGTGCCGGGGAGCCTTAGCTGGGCTCTCATCCGGCCCTTGGGCCTTGCCGCCTTGCCCTGCCCTGCCCTGCCCTGCCCTGCCTGCTGCTGCTGCATGTGGCATCTTCAAAGCCGCGGGTGTGTCTTGGGCCCTCCTTCCATAATGAGGGGGGCTATTACGCAGGCGGCCTGGGTTGCAGAGCTTGTGGCTGGAGGGCTCTCCTCTCCGGTGATGGCATGGGGCAGAACGGAGAATCGTGATAGGCCCTCCCTTCTCCTCAGGCGTTCTCCCCCAGCTCCCCACCCTCAAAGGCAAAGAGACCTGGAAGCGCAGGCCTGTCCTGCTGCATTCCTAACCAACTTGGTTTTTTTAAATTAACTCCAAGGTGGGAGGTGAAGGTGGTTTCCTTTACTAACAGTGGCTGGGGAAGATGCTCCCACCCCCATCTCAAGCCCAGTGGTTGACCTTCCTCTCCCTCCCTCCCTTCCATTTTGGCAACCAGGGCTATTATGTGGTGGTGCAGAAGGGGCTTCTGGGCTTTGTACATGTTTGCCCCCCCCGCCTCTCTTTCTCTACAAGGAAGCACGTTCGGAGTGCAAATGGCTGCAATTGCGGGGTGGCCGCTGCCTCTGAGGGGCACAGACCCGCCCCTGGGGAGCTTTGAGGTGATGGGCCTTCCTGGAAGGGAGGGGCTTCTTCTGCCTGGCAACTCACTGATCCTGATCCGGAGCTGCCAGGCTGCCTGGTGATGGCCTTGGCAAAAAATGTATGGGGGGGGGGCGATTTGCATATTGCTGGGATATGCGTGACACTGATATGATTGACAAGCGTTAGTGTCTGCCAAATGACTCTTCTTTTCCTGAACTTTTTACCCACAGCTGTTAACAACGACTCAGCTCATGAAAAGTTTTGACACCTAGGGAGAAACCTTGAGATAGCGAGGGCACAATGAGCTGCTGCTGGCTTCATTTTGTTTCCAGTCTGCTTGCATTTCATTTTTAACAATTTTGCGGTCTGGAGCCTTCTCCGGGGGAAAAGAAGGTGGCGGTGTCTGCGAGGCCTGCGCAAGTGCATTAAAAGTCCCTGCTTGGGGGAGAGTCCTGGCGCTGGCCGGGCCTTCCTTCCACCCCACATTTGACATGCAGTGGCAGAGGTAGCCATAGTACCTCGGGTGGAGGAACAAAAGGCCGAGGGAGGATAAATGAAGTGTTGTCAGCAGTGGCAGTCTCCCTTTTGGCTCTTTACCCGTTGCTCTACACCCACATTGTGTGTTTTTGGTCTCCATAATAGGGTGTGCTGATTCCTCGCCCTGTGGGCTTAAGCTGCTGCTGGGTGCTTGGCCTCCAGCCCTTTGCAGATCCATCTAACAGAGTGGGGGGCTTCCTGCTTAGCGGGGAGAAAGGCCCAGTGGCGCCTCGTCCCTGCTGGGGCACGGAGAGCGGCAGCTGTCGACCTTGGGTGAAAAGTTCAAATCTGCATTTAAAAGGCAGAAGGCCATTAAATAGTGTGACGTCTGGGGTCAAGTTGAAACGGTTCCTGGGTTTAAGTAATTGAGCTGGCCCCTTTTTGTTTAGGTCTCAGACAGCCTGGATTGCCCTCCAAACTGCTTTGGAGGGCAATGGAGCTTGTGGCCTTGTGTGGTGCCAGCTTGACTGCTGGAAAGCTTCTCTGGGGGATGCCCCTTTGGGTGTTGGGAGTCCCTTGCATGAGAGATTCCTTGGCTCCTCTTCCCAAACCATGAGCCACTTGCAAGCCAGGGTCTCCCCAGCGCCAAGGCCTCCTCTTGCTCTCCACGCTTCCCCGGCCTGATGAATGAACACAAGTGTTTGAGCTCCATGGTAACCTTGTGCAAGATCACGGTGGTGTTCCCCTCCGATGGGGGTAGCAGGGAATGCGTGTGTCCAGAACTCTCGTCTCCATGGTAAGGGGGAAGAGGGCGGGTGTGTGTGTGCCCGATTCCTTAGGCCTTTTCCTCATGCACTGGGACACTGGCTCCAGGGAAGACATTGGGGGCTGTGGGCCTGACTTGGGTCTCACGGGTTTGAGCTTCTCAGACATACTCATGGGGCCGGCCGGCCGGCCGGCCTGCGGCGAGGAGGAGGCCAGATTATTGCCCCGCCCCCCACCCCCCCCAATAGAGATCCAGAGCTGCTGAACTCTGACTCTTCTACGCGACTGGACTGAACGAAGGTTGAGATGCTCTGCTCTGTGGACAGGATGGCCGTCCCCTGGCCTTGAGTGCCTGCTTGCAGACAAGCGTGCATCCAGTTCCATGCTCATATAACAGCTGTCTCCGTGCTCTCTGAGGATGATGGCAGTTGTAGTCCAACACGCTGGAGGGGGGAGGGCTGGGCTATGGTGGTATAGACTGTGGCTCTGTCTCTCCAGATTCCTGCACGCGGCCTGGCAGATTCCGGAAGGTGCTCCCTTGGCACTTTTGCCTCCGCCTTGCTGCTCTGGCCCCTCTGCTCTGCTGGAGGATTTGGGGTCAGCTGGGGACAGGCAGCCCTTGGCAGTACTTTTTGGCAGGCTCAGTCCTCTAATCCGTGATCTCGTTCCTTTTGCAAGGGGAAGTCTTGTGCTCTGGGGTAGTCTTTTTGCTTCCTCTGGGTTTCCAGCAGGAGTGTTTCTTGAAGCGGGTGGGAGTGGCTGTCGCTGGATGCCCAGGCTGCCCTGCCCCATCACACCCAGGTGGCAGCGGTGCTTCTGCTTGAGGAGAGTCTCTTTCTTTCTGCAGAGGATATCTTTCTGTGTGGTGGCCTTAAATATGGAGATGTCTATGAGCCTTTGCCTAATTACCTTGTTTTTTCAGACCCCCATGCACTGCCACCAAAGTTGACCTCTACTGGTACGATGTGGCTACACAAATACATATTGTTGGCATGCCAGCAGCAAGAACCGAAGTCCGCCAGGACTAGCATGTCAGTTGCTTGTGTGGGTGTGTGTACCTTTTATTACAGGCTTCCCCAACATGGTGCCTGCAGCCCGGCGAGGACCTTGTTCCTCTTCCCCTCACATCTGGTAAGATAAACACACACGGTTCCCCCCCCCTTTTTTTCTTCTTACAAGTTGGTTGGGTGCACTGTGTGAACCACAGCACTGGCTGAAGCTGCTTCTTCGTGGTCTCTGTGCGTCACACATGTGGGCTCTGCGCCTGCGCGGAGGCCGCTTCGGGAAGATTCTAAAGCTGAGGCAAATTGGGCGGGAGCCCCTCTCCCTGCGCGTCTCCTCTCGCGGGTTCCCGCCCTCTCCCTCAGTTCCTCTTTGGCCGCCATCGCGTTTGGTAGCGTTTCGAGAGGTGGGCCCCTGGGCCCACATGCTAGATATTTGGGTGCGTGCGTGTTGGCTGGTAGAGGTGAAATGAGTGGATTGAGAGTCAGTTGAACAGGAATTGGAGCAGACTCTGGGTGGGTAATGAATTTGGGGGAAATTGATTTGGATGTGATCTTCCTATTAATTTGGGAAATTAATCTTAGTGCTAATATAAGGAAATTATGTACTTGGCTTGCCTTCTGTGAAATGGGTGTTCTGCTGGAGCAGGAAACCGGGTCCAAAGGGGTGGTCTTGTGTTTTGGTGCATAGACTCCCACCTCTGTCTGGGCAAGTTACTGGTCTTGTATCCTCATCAGTTCGCCTTGTGTGAGATGTGCATGTTTTGTGCTATGTGGGGTGAAATACGTGGTTTGGTATCTGGGACTCAAACCTCACCTCTTGTGCTTTGTACTCAGTTTCTTGGGCAAGTTACTTGTCTTCAAGCCTCACCAGTTTTCCTTCTCTGAAGCGGGTGTTTTGTGACTGGCCACCCCCACCCCGCTCCGCTCCTGTATGGAGTGCACAAAATGGCATCCTTTTGTAATGGTGCCCACCACACTTACTTGAAATCCCGAATGTGCCACAGGCCCAAAAGGCTGGAGCCCCTGCCTTGGCCAACCTGTGTGGCCCGACTGTTTCCATGTGGGGCTCCTGGGGCCTGGCTGTCACTGGGAGGGGAAGCACAGAAATGAGTTCCCCTCTGTAGAGCCCCTCTCTGGGAAGGCATGGGACGCCACGGATGGATGGCCTGTCTCTGCACCCCACCTTAAGGTCTTGGAGGTGAAGCAGGCTATGAGAAATCCACATTCCACCGCAGAAGGGCAGTTTATTTGCGGGTCAAAGTTCACTAAAGTTACCATTTCTGTTTATGAATGTGAGGATGTTTAGGACCATTTTCTCTGTGGTATGTGACTGAAGCCATGTATTCTAGACCATTCACACTGCAGGGATTGCCGATACCGCTTTACTGCAGGTTGTGTGTATATGCATCCATATGCCTGTAGACTGGGCAGGAGAGTGCTGCTGGAAATCTGAGTGGGTTTGGACGGATTTGGGGTGGGCAGCAACCAGAGACGGCAGGAGTCATTTTGAAAGTCCACAGGACCTCAGATTTTTCTCCTTGGACTTGAACAGCAGGTTGGCTGCATCTCTTTTGTGTGTGGTTGTTGTGGCATCACAGTAGATCTGTGGGGCAAAAGGATCTTCCTCTCACAGGAGCTGGAGGGGCTTCTTGATTTTAAGCTGCTGTACTGTACCTCACTTGCGGGCTGCCCCAGAGAGAATCCAGGAGCCTGTGGGACCTGGGACTGGGACTAGGCCATTCCCTCCCTTAATTTGTAAGGTCACTTGTTTCAGTTTGATTAGCAGTGCCTTTATTAAGCAGCAGTTTGTGTTTTGTCTAGAAACACACACCATGGTGTGCTATATGTCTCAACAAGATCCAAAAGCGGTGTAAAAGGGCTTTGGGTATGGAGCAAGGAGAGAATTGCAGTTGATTTCTTTTTCCCTCACAGCCCTGAGCTGCACACTTCAGCAGTGGATGGGGTCTTGAGTGTCATAATGGTGATGGAGTTGTGCCAACTTTTGCCATGAATTGGAGGTTGGGAGCCTGATTCTGGGCAGTCAGAGTTGCCAAGACTGTTGACTTAGAGCACATGTAGTCCAACCCCAAGGCAGGATCTTCTCTAGTTCCATCAGCAACTTTAGTACTGTATACGTTGGAGGAGGGAAACAGAAGAACCTGCTAGAGAGCAGGTCAGACCATTGGTTCAGCTCGCATGGTATAGTCTACTCTTGACTTTCCAGGATATTGGGTGGAGAGTTCTTTAAAATCACCTGCTGCTACCTGATCCTTTGCTAACTGCAGATAAACCAGGGATTGAACCTCTGCGTGCAGAGCAGGTGCACTACCACTGAGCGATGGGTCCCGCCTTGGAATGAGGACCTCAGTCAATACAAATTGCCTGGGGCAGCAGGAATGGGCTGGTCGACTGGGTCAAACGCACTGAGGCCCAAGGAGCACCACCACCATGGCAAGGGACACGAGTCGGTGAGCTCTTAATCATATTGCTGCTGTTGGTTTATTGTCTTTGCAGTGAATACACCTGCTATGAAAGGCTTAGTCTGGAGCTTCCAGTTGAGCAGCTGAGGCGAAGTGCTGCATTTTTACCTGCCTTTTTCTTCAAACAATATCTTCTGGCTTCCAGATTTCTGATAAATTGATAAGAGGAATTGCGGGAGTCAATAGAGTTGTAGACACTTTGCCAATATAACCCTAGTGCTATTGATCTGCCAGTAAATTAAAGTCTTACTTAGAGGCTGCCGATATTTCTAATCTCCTGCTTCACCAATTACAACCTTCTAGCTACCTGAGAAAGACGAGGAAGCAGACACAGCTGTTAGGCCTCTGTTTAGTGTGGGGAACCGTCGGGATGCAGGGCAGGGGTGAGGTGTTTGCTCAAGTTTGAAGAACTGTGGCCACCCTACCTTGCTCTCCCTCCCCAAAGCGCTTGTGACCCAAGGAAAGATCCTCTCTGTGATTTCAAAAGCGCAGGGAAAGAAGTGACAAAGCCCCTGCAAGTACATAACCATTTTACTATAATTTATTTTTCCACTAGTTGGAATGGTGCTTGTGGTGGATCTTTGGTAATTCCTGTCAGGAGTGCTTTGGTGACCAAATACTAGTCTAGTTACTGGCAGCAGTTAGCGTTGCTATGATTCAGGAGGGGAATTCTGTGGCCAAAGCTGCTCTCAACCCACTGTTGCTCGAGGAGTACTGCTAGTAACTGTTCTTACTGCTTCTTTCAGATATAGGGGCAACTCCCTGATTTAGTCGTCTGGGTGTATCTAGTATAATGAGTCACATGCCAACATTTATTTTCCTTGCAAAAAGTTCATCTTTCTAGGCATTCAGAATGTGTTCAGCTATGTTTCAGACCTCTGATGTACTGTTGCCTATCTTGCTTCTCTCTAAACATTGCAGCTTCTGTAGACCTTAGCAGGGCATCGCAATGCGGAGAGGAGCACCTTTGATAAGGTGGTATGGGGCGGGGCTGCTTCTTGTCTGTAGTTCCTGTTTTCCCCACCCCCAAGTTTGGCTGCTTGTTTGGAGCTGGACAAGAAGCAGAGTTGCTTTCTGTGGAGAAACGAGCCTTTGGGGGTACACACACACACCTCATGTGTGAACTGGCTGGGGTGGGGTGTGCATAGTTAGCGTGTGGAGAAAGGGGCCCTTGGGGGTTCCTGCATGCATGCACACGGACACACACACACACACACACACACACACACGCCTCCTCATGTGTAAACCAAGTGGGGCCAGTTGAGGGGGCTGGGAGGAAGCGAAAGGTACATAAAACATAGGATGGGGCCTGGCGCCTGGAGGTCTGGAGGAGCCAGGCTGAAAGCGTTCATATGTAAATGTAGTTCAAGCCATGAGTTCCCTTCCCCCTGCCTGGCCAGGTGAGGTGCATGGTGATTGGCTAAGAGGCAGCAGAGGAGGGGAGGGGGGGAAAAGGTATATTCCCCAAAGCGTGGTTTTTGGTCTTTGTCCTGGATCGCGTGGCTACCGGCTACCCTGGCTATTAGGGATGGCAGCAAGCCAAAGAGAGGCCCCAAGCCTTTGGGGGGGCCCATCAGGATCCGACCCCAGTTAGCTCCTGGTGAAATGAGCTGGATGAGGGCTCTAGTGAAGGCAAGCCTTGTGGGAGTTTTACCCATCTCAGACCTGCGGGTAGATGGAGTAGTTCTCCTCGGGCGGCAAGGCTGTGCTGGATTTAACCCTTGAAGAGAATACCCTCAGGTAACTGGTGTATGCCTGAGAGATATTAAGGAATCAGGTCTTATTGTTTTGCAGCTCTACTGTGTACTAAAGTGTCTCTCTCTTTATTTTGTGTGCTTCTCTCATTTCCCCTAATCTTGTTGTTTAAATGCTACCAGAATAAACCTTGTCGTGGTTTTACCCCACATGGGTTTTGTAGTGCTCTGTGAGTTCAGTATCTAAATCCAGGTTACAGAAATTGAAGGCGAGTCCCTGAACAGAGATTCAAGTAGGGTTGCAGACAGCTGAGGCTGGCAATCTGGTACCTTGAGAACTCAGGGGGTCTTGGTTCCTTTGGAGTAGGAAAGGGTGGGGGTGTGGCGGGCCAGCCAGCCCCCCCTTCCTCCACACTTTCAAAGGTCCAAGAAAGAACCATGAGGTCATGGAGCTTCCTGCTGGTGGTCCTGCTTTGAGTGGCAATTGTTTGGGCAGATTTTTCGCCTGATAAGCTCCTTTCAGGTCTCATTTATGTTTGAAAGTCCACCACTGTAGGCTTTGGGAAGAAATCTCCAGATAAATGCTGTGTTCTTCTAATACCCCAGAGCAAAAATCAATGGGAGGATAATCTTTCCCCTTGTCCAACAGACAACATGTGTTCCTACCTCCAGCAGCACCTTCACATATGGGAAGCTGCAATCCTGCCCCTTCAGCTTGTACTTCAGGTTTCCCCTGGAAAACCTGAAGTACAAGCCGAAGGGTTAGGATTGCAGCTTGAGATTGATGGTCAGGGAACACCCGATTACTTTGAACGAGTTCAAATCTCCTGGGCCCGATGAACTGCATCCTAGAGCAGGGGTCCTCAAACTTTTTAAACAGGGGGCCAGTTCATTGTCCCTCAGACTGTTGGGGGCCCGGACTATAGTTTGAAAAAAATATGAACGAATGGATCAAGTTAAAAAAAAGGTCCTTTTTTTTTTTTACTTGATAGGTGTGAATTCCCCCCCCCCTTAAATGGAAAGTTATTTTACTTATTTATTTATTTATTTCATTTTTATACTGCCCAATAGCCGAAGCTCTCTGGGCGGTTTACTGCAATTAACAAGACAGTCCCTGCCCGCAGGCTTACAATCTAAAAAGACACGACACACAAGGAAAAAGGAATGGGGAGGGAAGAAGAGGGAATATTAATGAATACTCCTGGCAGGGCTGGTAGTATTTACATATATAGTTGCACAATTGTTTCATGTCTAACACGAATATACTTTTGTTTTTGCCATCACACAAATGAGCATACTCTGCTTCAATCCAAAGTAGCATTTTTGAAACATTAGAAATCTGACTTAGCTACATCAGCTCATACATAAGAGGTAAAACACCACCACTAATTTTTCCATATTATGGAAAAGAATTAAAAGAATCAGCGCTTGAAGCGAAAGTTAAAAAAAAGTCTGCTTCCGCCAATCGGCCGGCGGGCTGGATAAAAAGGCAAGGCGGGCCGGATAAAAAGGCAAGGCGGGCCGGATGTGGCCCACGGGCCTTAGTTTGAAGACCCCTGTCCTAGAGTAATAAAGGAACTGGCAGAAGAACTCTCAGAACCAGTGTCTATTATCTTTGAGAAATCATGGAGGACGGGTGAAGTGCCAGATAACTGGAGGAGGGCTAATGTTGTTCCTATCTTCAAAAAGGGCAAGAAGGAGGAACCTGGGACCTACAGACCAGTCAGTCTGACATCAATCCCTGGGAAAATTTTGGAGCAGATTATAAAGCAGTCACTCTGCAAGCACCTTGAAAACAATGCAGTGATTACTACAAGTCAACATGGATTTGTCAAGAACAAATCCTGCCAGGCTAATCTGATCTCATTTTTTGATTGGGTAATGTCACTTGTGGACTGTGGGAATGCTGTGGACATAATATATCTTGACTTCAGCAAAGCTTTCAACAAAGTGCCTCATGATATCCTGATTAGTAAGCTAGCTAAAAGCGGGCTAGATGGAACAACTATCAGGTGGATCCACAATTGGCTACAGAATCAGACTCAAAGAGTGCTTATCAATGGTACCTTCTCAAACTGGGGAGAGGTAATGAGCGGCGTACCGCAGGGCTCGGTCCTGGGCCCAGTGCTCTTCAACCATTTTATTAATGACTTGGATGAGGAGGTGCAGGGAATGCTTATCAAATTTGCAGATGACACAAAATTGGGTGGAATAGCCAATACCCTGGAAGACAAAACAAGATTCAAAGTGATCTCGATAGGCTGGAGTGCTGGGCTGAAAAGAGCAGAACGAAATTTAATCGTGATAAATGCCAAGTGCTGCACCTAGGAAAAAGGAACCAAATGCACAGTTACAGGATGGGGGATACTTGGTTCAACAGTATTACAAGTGAGAAGGATCTTGGAATTGTGGTAGATCGCAAGCTGAATATGAGCGCACAATGTGATGTGACTTCGAAAAAGGCAAATGCTATTTTGGGCTGTATTAATAGAAGTATGGCTTCCAACTCAGCACTGGTTAGGCCTTACCTTGAGTACTGTGTCCAGTTCTGGGCACCACACTTAAAAAGGATGTAGACAAACTGGAGAGGGTTCAGAGGAGGGCAACAAAGATGATCAGGGGACTGGAAACAAAGCTCTATGAAGAGAGATTGAAGGAACTGGGCATGTTTAGCCTTCAGAAGAGGAGACTGGGGGGAGATAGGATAGCACTCTTCCAGTACTTGAAGGGTTGTCACAAAGAGGACGGCCAGGACCTCTTCTCGATCATCCCAGATTGTAGGACACCGAATAATGGGTTCAAGTTACAGGAAGTCAGATTCCACCTGGACATCAGAAAAAACTTCCTGACAGTTAGAGCAATACGCCAAAGGAATCAATGACCTAAGGAGGTGGTGGGCTCTCCCACACTGGAGACATTCAAGGCACAGCTCGAGAGCCATCTGTCAAGGATGCTTTGACTTGGATTCCTGCATTGAGCAGGGGGTTGGACTCAATGGCGTCATGGTCCCCTTCCAACTACTACTCTATAATTCTATGAAGTATGGAAAAGGAAAGGCCTTTCACACTGTCCTTGGAGACAAGGTGCTCTCCTGGCTGCATGGAATGGGTCCTCTGTAGGAAAGAGGCGTTCTCAGACAGAGTTTGGCTTCTGTGATTTCATGTTGAATTTGGCCTCAAGGCCAGGGGGGCAGTTGCCTAGTGGTTGCCCAACTGGGCCAGATTAGTTGTCTGTTGATGGACTACAGTTGTTGGACTGCAGCTTCCGGCATCTGGAGGGCACCAGGTTGAGGAAGGCTGGTATAGATTGTCAGTAGCAGGTAGAACTAAGTGATAAATCCTCTTCTGTGCAGTTAATGTCCATACCTCTTAAGCCAGAAGAGTTAGCACTGAGCTTGGGTAGCCCCCAACCTACAGAGTAGTGAACTGTGTCACACGGTGCTTTACTGTTTCTATGCTTTATGTGAGCTACGCCTAGACTGTATGGGGAAAAGAGGCATATACCGGTACATCTCTCTATTAATAAAATAAGCACTACCCTGGATGAAAGTTTTTCTCTCTTTTCCTGGAATTCAGTCCCTTAACTGAATGTATGGGTTAAATCTGGAAGTGACAGGTGTGAAGGATTGAGGCCTACACAGGTTAGGTTAGTTGAAGCCTGTAGGCCCAAACACTTCCCTAAATTAGTTGAAGCCTGAAGGCCCAAACATTTCAAGATGGGAGGGGCATTTGTGAGTTTCAGTTCACCCAATAGAAGTTAAGTATTATTTCTCCTGTTCAAGGTCACATGGTTATAACCTTCCAATCCTGGGAAGGCTTTATTTGTGTGGGGTGTGGTCAGCTAGAGCCAGAGAGAGACTGACTGCAGAGGAGAGAGGCAGACAGGAGTTAAGTTAGAGAGCCTTGTGTTGTTTGTTTAATTTTAAATACTTGCTTTTGAATTATAACTGCTCTATTGTGTAAATACCCTAATGTAATAAGTAAAGTTTGTTGTTTACCCTGAGTTGTTGGAGTGACTTATTCACCACGCCTGAAGTCTATTCTCATGCTACTGGGAACAGGAAAGTAACAGGCAAAGGATTGGTCTCCTGGAACGGGAGAAGCTTTGAGAAGAGGCAGAGATCTTCCAATGGCAGATCAAGGGGTCCCTGCAGTAGCGGAACCTTGACAACAGGACCCTGCAGAAGTGATCAGGGCGGTGAAGTAGCCTGTGATTCTCCCCCATCTTCTGAACCGCAGATGTGGCCCCTAATGCTCTCTCCGCTAGAAGAGTCTTTGTCTTTGCCTTGGTAGAAAAGACAGCTGCCAGGAGAAGTGCCATGGTCTTGGTTGTGCTGGATGTGATGGTGGTTGATGCAAAAGGCTTCTGACCATGTGATGTGGCTGTCTGGCTTATTACTCTTCAGTTTGTCAGGATTAAAGTGTTCTAGATAACCTGGCCACCCCTGAATTAGTTAAAAGACAGAGCAAGGCAGGCTGAACCCCAGAGTGGACACAGGGCCATTGTCCACACTCAAGGTTTAACCTACTTGGTTTTCCTCACAATCCAGTGCTCACATCACATTTGTTTTGAATGTGTTGTATGGGTGAGTATATGAAATGTGGAGTGGGTACCAGCCTGGCACTACCCAGTTTGGAACAAGGTGTCTGCTGCAGACAAATGATCTTGCTAGGGTAACACTTCACTGTAGCCAGCTTGTTAATGTCCAGTTTCCTGAAGAGTTTTTGTTGCAGCTGGTGCCCTGCAGTGAGTTTGTGTAGGGCTGTTTGCACATAATGGCACCATGTCATGGGTTAATTAACTCATGATTGGCCATGCTGTGTGCCATTTTTCATATACAGCCTCCGATTGGCCCAATCTGAGGGTGCTCTGTGATGTCCGGACCCTGACACTATGGGTTAATCGTGGGTTAAACAACCCACAGTTGACCTAAGAAGAAACCATGGGTTAACTATGGGTTATTTAATCCATGATTAACCCATAGTGTCTGAGTTCAGATGCTATGGAGCAACCTTCGATTGGAGTTTGCATATTCAAAATGGCTGCAGCATGTGCCCAGCACGTGACAGCGGCAAATCTTGTCAGGGCGTGGGGTGAGGGTAGCTGCAAACTCAGTTTTTTACAGCAGGCAGGATTGTTTTGCAGGAATTAGATGAATTTGATAAACTGTTCCCTTCCCTGGCCAGAGCCTTTACCTATAATTCAAGGAACAAGTAGGATTAGGCACTTGTAGTTTTTATCTGTCCCTTAAGTGGTGTTCGCCTGGTCTGCAGTATCCCAGAAAACAGAATTCTGTGGCTTCAGGTGGGCAAGCCTTCCGGTTCCCAAGCCCGCGTGTGCGTGTGGGGGGGGGAGCAGTGAGATTGCAGTGTTCTCCAGCCTTGGGTCCCCAGATGTTTTTGGCCTACAGCTCCCAGCATGGGGCATGCTGGGAGTTGTAGGCCAAAAACATCTGGGGACCCAAGGCTGGAGAACACTGCCCTAGAGAGAAAGCCGGGATATTTTTCCTCATCTCCCTCCAAATGCATTCCGGTATGACTGCTCACTCCACTGCCCCTCAGTTGCTGTATTGGAGGGAGCCCTTGTCACTGGCTTGTCTAAAACGTTCCCAGCTCTTGGTACTCACCCCCAAAACTTTGTTTTGTTCCTTTGAAAGGCCTCTGCAACCTCCTAAATCACTTCATTTCTCCTTGGCTCCCACTGGCTGAAAGGAGTCTTACATGCTTGTGTGTCTCTGCCTGCTCAGCCTGCAACATTAAAAACGAGGCGCCTGGATGACATTTGGAGCAGGAGTGGCCATTTCTGGCTGAGTTTGTTGACTTTGAAATGGGTCTGAGCTCAACCAGGACGCATTGCTTGGCCCACGATGGGGCAGCCCGATGGTGGTCTGGCCGGAGAGAGGGGTGTGTGCAAGCCAGCTGTGTTTCTCCCCCTGTGCTGGCACAGACTTTGAAGCATTGCCCCTCGTGGTTGTGTCTTGCACTCTACAGAATGTGTGGTGGCCAACAGTGTATTAAGCACTAGTGGAGTCCGGGAGGGCAGGCGATCACCCGTGAGAGATAAGCAAAGTTCTCTGATGGTGGATCAATAAAGGTTAGTAACATCATATCTCAAAGTGAGAGAAGAGGACCTGCTTTCCACAGAGCTGCTTATCAGACGGCAGCCTGGAGCAGAGCTAACCTTTTCCTACTCGGGGACCTGCTCCCTACCAGAATAGGCCCCTGTGACAGGAGGGAGGCTTCTGGGCCTGGCTGCCGCATCCCCCTTTGCCTTGACTGCCCTGCTGTCTGCCCCTCGTGGTTCTGCGATAGGTGGATAGAGGGTGTCGTTCTGTTTGCCTGCTTTCTCCTGGTGCTCAGCTAAGGGTTTGTTCCCTAAGACCGAGCAGATGAGAAGATTTCCTGTTGGAAAGGGCATCCAGAATCTCAGTTGAGGTATTCTCACCCTTCAGCTGGCTGCACAGTGGAAGAGACGGAGAGCAGGCTCAGGAGGCCACAGTGCCCAAGATGTCTCTGGAGTCTGGCCATGTGAACAGGAATCCCACACCCCCTCAGGAGGAATGTGAGGTGCAGCGGGGTTTCCTCTTGGTTGGCTCTTGAGACACAGGGTTTTGTTCTGCAAAGTGAATGAATTCTCTGGCACAGGGGAAGGGGGCTTAAACGCGCAGGCCGAGGGCTTGTTGCTCAAGAAGGGAGCATGTTTTGCCCACGGGCAGTTGAGCTGTTCTCCAAGGCTTTTGCTCCCTCCCTCCTTCCCCCAAGGCCATCTTCCCGGGGCAGTGCCAACTCTGGGGGCGGGGGTGGCGTTCGTGATTGCAGGCCCGGCTAATGGACTGATGTCCAAGTGGAAAGCGTATTTTCAGTGTGGAAGTGCTGAGCCGTCAGTGAGGCCTGGATTACTGGGTGATTGTGCTGTCAATACCACCGTATTGAGCCTGAGCGAGCCTTCACAGCGCAGGGAAACACTTAGCTCACTGCTCCTGCTTATTGAGAAGCCAATAGCAATTTAGTGGCTGACACTTGACATCAGATCCATTCCCTGAGGTGCAGCTCCTGCAAAACTATCCTCGTGTCCTCTCTCAACCTTCCGTGCTGGCGTGGCTTGAGGGAGCGCAAGCGCTTGCCTCCTATTGTGTGTGCCCCTCTGCTAGACTTTGGGGCTTACAGGAGTTATGAGCCAACCCTCTCCCCACCCCCCATGGCACCGGCCAAGGCGCTTCCACAGCCCAACTAGGGCTGCTTGCTGAGGACAAACGGGACTATTCTGCCTGCAAGAAGATGTTTGCTGTGTCTGGTTTGGCAGTGAGGGCAGGCAAAGGGCTCTCGATGCACTGGGGAAGGGGCAATGTTACTCAGTACTGCCAGTCTGAGTTCTGAGCCATTTGTGCCCAAGGCGGGTTTCTTTGTGGTTCTTCCCCTTTCTTTTCCTTCCCAGCTCGTTGTTTCTTCTGAGTCACTTACCATGCCGATAGTACAGCGCTGCACTGTGCCCATTTAAATGGTGCAATGAAGTGGTGGTTTTCTTGAGAATCAGTCTCTGGAAGCAGTCACTGCCTTTTGATGATGTGGGTACTAAGGCTGGTCTAGGGGAGCCAACGTGCTGCTAATTTAGGCTCGGGATGACTTTAGCGCACAGCCGTTACAGCTTTTCTATTGGCAGCTACCATTGCCTCGCCAGCAGGTAAGGATGCGTAATTAACACAAATGGGTGTGCAATGGATGCAGTCCAAGCCCTATTTCTCGCTGAACCCAGGGTAGCCTTTTCCAGCCTGGTGCCCTCCAGATGTTTTAGACTACTACTCCCATCAACTCTGACCATTAGCCATGCTGGCTGGAGGGCTGACCTAAGGAGTCTCTAACCTCTCCATCCACTTCTCAAAGACTGTTATATAAATAACCGAGAACAAAGCACATTGAGGCTTCTTTGGGTTTAGGCCAGGACTTATGAATAACTCAGAGCAAATGGATAAACTTAAAGGCAGAACTTTACTTGGGGAAAGTGGAAGAACACATACAGTCAGGCATACTTACAGGTAACTAGATCTGAAAAATGCTAATCAGAGCCTAAACTAAATTAAATGCAAGAGCCGAACAAAATTTACAGAAGCTGGGTTGGGCCCGGGTGGCTTGAATGGCTGCCTTCCTGTACCAGCCTGCCTGCGTTCTGAGGTCATCCACAGACGCCCTTCTCACTTACCCGCTGCCAAGGGCAATTAGGCTGGAGAGCACAAGGGGGATGGCCTTCTCAGTGGTGGCTCTGCTCCTCTGGAATCAGCTTGCCTAGCTGGGGGGTTTCATCCCCTTTGCAGGTCTTCAAGAGAGTTCTGAAGACCTACCTATTTTTGCTGGCATTCCTATAGTTTTGGGAATGCTAGTTTTATTGGTGAGCTCTGTTTTTATGGATTTTTATTGAATATGTACTTACTGATGATTTTATTATATCCATGTTGTATGATTTTTATCTTATACGCCACCTTGAGAGGGTTCCACACTTATAGGCAGCCTGAAAAGAATTGTAAATAAAAATTAAAATTAAAAAAAAGCATGGCTGGGTTCTGGAGGCCCCCCCCCCCCGCTCTTCCAGAGTCATAGTTGTGTTCAGTTATATCTTTGACCATAGAAGCAGATTGTTCAGATTTGCACAGCAATCCGATGTAGTTCATTCATTCATTTCATTTATTTCATTTATATACCGCCCAACAGCCGAAGCTCTCTGGGCGGTTCACAATAGATTATACATTAAAACAACAATAAAAACATACAAAATAGTTTAAAAGATTAAAAACCAAAATTTAAAAACACAGTTTAAAATAACAATTAAAAAACTAATAAAACTGAGCCTACAGGTGACAATCCCCCCCCCCCCCGTGCTATTCCGAGCTCCTAACTATTAAATGCCTTGGCATAGAGGGAAGTCTTAACCTGGCGCCAAAAAGATAATAAGGTTGGCGCCAGGCGGGTCTCAGTGGGGAGCTTGTTCCATAATTGGGGGGCTACCACCGAGGAGGCCCTCCTCCTCGTTGCCACCAACTGAGCCTCTCTTGGAGGTGGCAGTCGGAGGAGGGCCCCAGATGTTGAGCGTAGTGTCCGGGTAGATTGCGGTTGGGAGAGACGTTCCAGTCAGGTATTGTGGTCCTAAGCCGTGTAGGGTTTTATAGGTTAAAACTAGCACCTTGAATTCGGCTCGGAAGCATATTGGCAGCCAGTGCAAACGGGCCAAAACCGGTGTAATGTGCTCGGACCTTCCGGTCCCCGCAATAAGCCTGGCTGCCGCATTTTGCACAAGCTGCAGCTTCCAAACAGTCTTCAAAGGCAGCCCCACGTAGAGTGCATTGCAGTAGTCTAGTTTAGAGATTACCAGAGCGTAGATTACTGAGACCAGGCTATCCCTGTCCAGATAGGGGCGTATCTGGGCCACCAGCCGAAGCTGGTAGAAGGCACTCCTTGCCACTGAGGCCACTTGAGCCTCAAGTGACAAAGATGGCTCCAGGAGCACCCCCAAGCTATGAACCTTCTCCTTCAAGGGGAGTGCAACCCCATCCAGAACAGGTTGAACACCCTCCATCCGGTCAAAGGAACCACACACTAACAGCATCTCAGTCTTCTCTGGATTGAGCCTCAGTTTGTTAGCCCTCATCCAGTCCATTGTCACAGCCAGGCACCGGTTCAGCACATCCACAGCCACAGCTAGAGATAATCTCACAGTTAGAGATAGCGCTTTATATGTAAACAAGCAATGCCCTGCAACATGTTTCAGTGTATACCTTCTAAGAGGCTCTTCAGGATGCCAGCCAGCTGTGCCTTCCTCCAGTTTACTCCATTACACACACACACACACACACACACACACACACACACACACGCATAATGACCACACAAACCATGTGGTTTGGCAATAACCAAAAGCACGTTATAGTTATATTTCAAATGAAAGGACCTGTAAGTTAATCCTCATGAAAGGGAGAGCTTGCTGATTGCCTACTGCCTGCAGTGATTGGCAGGTTATGGACCAATGGTCTGACACCGCAGAAGGCTTCTTTATCTGTTTGCAGGTTACGAAGAATAGCAGATAAACAGGTTGAAGACATAACCTTTTTCCAGTCACTCATGGCCTTGTTGCAGACACTGTAGCGGCAATTCAGTTAGAAGATCAGAGTTAGACACACGTCCTTGTTTTCCACAGTTCAGAAGCCTCTTTGGTGGGTCCAGTGAAATGAGGGATGCTGCTGACAGCTCCGTTCCTGGGTTGCTGTATTCCTGATTAACTATTTGCTTTGCATAGCTGTGTCCAATTTCCCTCCTGATACCTGCGAGGTATCCTGCCTTCCACCAGTGGTCACCTTGGATATTGGCATGAGTCAGAGCAGAATGGTAAAATGAAACCTCTCTTCCATCCCTGAGAAACCTGAAGGGCCATGTGTCAAGTTACATAAAAACATAAGAGTCGTGCTTGATCAGACCAAAGACCTATCTAATCCAGCATTCTGTTCACTCAGTGGCCAACCAGTTGGATATGAGTGCAATAGCACCCTTCTGGTCGGGTTCCCCAACATACTCCCTCAAATACTGGAGGAAATATATAGCCATCAGGACTAGTGGCCATTGATATCCTCCTTAAATGTGTCTAATGCCCTTTTAAAGCCATCCAAGTTGGTGGCTGTCACTACATCTTGTGGTAGAAAATTCCATAGTTTAACAAGGTGCTATGTGAAGAAGTATTTCCTTTTATCTGTCCTGAATCTCCCACCAATCAGCTTCATGGGATGATTCTGAGTTATGAGAAGGGGAGAAAAATGTCTCCACAACATGCATAATTTTGTACATCTTTTATCACATCTCCCTGTATTTGCCTTTTTTCTAAGCTAAACAGTCCCAGGCATTGTAACCTTTCCTCATGGGAACTGCTCTAGTCCCTTGATCATTTTGGTTGATCTTTCCTGCACCTTTTCCAACTCTACAATATCCTTTTTAAGGCGCTGTGACCAGAACTGTACACAGTATTGATGTATAGTTGCGCCATATATTTGTATAAGGGCAGTATTATATTGGCAATTTTATTTTCAATGCCTTTTTCTAATTATGCCTAACATGGAATTTGCCTTTTTCACAGCAGCTGCTCATGGGGTCAACATTTTCATTGGGCTGTCCACCACAACCTCAAGATCTCTTTCTTGGTCAGTCACCGCTGGCTCAAATCCCATCAGATTATATGTGAAGTTGGGATTTTTTGCCCCAAAGTGCATCGCTTCACACTTGCTTATATTGAATCATGTTTGCCATTTCAATGCCCATTCTCCTAGTTTGAGAGATTCTTTTGGAGTTCTTCGCAATCCCTTTTTGTTTTAACTATCCTAAATATGTTGGTGTCATCAGCAAACTTTGCCAGCTCACTCCTAATTCCAGATCATTTATGAACAAGTTAAACAGCACTGTTCCCAAAACAGATCCTTGTGGGACCCCGCTGTTTACATCCCCCCATTGGGAGAATTGACCATTTATTCCTAACCAGTCACCGATCTATAAAAGGACCTCTCCTCTTATTCCAGCCACGCCATGACTGCTAACATTGCTCAGGAGTCTTTGATGAGGGACTTTATCAGAAACCTCTTGGAAGTCCAAGTAAACAATGTCTACAAAGTGCTAAGAATAAAGCACCTAGTTTCACGATGGAATGGATTTAAGTCAGATGGTTGAGAGAACGATATGAAAAGTGGTGCTTTGGTCTTCCCCAGTGGCTGAACCTTCTCCCGCGGACAGTTAGCTCTGGAGGTGGCCCCGCCGGCCCCGTGCTTCGGGTGCATGTGCTCAGCATTCAGCTGCCCCTCCTCTCTGTGCTGTGCTGTTTATGTGTGTGAGTGACAAATGGAGGCCATCATTCAGATCTGGTTTCACTTTTCCTGAACAAGATGATTTTTTTTTTTTCAAGGAAAGCAAAGGGACACTAATTCTTTATTATGCCTCTCAGCTAGAAAAGTTGGAGCGCACCTACCTGCTCTTCTTTGGTTTTCCTAGTTTTGTGTTCTCCGAAGTCCAAACCAGTTACGTTCACTTGAAGGGTTTCCAGCTTTTGTACAGGATAGGCTGGCTTGTGGAGCAGAGATGGCTGGTTCTTGAGAGCTGTGCCTTGGGTACAAGAAGTTGCTGGTCAGCTTTTTGGAAATACTTTGGAAAGGTGTCTGCCTGTTGTCCTTGGAACCCTAAAATTAGTAGGGGTGCTTCCTGGCTTCACCTGGGCTGCAGGTGACCGAGTCTGGAAGCCAACCAGGGGCTCAACTCCAAGCTGCATTTGTAGCCAGGGAGGTGAAGGGTCAGCATCCAAGCTCTCCTGCATGGGCAGAGCTATGGAGTGCCTGCAGCAAGCTGGGGCAGTGGCATCTCAGGGCTGAGGAGGCTGCAACCCCAACCCCCGCGTGTGCTGGCTGCTGTGAGGCCGTGCAGAGGGGGAGGAAAGCGTGAGGCAGTGGGCAGGGACCGACGGGGGCAGGGCCTGAGCGGCAAGCCGTGCCCTGCTCTTACCGGCTGCCTCTGATACAGCTTTCCCCAACGTGAGGCCCACCAGATGCTTTGGACCAACTTCCATCAGCCCCAGCCAGAATGCTAGGAATTCAAGTCTGAAACACCTGGAGGGCACCAGGTTGCTGAATACTAGAGGTGGTTGCCTTCTTGGTCAGCCTGTGGGCTTTCTAGAGGCAGCTTGCTGATCTCTGTTGGAAACCAAATGCCTGGACTAGATGAGTCTTTGCTTTGGCCTGGTCTAGCTTCAGGGCTGCTTTTCTACTCCCCCCACAGAGGTGTGGGGCGGGAACTCTCTGGGAATGCTGCAGCTGGGGGGGGGGGAGGAACAACTCGTCCTTCCTTCCTTCCTTCCTTCCTTCCTTCCTTCCTAGGAGGACTTCCTTTATGTTGAACTAAAAAAACCAGACAGCAACGTATTCATCTTCGCAGTCTGGTGCTCTTCCTTCTCTGAGAGAGGAAGGGAGGTGCGTGGAGAGAACGAGAGTGTGTGGATGAAATAATATGAAGGGGGACACAGGCACTCACTGACACACAAGCCACCTCACACGCCAGCAGCACCCAAAAGGAACATACTGCTTTCTAGAGACTGGCTTGGTCACATTTCGGAGTGTAGCATTTCTCAAGAGCAAGGATGACTCATGCCAGCAAAGTTCATGTCCTCTGGAGAAGGAGGGTCAGCATCTGCTGTGCAGGGAAAGTGCTAATCTTGGGTCTTAAATCAAACTCTGTGGGACAGACAACTGAAGCCCAAGCACAGATGGGCAAAGTACACAGGTGCGCTCAACTGGTGAAGAGGCGGCCGCTCTGCATTGGTGGCAGAGTGCCCAGCCCAGCGGGCCGTAGTGTGGTCTGAAGGTGCTGCGCTCGCATGATGTCATGATTTGGGTGAGAGGAGTTGCAGAGTCCTGCTGCAGCCATACCTCTCGCCCTCCCCCCCCCCACCTTCCCCTCCCAGAATTTTTGACCAGTCAACCACTTTGTTCAATGCCATAAATTCTAGGCTGTTCCAGGAAGCGTGCTTTGTTGTGACTGGTTCCTAAAAACAGGTTTCTGCAGCGTCCCATTGTTTTGTTCATGAAGGGATAGGTGGGGAGGGTTTGGCATGGAAGGTTGCCATGGACTTGGAGGAAGCGAAGTAGAGGCACGGGGGAAGAGTTCCATACCTAGGGCTGCTCGTGTCCTGCATGCACGACCCTTGTGTAGGGGGGGTGTGAGGCCGTGCTAGCTGCCTGCCTCTGGAGGGAGGGAGGGAGGGACGTGGAGCTCATGGCTGGGAGCAAGGTGGGCACGGTGCCTCCTCTGTCAGGATGAGATTTGGGCAGGGCTGGGGCTATTCTGTTCTGCTGTTCTGTTTTTTAGGTCCAAATCCTGAACCAAGAAACTGAATTTAGCCATCTGGGTAAATATTTATTTATTTATTTATTTATTGTATTTATGAATCTGGCCAGCAAACTGGCCACTCTGGGCGATGTACAATATGATAAAATATAAAATACATTTAAAACAGTATAAAATTTTAAAATCTTAACCCACCCCATATTTCCGCCTGAATAGCCATGTTTTTAGTGAGCGGTGGAAGCTCAGCAGAGAGGGGGCATGGCGGAGGTCACTGGGGAGAGAGTTCCACAGTATGGGGGCCGCCACAGAAAAGGCCCTCTTCCTCGTCCCCACCAGTCTAGCTGCTCTGGCTGAAGGGACAAGGAGAAGGCCATCTGTGGCAGATCTTGTTGAGCGGCCTACTTGGTGTTGCTGGAGACGCTCCTTGAGATAGACTGGACCGGAGCCGTATAGGGTTTTAAAGGTCAAAACCAACACCTTGAATTCGGCTCGGCAAGCAACTGGTAAATATTGTGGGACTTTGCTTGTTTCAGAGTGTTTTGCACGACTCTGCTTCTGCTGATTAACAGGAGGGTGCAGACCTGTGGAAGGCACTGGAGCTCTACTTTCTGAGCAGTGCTGGACTGGTTCTCCCCCACCCCCACTGCATTTTCTGAAATTTAATCGGGCATTGACCAACTAAAATCACTCATCAAACGCTGTCCCAAAACTCAACGTTTTGCTCACCATTCTCTTAGGAGAGGTTTTCTGGTCTTCTCCCTCTTCCTGGAACACACATGCGCGCGCACACACTACCTCTTCCTCTCTTCCCGGGCTCTTTCAGCCCCTTAAACTTTGGGATCACGCAGCCGCCATCTGCTCACCGGCAGACTTCTTGCACGCGATGGGGATGGTAGGATCTGGCTTTGCTTACTCACTGGCAACTGCTACTCTCAGCCTCTGTTGTACTCGATGGGTAGTTTCTTTTGCTTGTCTCTTTGGCCTCTTTATGCTTGGAAAAGGGAACCCGCCCTGCCTTTTCTGCAGACATCAAGATTTCTTGCCTTTAACGCGCTCTGCTGGGAACTAGGTTTCCCCCAGACTGGGGTAGCCCTTTTCAGCAATCTGAACGTTTTCTTTGAGGCTCAATCTCATTACTTGCTGCCCTTTGCCCACTTGCTGGGCACACAAGCTGTTCTGGAACTCTTTTATAGTTGAAATTTCTTGCCTTCAATGCTCCCACTGGCGCTAGGCTTTTACCGACTGCCAGCAATCTGAACGTTTTCTTTGAGGCTCAATCTCACTCTTAAATCTCTAAAAAATAACACTCTATTCATGCACTAACGTCTCTCTAATTTCTCTCATTTGCCTACATGCACACACTCTGTGGTTCAGCTTCGAATCCCACCGCTACAACCATGTGGAGGAAGGGGGGGCTGGCTGGCCCGCCACACCCCCACCCTTTCCTACTCCAAAGGAACCAAGACCCCCTGAGATCTCTGTGAGAGCTGGACTGACCCGGGTTCAAAAGCTTCCCTAGCCAGTGACCCTCAGTCCCAGTCACACAGGCGGAAGGAGGAGATAACAGCAGTTAATAAAGATTAAAGAGTTTATTTGTAAGACCCAATTACATGGGATTAAGGCAAGCAATGCATCTCTACTCACTACATCATTGCAGATACAAATCCAATACCCCAGTGGTAAGGCTAGATGAAGTGAAGTCCAAGAGACATGTCGAGTCGAGACGAGCAAGACAGTAAGTGGAAGAGAGAGAGAGGCTATCAGCAAGTGTGTTAGCTTTATACCACCTATAAATAGGATATTACTCACCCCAGTTGTATAACCTATTCATCAACATGTTGATCCCAAAACCTGTCCAAGGTTGCTGAGTCATATCACCTCGAGACTATGTCTCATGACTAGAGACCTTGTATACTTGAACTCAAGAGACACCCACCATGTCAGGTGATAATCCCGATGTCAGGTGGTAATCTCGTTCTGCCTATGCAAAACCCAACAATCTCAAGGTACCAGATTGCCAGCCTCAGCTGTCTGCAACCCTACTTGAATCTCTGTTCAGGGACTCGCCTTCAATTCTGTAACCTGGATTTAGATACTGAACTCACAGAGTACTACAAAACCCATGTGGGGTAAAACCACGACAAGGTTTATTCTGGTAGCATTTTACAACAAGATTAGGGAAATGAGAGAAGCACACAAAATAAAGAGAGAGACACGTTAGTACACAGAAATAGAGCTAAAACACAATAAAACCTGATTCCTTAATAACTCTCAGGCACACACCAGTTACCTGAGGGTATTCTCTTCAAGGGTTAAATCCAGCACAGCCTTGCCGCCCGAGGAGAACTACTCCATTTACCCGCAGGTCTGAGATGGGTGAAACTCTCACAAGGCTTGCCTTTACTAGAGCCCTCAATCCAGCTAATTTTACCAAGAGCTGCCTGGGGTCCTTGGCTTTCCGCCATTACCACAGCCGGGTAGAACAAAGACAAAGACAAAGACCAAAAACCACGCCTTGGGAAATATACCTTTTCCCCCCCTCCCCTCCTCTGCTGCCTCTTAGCCAATCACCATGCACCTCACCTGGCCAGGCAGGGGGAAGGGAACTCATGACTCATGGCTTGAACTACATTTACATATGAACGCTTTCAGCCTGACTCCTCCAGACCTCCAGGCTCCAGGCCCCATCTTATGTTTTACACATGAGGAGGCGTGTGTGTGTGTGTATGTGTGTGTGTGTGCATGCATGCAGGAACCCCCAAGGGCCCCTCTTTCCACACGCTAACTATGCACACCCCACCCCAGCCGATTCACACCTGAGGTGTGTGTGTACCCCCAAAGGCTCGTTTCTCCACAAAATCCCTTTTCAGCGTTAAGGGGCAGAACCCTGCTTTGAAAATGCTGTGAGCCTTGAGGCTTTTGATTCCTGCCCTTATGTCTGTGCCACACAATGTGTCTGTGGCACTGCAGAATGCACGCCACCCCAGGTGTGGCCTGCCAGCTTATTTGCAACTGTTCGCCTCTCCCCTGCCCACCCTGATCCCGGACCTCTTTTGTGGATCCTGGAATGTTGTTTGCGAGTGAGTGGTGTGGGAGGAATGAATGAATTCTTTCGTCCTGACCTGAGTGCAGAGTGCTCTTGCATTTAGGCCAGCAGCCACTTTTGTTTTCATTCTAAAAGTAGCAAGAGAAAATACCTTTATTAGAACCAACTAAAACTAAAAAATAGTGAGCCATATTTTAATGGTCCTAATAAAGATACTATCCATCTATAATATTGGGATTGTTTTTCTAACAGACCCAAAACCTTTGGTTTTTGTGTATTTTACCTAGTGGCCTCATTGAGGACATGGGGGTCTGCCCTATGTACCAAGGGGACTCCGGTGTTAGTGGGGCTCCTTATCCATTGCAGTTTTCATCCTGAGCTTTATAGCAGCTATCCATGGTGCTCTGTGGTGGTGGACCTATTTTGGGGATTGAGTACAGCACCCTGGATAGCTCCTATAAAGCTCAGATAAAAGCTGCAATGGATAAGGAGCCCCACTGACATAGGAGTCACCAGCCTCCCCTGCAAATGTAGTATAACCAACCGCTCTGTGTGTCTGAGGTTTCTGGGGCTGGATCGGTTAAAGGATCCAGGATGCTGCTAGGTGGTTTTAGTGGTTGGAGCAGATTGGTACCTTGGCATACTCTTTAACAGTCTGTGTCCAGCAGGTTAGCTGCTGTGCTGGGGTTTCAGATGCACAGTAGCTTAGTCTAGTCTCAAGGTTTACTAAGGTGGCCTGCGCAAGAGGCTCTCTGCATCAGAGAAGATTCCAAGTATCATCATCATCAGGCGATCACTCGTGACCGAGTAAGATTGTCTTCCAGGATAAAAATTTACAAAAAGGAAATTTTAAAAGAAGGAAATTCTAAAGAAAAATTGTGTAGACTCTAGCGATGGGTCCATAAGTGACTGTGGAGGCCAATTCTAGATCCACACAGCTTCCCACAGTGAGGACACAGGTTACCAGATGGAAGATGGTCCTGTATTCATTTGACGTGCTTTTCGCTTAGCACGTTTCTCCCTTTCACCTTGCACTTGGGCTTCTTCAAAGTCCATAGAACCAAGTGTAAATTCCAAGTGTAAATTGGGTTGATTAACAACTTGCAGAAATGAAGGTGGTAGTGGGCCCTGAAGGGACTCTTGGCTTTGATGCCATAAGGAATTCTTTGGGATTCTGGCAGTGGGATTATCTCCACTATTCCGGTCCTTTGCTTTCTTGTTCTCTTTGGAGCTGGTTTGTATAGAGCAGTCTTTGATCCCAAATGTCAGAGGTTGTGATCACTAGGTGGCTAACGTGCCCCATTGAAGTAGTGTCCTCCAGACACTCGCTGGCGTGACCCCCTTGTTCCCTGGGGGTTGTGCAGGCAGCTCTCTGCTGATGGGAGATGTGATGATGGCACGTCTCGGCAAAGTGCCTTCGTTGTAAGGCCACGGCCTTTTCCTTCCTGGGGGTTTCTTGGGGTGATGGTGCCTCCCTTGATTTAAAGCTCCTTGCTTTGAGCTGGTTGTGTCTGGCGCTTAAAGTAAGGGGTCCCGGGAGCAGTGTGATGCTGTTCTGAATAACTGAGGACAGCCTCAGGTTTTTCAGAGGCAGCCCGTTAAACTGGACTGCCTCTCCCGCTCCTGTGGCAGGGTGTTGCGTGGTAATCTGCTTACTGGGAGCAACTTTGGTGCAGTGTTTCTTCTCTTCGGGAACAGTCTTTGTTCTGTGTCTAGTGGGTAGCAGGCAGAACTGAGGGGGGTGGTCTTCATGGTGGTCTCTGTGCATCACACACGAGTGCTGGGCCTGCGCAGAGCCTTGTTTGGGAATGTTCTAGAGCTGAGAAAGCGTTTGGTGAGAAGCCTGCCCCATCCTAACTGCGCGCATGCAGTGGACATGGCTCCCGCCTCCCCTCTCTGTTCTCCTTGGGAGCCATCTCAGTCCTCAGTCACAGGGGAGATGGAGCTGAGTCACGAGGGGAAATGGAAATGGAAGTAGCGGTGTGATGCGCTACCGGCCCACCTTGGCTGTGGTGGCAGGGGGCACTCGCACTCCGGCAGGTGAGCCTTCTGGGCCCCCGGAACCAGGTTCATGCTGGAGCTCTGGCTGTCAGAGCTGCTTTCTCCGCTCAGTGCACCCCACAAATCGTCTGCATCTCAAGGGCAGCAGTCTTGAAGGATTTGTATGAAGCACCTGGCTGCGAAAGGCCCTCGGTGTGCGCAACAACCTGTATTGACACAGGCAGTGCTGGTTTTGTTTTCCCCTGGTGGTGATTGAGGCCTGAAAAGCCTTCCTGGAAACCTGAGATCACAGCTCTGTTAAGAAATCTGAATGGGCTACCAGCCAGCTGCATCCTGCATTACACATTTGGAGGTGCTGCAGAGCTTGGGAGAAAGCAGATGGCCTGGGGCTGCCACTGGAGCAGGCAGGATGCCACCACCTTTCAGGGCTTGGCAGCAGAGCAAGGAGGTTTTCCAGTTCCATAGCAGAGTAGCAGGAGAGGCTGACTGTTCTAGGCTGGGGGCGGGCAGACTCCAGCCTTTGTTTTTTTTTACTAGAACTCTAAGATCCACCAACTGGAGCCTGTTGCAAAAGACACGTGCTTAGAATGGAAGACATCTGAGCCCAGGAATTTGTTCTGAGTGCCAGAACTGAACAGAGTTCATCAGAACATTGGAAGCAGCCTTCTACTGAATCAGACGCTTGGTCCATCTAGCTCAGTTTGGTCAACACTGACTGGAAGCAGTGGCTCTCCCTCCTGGGTTTCAGGCAGGATTCCTTCCCAGCCCTACCTGGAGATGCTGCCGGGGATCAAACCTGGGACCTTCTGCATGCAAAGCATGTAGTCTACCACTGAGCCACGGCCTTTCCACGCACAATCCTTCCACACACAAGTCCCAAGTTTCCTTCATTTCAACAATATCATTTAGAACAGGAGGGGAGTGTTACCGTTAAACAGTTGGGAGTCAAAAGTCCTTGCCGATCTACTCTTGGGTGATTTGCAGATCTACTGGTGGTAGCGTAGCGTAGTGTAGCGTAGTGGTTAGGGTGTTGGACTGGGACTCGGGAGATCCGGGTTCTAGTCCCCGCTCGGCCATGAAACTCACTGGGTGACTTTGGGCCAGTCACTGACTCTCAGCCTAACCTACCTCACAGGGTTGTTGTGAGGATAAAATGGAGAGGAGGAGGACTATGTAAGCCGCCTTGGGTTCCATGCAGGAAAAAAGGCGGGGTATAAATATAAAATAAATAAAATAAAATAAAATCCAGACTTACCTTCTGCCCACCCCTGTTTTAGGGCAGTATGGCAGAAATCCCCCAGCTATGTAACTCGAGAGTTGATGTTCAGTCTGTGCTGGAGAGTACAGGAGAGTTTTTGAAGGAAGCGGCTCATCAGTTTTGCTTGCACCTTGTTCAGATGCAGGCAGAACAATGTGTAGCACCCTGTGGATAGTTTGCCATTCATATTGAGAGCCAGTGTGGCGTAGTGGTGAGAGTGTTGGACTGGGACTCAGGAGATCCGGGTTCTAGTCCCCACTCAGCCATGAAACTCACTGGGTGACTTTGGGCCAGTCACTGACTCTCAGCCTAACCTACCTCACAGGGTTGTTGTGAGGATAAAATGGAGCAGTGGAGGAGGAGGATTATGTAAGCCGCCTTGGGTTCCTTGCAGGGAAAAAGGCGGGGTATAATTGTAATAAATAAATAAATAAAAATGTGGCTCTTGAAAAAGAGCTGGAGCCTCCTCGCAGTCCATGCAGGGTTGCAGAATGGGCTGAATAGGATCGGATTTTGTGGGCTTTAGGCTTGAAGGAACCTTGAATTCAGCAAGATTGTTGTAAAGGGCTTGCTTTCTCCTGCATGGGCACTTTCATAGATGTTTGAGAGGGAGAAAAGCTGCTTCATTTCCAAACCTGGTAACGGTAGAGGCTGCCACTATGAATGCTGTTATTCTACGTTGTAGTGTAAGAGGGATTGCTAGATCCCACCTATTTGTAACGAGCATAATACCCTGCTCAGTTTTAGGATGTGGACATACCTTCTTAACCTGATTGTCAAAGCTGTTGGTGATAGGTTATCCACTCCTGTGTTCCACGCGCTTCCTTCAGCCATCTCCTGATCCTGCCTGTTGGTCTCAAGATTCAGAGGCTCTTTGCTTTTCTTTCCGTTGCAACAAATGGTTCTGATGATGACGGCATTCAGGGTGGTGTGGTGTGTGTGGGGGGGTGTCTTGCCCTTAAGCCTTCAGAATAAATGTTGGCGAATGGATTCTCTTTCCTGAAATGTCTTACTGTTTATCCTTCCACTTGTATGTATCTTGGTTTGGGAGCCAGCTCTGTTCCCTTTGAGACTTCCAGAACTGATTCTAGCCTCATCATGTGTCTCTCTGATGCCAGGCCTGGTGCCAAAAGAAATAGCTAAGAATATTTTTTTTCTCAGCTTCCTTTCCCCTATAGTTTCGTTGTGGCAACGAACATCTGAAATGCTTGGACCATTTCCTTTTTCTGGAGGTGGATGTTGTAAAGACAACCAACTCCAAAGGAGTTGGAACCTGTGGGCTGTGGCTGGGGACAAGAGGTGCAAGGCTGAAGAAATTCTCCCTGGGGCCTTGCTCTGGGGCCATTCCAAAATGGGATGTGGTAGGGCTTTAGTTCTCAATTAGTTACATCAATGGCTGCCATGTTGGTCTCAAAAAGAGTGGATCCCAACAATTTAGACACAGACACTTACTGTAGTGTTTTATGGGGGAGAGAGGCTGCTAGCTGTGCTGGGCCACAAAAAGACATCTTCATGGATCCTATCATGAATTCACTGGAGTCTGGTTACACATTGGCCCATTTCACATATAACAACAAGCCAGGGTTCTGGGGGAATCCTGGCTTATCATTTACCCTGCCCAGTTTCTCTTGCTGCAAGCGGGAGCAGCTAAACCATGGACCTTCTGTCTGTGGTTTGCATAGTGTTATGTACAAACTGGGATTCCTGGCTTGTCTCTCCCTTGACAAGCCAGAGTCATAAGCCAGGGGAGAGGCAAACCCCAGAGTTCTTGGATCACACAGAACACTAAGCAAACAATGGATGGAAGGTGTGTTCCCCGGAACCTTGGCTTCTCATTACATGTGAACCAGGCCACTCTTGTTCTTCAAGTGAATTGCAGAGGAGTGCAAGTCCTGGGTGTTCGAGGCTTCTCCTGCGGGCTTGTTCTGGTTGAGCAAGTCTGCCCGTGGTGGTATTTGGGAGTGATTTGACTTGTGGTTTCCAACAGTCCACCATCCTTGGACTACCTGCTCTCCACTCTAGTGGCCTTTGCAAAGGGGAGGATGGCTCTGATTGCCTTCAGAGTTTCCATTTGTTTAACATCCTTTAATTAAATGCTTGGAAAGTGCTGGTGTCTTGCAGAAATGTTGCTGAGTCTCTCCTTTTGAATATAAGCAGATGCCTTTGTGTGTGGGTTGGGGTCCCCAGCAGGGTCCCCTGGAGAATTTTTGCTATCTTGGTCTAGTTTAGTTAGAAGCTGCAATTATTGCTCTGGCGCTAATTGCATTGCCTAGCATTAGATCACTTTACATGGAGAGCTTGGAGACTGCCAGCAAAGGTCAGCTTGGGGCCTCTCGCTAAACTGCCCTCCAGTGACAGCTCTCCTTGTGGAAAGGCATTAACAAAGCAGAGAGCTTGCAAAGGTGAATTGGAATTACATCCAGGTACCAAAGTCATGAAGGGGAGGTGGCGATGCGGTCCTGTTGGAAGAGCCTTGAGAGCTCTTTTAGCAGAAAGCCCAGGCTCTGTTCTATGACGGGGTCTCTGGACGACTACTTTGCTAGCATGTGTTTAGCATCGAGTCTGTAATAGAATCCATCAACACTGGAAGCCTTTGCTGCTGCTGCTGCCTGTTGTGGTTCTTCTCCAAGGCTCTTGAGAGTCTGTTTAAGAGCCCTCTTTTATGCTACAGAGTGCCACTAACATGCCATGGAGGGCCATGTCTGGGGCTTGTGTCACCTCAGAGAAGGTGCCATTCATATAGATGACGTACTCTCTCATCCTGATACTATCTTCACTAGGCAGATCAAGTGTAGGGATGCTACATTTGCTCCTTTCCCTATCCCCACTATATGGATCCAGGGAGCCGCTGAGCTGACCCATATCTGGAGTGACTCTTGGCTGCTACCGCTCCGCCACTTACGTACTTACATCCGGGTGTGGGTAAAGAGTTGACTAATGCAAGTAGGAGCTGAATTGACACAACGTCTGTATGCCCTCTGATGTAACACAGGAGGCTTTCTTTCTATGTCTGCCCTCCTAATGAATATTATTCAAGTAGCCTAGGACCCAGCAAGTCGATGCTTACAGTACATGGGCTTAGGTCAGATCTTCTGGATCATCCAGGACAGGACAGGTAATATGAAGGGCAGTGGCTTATCCAAGTAAATGAGAGATTTGCCCCATGGATTTCAAGCAAGTTCCCGTTCCTGCAGAGGGAAAATGTTCTGAAACTAGAGTGCCCCCCCCCCCCGGCATGTCTTGAAATGTGATTTAAAAGTGAAAATAGTAACTGCTGAACTGCTGCTGCTCCTCAGAATACTCTGTACAACTGGCAAAGATAGCTAGGAGGAAGGATGCTGAGACTGGCGTGAATTCAAGATGCCCCATCCAGCCTTCATGCTGGGTCTCTCTCTCCTGAACTGCCCCCCTGCTCCTGCTTTATCAGTTCAGTAGCTTATGTAAAAGTGGTATTAGGCGGCTGTGAGGTGGTAGCCACACTTGTTTAGAGTTGGTACAGAGGAGAACAGAGTTTTCTACTTAAATGTGCATTTTTATTTAGGACAGTCAAACAGCGTTAAAAAGCAAACAAAAAGTCATGGTATTAGGCGTATAAGCAGCTCACACAAATGGGCAAACTTTGCCGTTGCCATCAATGTAAGGTGCTAAGCCAGGGCAGGGAACTTGGAGAAGTGATAAGGTCCTGTGGGATCTAGGTCAGAAGCCCAGTCTGCATTCAGGCTGGCGTCCCGAGAGCTTAGGGCCTTGCCACAAAAGGCAAGCCTTTTAAAAGGCAACTAAGCTCCAGGACCTGACCTGATGTAAGCCATTTGTTCTGAGCCAATTCCTGTCGTTTCCATGTGCAGATGCAGTGGTGGCATAGACACACGTTCTCTTCACCGTCCTCATCGCCATGGAGTAGGTTTCTTCATTGCTTATCCTGCCTTCCTCCAAGCCGCTCAAGGTGGCATACATGGTTCTCCCCCTACCCAGCTTATCCTCGCAACAATCCTGTGAGTTAGGTTAGGCCGAGAGAGAGAGAGAGAGAGAGAGAGAGAAATTTCCCCAAGGTCACCCGGTGCATGTTGCAGCTGAGTGGGGATTTGAGCTTGGATCTCCCCAGTCCTGTTCCGACACTTTAACCCAGGGGGTGGGGTTGTGGGATTTTTATTTTTTAACTAGAACCCCAAGAGCTGTCACCTGGAGCCAGATCTTGGGAGGTGGGAATCTACTCCTAGAATTAATGAACCCGAATAGCTCTGAGCCCAGGCTCAGCCCAGGAATTTGTTTTCGGCATCAGACCCAAGCTCACAGACCTGTCACACAAAGATCCACTCCTGGTTTCCTGCCCAAACTTCCTTCCATTTCAGCAGCCTAATTTAAAAGTGGGGGACAGGGAGCCTTTGTGCGGATGCTGTTATTAAACCAGAGGCAGTCAGAAACCCTTGGTAGTCCTAGTGCAAATCATCTAGAGATCTACCAGTGAATTCCAATCTGTTTTCTGCCCACCCCTGGTGTAGCCACTCCACCACACTAGCTCTGTCACGTGCCGTCGGTTCCTGTCCTCTGCGAATGGCCAACACTCACCAGCTGGAGCCTTTAGACTTGTGCTGAGCTCTCACCTAGATGGGCGCAGGGCGGGCTGGCCAAGATATTGCCACCTGGGGCCCGGCTGTGTATGGCAGAGCATTGGGCCTGTGGCTGTGCAGTAGAAGCAGCTGACTGATTCTATGACCTTGGAGTTGGTTGCCGGGGGGCTTTGGCTCCGGCCCTGCTGGTCTCTCATGCCCAGGCAATTCTTCTGTTACTTTGTGCAACTGGCTGAAGGCGGCATTAGGCACTCTTGCAGGGGCTTTGCAATTATCATAATAAACAGTTTTATCATCTGCTTGGCAATCAATAATGTGGCTTATGCTGCTGTAGTATCTCTCTGGTATTGATTACCTTAACAGCTGTGCAGCTGCGGTCAGCTTCTGTTAACCCCTGGGCTGCTGTGGGGTCCTTACTCCTTCCTTCCTTCCTTGGGGGGCATGGCTGGGAGCAGAAAGGAGACTCTGCTTGTAGCCCAGGCAGTGCTGAAATTTGAGGGGAAGCCAGAAGAGCCAATCAGGTGTGGCTGTTGGCCTGAGATGCCTGGCAGTCAGGCATAGCATTGACAACTCTAGATCTTGAGGGTCTAATCCAGCTCTCAGTGGGTAAGGGCAGATTGGAATCTCTGTCTGCTTGCACCACCCTATTGCTGGTGGTGCTTTGAAGTCTCTTCTTGCCTTTGACTCCTTCGGGGGAGGGGGAGCCGTCCTGCTCCTGGGATCGAGACGTTGCTTCTGGGTCCTCCTGGTGGGATAGTCTCCAGTTCTGATTGAACCAAGACTGAGTTGGAATTGGTGCTGGCAGTGCCGCCTGCAATGTGCTCAATGCAGGTCCTGAAACCGGCTTCCGCTGCGCGCGAGCCATGTCCTGAGCCATGTCATCCTACAGATCAAGAATTTGAGGCTTGCTGCTGCTCCTCCTGTTTGGGGAAGCCGCCTTTGCACAGGTCTGGGCCTGGCCAGAGGAACAGTGGGCTTCACATTCTTTGGATGGAGTTTGGACATGGGGCCTACTGGCCCAATCCTGCACTTAATGGAATTTCCCATCATTGCTGCCCTGCCGATTTCTGATCAATGAAAATGAAATTGCATCACCTTCTCATGGGCTCCACATCTGGCTGTTGCCACTAGCAGTGTCGGTTCCGGTAATATAATATCATTAGGTGTATGAGAGGGTAATAAGGAATAAAAAATAGAGACCCACCATTAGCAGGAGGCCAAGCTGCGGGATAACGGTTTCAGTGCTGGTGGCCAGACGTGTGGGGCTCTCTTTGCCCCACTCCCCCTATGGGCAACGTGGCTCTCTTCCTCTCACCCCCTGTGAGCATAGATCATGCACCCCCAACATTTTGGGGTCTGTGGGCACATTTGGAATTTTGAGGAAGTGTGGGCACAGTCACAAAAAAGCTCTGGGAGATATGTGGCCAATCACAAGGAAGTAATTAAAGTAATTGCAAATTCTTCCCCTGCTTACCATTTACTTCCTTTCTCTGTTCTTTCCCTGTCTCTATTTAAAATTATTTATTTATTGTTTGATTTGTACCCCACCTTTCTACCAAAAAATGGCACTCAAGGCGGCTCACGCACACAATTAAAACTGATTGAAACAATAAGACAAGACATTAAAATACAGTAAAACATAAGGATTACAAAATAAAAGAATAAAAAACCAAAAAAACAGCACCCAACCCACTCACAGGCCAAAGGCCTTCTTGAAGAAAGTGGCCCTTGCCTGCTGGCGGAAGGATGGCAGAGAGGGAGCGGACCAAGCCTGCCCTGGGGAGGGGGTTCCACAGCCTGGAAGCGGCCACCGAGAAGGCCCTCTCTCAGGTTGCCACCAAGCGCACCTCTGGAGGTCATAGAATCACAGAATAGCAGAGTTGGAAGGGGCCTATAAGGCCATCAAGCCCAACCCCTGCTCGGTGCAGGAGAACAGATGTGGGGGCAGCCCAGTCACCAATCCAAGTACTGACCCGGCTCATACCTGCTTAGCTTCAGCATGTGGCCTGTTCACTGCAAAGCACCATGTACATAGATGGTGCTATAGAAACAAGCAGTGATGCAACAGACCACCTTCTTCACAAAAAGGCCGACTGTTAGGCTAAAATACAAGCAACTTGTCTAGGCACCTGAGTGCAAAGCAGAAGTAGGGTCTGAACAGCAAACCATAAAGCCTTTGAAACCACAGTTTCTGCTCCTAGAGACTGTAGGCGATCACTCGTGACCAAGTAAGATTGTCTTCCAGGATAAAAAATTACAAAAAGCAAATTTTAAAAGGAGGAAATTCTAAAGAAAAATATTGTGTAGACTCTAGCGATGGGTCTGTAAGTGACTGTGGAAGCCAATTCTAGATCATAGAATCGCAGCTTTCCACAGTGAGGACACAGGTTACCAGATGGAAGATGTTCCTGTAAAGAATTCGTTTGACGTGCTTTTCGCTTAGCGCGTTTCTCCCTTTCACCTTGCACTCGGGCTTCTTCAAAGTCCATAGAACCTTTGTGAAAGGCCAACCTCCAGTTAGATCGTTCATGGCCAGAGCTTCCCAGTTTTCAATGTTTATATTGCATTTTTTTAGATTAGCCTTAAGAACACCTTTAAACCTCTTATGCTGACCACCGATATTCCGCTTTCCATCCTTGAGTTGGGAATAAAGTAACTGCTTTGGGAGACATCAGACATTCGAACAACATGACCGGTCCATTGAAGTTGGCGTTGAAGGATCATTTTTTCAACTCAAGTAGTCTTTGCTTCTTCCAGTACACTGACATTTGTTTGCCTATCTTCCCAAGTAATTCGCAGGATTTTCCGGAGGCAACGTTGATGAAATCTTTCAAGGAGGTGGAAATGACGTTTATAGATAGTCCATGTTTCGCAGGCATACAATAAAGTTGGTAATACAATGGCTTCAAAAACCAGTGTTTTGGTCTTCTTACAAATATCCCGATCCTCGAACACTCTATGTTTCATTCGAGAAAATGCGGCACTTGCGGAGCTCAGACGATGCTGGATTTCAGTGTCAGTGTTGGCTGTAACAGAGAGAGAGCTGCCAAGATAGAGAAAATCATAGAAAAGTAGAGTTGGAAGGGGCCTACAAGGCCATCGAGTCCAACCCCCTGCTCAATGCAGGAATCCAGGTCAAAGCATCCCTGACAGATGTCTGTCCAGCTGCACCTTGAATGCCTCCAGATTGGGAGAGCCCACCACCTCCCTAGGCAGTTGGTTCCATTGTCTTATTGCTCTGACAGTCAGGAAATTTTTCCTGATGTTTAGGTGAAATCTAGGTTCCTGTAACTTGAGCCCATTATTCCGTGTCCTGCAAACTGGGATGATCGAGAAGAGCTCCTGGCCCTCCTCTGTGTGACATCCCTTCAAGTACTGGAAGAGTGCAATCATATCTCCCCTCAGTCTCCTCTTCTGAAGGCTAAACATGCCCAGTTCTTTCAGTCTCTCCTCATAGGGCCTCGTTTCCAGTCCCTTTATCATCCTGGTTGCCCTCCTCTGAACCCTCTCCAGTTTGTCTACGTCCTTCTTAAAGTGTGGTGCCCAGAACTGGACGCAGTACTCAAGATGAGGCCTAGCCAGTGCTGAGTAAAGGGGAATTATCACTTCCCACAATTTGGAAGTTATACTTCTATTAATGCAGCCCAACATAGCATTTGCCTTCTTTGCAGCCACATCACATTGCTGGCTCATATTCAGTTTGTGATCTACCACAATTCCAAGATCCTTCTCACTTGTGGTATTGTTGAGCCAAGGGTCTCCCATTCTGTAACTCTGCATTTGGTTTCCTCTCCCTAGGTGCAGCACTTGGCATTTATCCCTATTAAATTTCATTCTGTTGTTTTCGGCCCAGCGCTCTAGCCTATCGATGTCATTTTGAATTTTGTTTCTGTCTTCCAGAGTATTAGCTGTTCACCCAACTTTGTGTCATCTGCAAATTTGATAAGCATTCCCTGTACCTCCTCATCCAAGTAATTAATAAAAATGTTGAAGAGCACTGGGCCCAGGACCGAGCCCTGCGGTACCCCGCTCGTTACCTCTCCCCAGTTTGAGAAGGAACCATTGATTCTGTAGCCAATTGTGGATCCACCTGATACTTGTTCCATCTAGCCACTTTTAGCTAGCTTGCTAATCAGGATATCATGAGGCACTTTGTCGAAAGCTTTGCTGAGGTCCAGATATATTATGTCCACAGCATTCCCACAGTCCACAAGGGAGGTTACCCGATCAAAAAATTAGATCAGATTAGTCTGGCAGGGTTTGTTCTTGACAAATCCATGCTGGCTTCTAGTAATCACTGCATTGTTTTCAAGGTGCTTGCAGACTGACTTCTTTATAATCTGCTCCAAAAATTTCCCAGGGATTGATGTCAGACTGACTTGCCTATAGTTCCCAGGTTCCTCCTTCTTGCCCTTTTTGAAGATGGGAACAACATTTGCCCTCCTCCAGTCATCTGGCACCTCACCTGCCCTCCATGATTTCTCAAAGATAATAGACAGTGGTTCTGAGAGTTCTTCTGCCAGTTCCTTTATTACTCTAGGATGCAGCTCATCAGGCCCTGGAGATTTAAACTCGTTCAGAGTAATCAGGTGCTCCTTGACCATTTGCCTATCAATCTTAAGCTGCAATCCTGCCCCTTCAGTCTGCACTTCTGGTTTGCCAGGGGGGTCATAGACCCTCTTTTGGGAGAGGACCGAGCCGAAGTAGGAATTGAACACTTCTGCCTTTTCTTTGTCTTCTGTTATCAATTTGCCATCCTCATTGCGTAGTTGAACCACCAGTTCTTTCCTCTGTCTTTTACTGTGCATGTATCTGAAGAAAGCTTTCTTGTTGTTTTTAGCATCCCTCGCTAACCTTAGCTCATTCTCAGCTTTAGCCTTCCTGACACTGTTCCTGCAGTTCTGTGCTACCTGCCTGTACTCTTCCCTTGTAGCCTGTCCTTCCTTCCACTTCCTATACGTGTCCTTTTTTGTTTTCACTCAGGTCATCTTTGAGTTTATTGTGAAGCCACATTGGCTTCTTCTGTTGCCCTCTGCCTTTTTTCCTTGTGGGAATTGTTTGCTATTGTGCTTTTAAAATTTCCTTTTTTTAAAACTCCCACCCATCCTGGGCTCCTTTTCTCATTAGAGTCGCTTGCCATGGGATCTTACTAATCATTGTTCTGAGTTTATTAAAATTGGCTTTCCTAAAATCCAGGGTACGTGTTTGGCTACACTCAGCTTTTGCTTCCGTTAGAATCAAGAACTCAAGTATAACATGGTCACTTTCCCCCAGAGTTCCCGACACTGCCACTTTATCCACTAACTCGTCTCTGTTGGTTAGAATCAGGTCAAGGATAGCCGATCCTCTAGTTCCTTCCTCCACTTTCTGTAGGAGGAAGTTATCAGCAGCACAACTCAGGAATTTCTTGGAGGGGCCATGTTTGGCTGAATAAGTCTCCCAACAGATATCAGGGAAATGATCGACATTTTCCAGTATTGCCCCGCCAAGCTGGATAGATGGCATCACCAAAGGGTTAACTTGCACTTGCTGATGAAGCACTTGCTGATGAAGCACTTTGATTTTTTTGATGTTAAGTGAGGGACCAAGTTTTTCGTATGCTTCTGCAAAAGCATTTAGGATAGTTTGGAGATCATCCTCTGAATGTGCGGAGACCACATTATCATCAGCATACTGATGTTCCACCACGGAGGTTGTAATTACCTTACTTTTTGCTTTCAGCCTGCTGAGATTAAAAAGCTTTCCATTGTTCGATATATAATTCCCACACCAGTGGGAAGTTTCGCCTCGACAAGATGTAAAATCATGGCGATGAAAAAAATAGCAAATAATGTTGGGTCAATAACACATCCCTGTTTAACCTGATCCCACTTTAAATGGAGCACCATGAGAGCCGTTGTTGTCCAAAACCGTTGCTGTCATGTTGTCATGGAGAAGTCGCAAGATATTCACAAATTTATTGGGGCATCCAATTTTCATAAGGATAGTCCAGAGAGCCGTTCGGTCTACAGTGTCAAAGGCCTTAGCCAAATCAATAAATGCCATGTAAAGGGGTTGATTTTTCTCCCTGCATTTTTCTTGGAGCTGACGTGCAGTAAAAATCATGTCTACTGTCCCTCTAGAGGGGCGGAAACCATATTGAGATTCAGGGAGGATCTCTTCTGAAATAGATAGAAGACGGTTTGCGAGAATCCTAGCAAATATTTTACCAGCGGTAGCTAAGAGGGAAATACCCCGATAGTTTCCACAGTCTGTTCTATCACCCTTCTTAAAGAGGGTGATAATGATGGCATCCCTGAAGAGTCTTCTGGGATCTCTTCTCTTATCCAGATTTTTTTGATGAGTTTATGAAGATGTTGTAGCAAGTTCGGGGCCCCTTCTTTAAAGATTTCAGCAGGAATCCCATCTGGTCCACTAGCTTTATTATTCTTCATTTGATTAATGGCTTTTATAACTTCATCCAAAGTGGAGAGTATTGCTAGTTCATCTCTAATTTGCTTTTGCGGGGTTTGCGAAAAAAACCTCATTATCCACCTTAGATTTACGATTTAAAAGGTCGTAATAATGCTCTTTCCAACGCAATGCAATAGACTCTTTGTCTTTTAAGAGTTTGGTGCCATCTTTTGATTGTAAAGGGTTTGTACCATAGGTTTTTGGTCCATAAATGGCCCTTGTGGCCTTAAAAAAGCCCCGTGCATTATGAGATTCTGCACGTTGTTGAATTTCTTGAGCTTTCTTTTTCCACCAAGCGTTCTTAAGTTCTCTTGTTCTTCTTTGGACCTCAGCCTTTGCACTGGCGTAGATTTTTTTCTTGGCATTTAGTATCATTTAGCATTTCTTGGCATTTAGTATCATTTTGCCATATTTGGAAGGCTTTCCTTTTTTGGTCAATTATATATTTAATCTCATTATCATTTTCATCAAACCAATCCTGATGTTTTTTGGTATCATATCCAATAGTTTGTTCACAAGCTGCAGTAATGGAGGTTTTCAGCTTAGACCAATGGTCCTCAATGTTATCAGGAGGTTCTGTAGATAGATGTTCCTTAAGAAGTGAAGACGAGTTTGCTTAATAGGATCTTGAAGGGCGTGGATGTTCATTTTACGCCTTGGTTTCCTTCCTTGAAGTCTACATTGGGGAGCAATGTTGATAACCATAGTGGACCGGATTAGTCGGTGGTCTGTCCAGCAGTCGTCGGCACTCATCATGGCCCTAGTAAGAAGTACATTGCGGCGATCTCTAACACGGACAATTACATATTCCAGAAGATGCCAGTGCTTTGACTGTGGGTGCTGCCATGATGTTTTAAACTTATTCTTTTGTCGAAAGAGCGTGTTTGTAATAGTGAGATTATGCTCTGCACATTTAGACAAAAGTAAGATTCCGTTCGGGTTGCTGTTACCAACTCCGTCTTTTCCAATAGTTTCTGGCCATAAATCAAATAATTTTATCCTCCTTAGGTATCTCTGACAGGAGAGTGTCCAACTGGGCATAAAAACTTTCCTTGATGTCTTCATCAGCATCTAATGTTGGCGCATAAGCGCTCAAGATAGTTACCTGCTGGTTATTGGCGAGCTTTAATCGAAGAGTTAGCCCACGTTCATGCCAGTGGGAACTTCTGACAAAGAGTTCACTAGCTCATTTTGGATAGGCAAAGCCTACTCCATGTATTCGTTGGTCCTGCTCAGGTAGTCCTTTCCAGAAGAAGGTATAACCTCCTTTTTCTTCTTTCAACTGTCCCTCTCCTGCCCTTCGAGTTTCTTGTCAATTCTAAACCGTCTCAACTCCCTTGCAATAATAGCAGTCCTACGCTCAGGGTGTTCACTATCTATGTTATCCAGTAATGTCCGTATATTCCATGTTCCAAAATTCAAATGTCTTTTTCGACCGCTAAAATGGTGACCCCACTGGACGCGGTAATCCAGTCAGGGGAGAAAGCGATAGACTATGTTTAGGGCACCTTTTCTAGCCCCCTCCCCATACGGGGTGAGCAGAGTGGATCCTAAATAAGGCTGCTCAGTCATGGATACAGCTGCCGAGCTGCTCAACTACCTCGTTCCTTGAACAGGGTGACTGAGTCTGCATCCACCGCCCATGTGCTGGTCCATGACTAGGGGCTTCTGGGTTCACAGTCCTGCCCCCGTCGCCAGTCGCCATGGAACTTTTGTTTGTTTGGTTGGTTGGTTGGTTGGGTTGGAAGACGCCTGTGCGTGAAACTGTTTTATGTGGTGAGATCGGTGCACTAACAAATCACCACACAAACTTGAGAGAGTACGGCAATGATCCAATGGCACGGTTACCATGACGATTGGAAAACCATTCTCTGCTGCAGCCTTCATCCGCCTTCACAGCCATTGTGATTTTGGTTTAATTATCTTCCGCCTGTTCTGCCGTTGAGGACTTTTATGTTTGGATCGTTCTTTGTCTGGTTCCTCTCCCCAGACCTTACCACCATGGGTGACCCTACTGGGAGTACATAGCTCCCGACGGCATTGCTCACAGGGTTCATCGGAGCACGCAAGCCCACTCACCACTTCAAGGTGACGATCCGGCGAGAGGGGCTCCTAGAGAACATCCATTTCACAGAAGGCAAGCTAGTTTTTCCCCAAATCACCCGAAATAAATTCCTCTAAAATTATTTCCCTCAAATTAATTGGAAGATCACCACCAATTTCCCTTTAGCATTCAAATAACTGTCAATGCACCAATTTCCTGTTTGCCTACACAAACAAGACATTTTGCTGCCCCCATCTCTTTCCATGATGATCACCACCCAAACACACGCGCACAGCCTTTCTATCCCAGGATCGCCCTAAAAAAAAAACCCTCTCTCTCTCTCTCTCTCTCAGTGCAGGGGAGCTGATCTGGATTGGGACCTCAGCAGGGGGGAAGACTTACAGCCCCCCCACCGCACATGTTAAAGTCCAGATGTATATTGGGGCCTCTTGCTGGCAATTATACCTCCACATTTTCTTTGATGTGTTGTGCTTCTGCTACCTCCCTCTTGTTTCTCACTGGCCCCGCTTTGGATCCCGTCCTCTCAGCACTCAATCACCTTGGTTTGCTGTTAAAGGGAACAATGATTATTACTAGATCGGGAGGGTGGGAAAACCAAAAGATTCTGAAAAGTGTATGGAGTGAACAGAGAAATTATGTGTCTTCAAACACTAGAACTCGGGGTTCATCTAGAGAAAATGGTGGTAGGAGATAGCATTCCATTCAACACATGATCAGCATGTGAAATTGATGTCCACTTGGATCAGAGGTTTTTTTAAAAAACAAGCTTAAAAAAATGTGTATGTCATAGGTGTGTATTCACAGATAAAGTTATACATTCAGGTAGGAAAATCAGTTGCACAAATACAGAATGGGTTACACCTGGCTTGGTAGGAGTACATGTGAAAAGCATCTAGGGTTTTAGTAGACCACACACTAAACATCAGTCAGCAGTGTGGTGCGGCAGCTAAAAAGGCTAATGCAATTCTAGGTTACATCAGTAGAAGCATAGGGGCCAGATCATGAGAAGTAATGGTACCACTCTATACTGCTTTGGTCAGACCTCTGGAGTACTATGTCCAGTTCTGGGCACCACAGTTTAAGAAAGATATTGAGAAGCTGGAATGTGTCCAGAGGAGGGTGGTGAAAATGTTGAGGGGCCTGGAGACCAAGTCCTGTGAGGAAAGGTTGAAAGAGTTGGGGACGTTTAGCCTGGAGAAGAGATGGTTAAGAGGCATGATGATAGCCATTTTAAAATATTTGAAGGGCTGTGACATAGATGATGGGGTGGATTTGTTCTCTATTGCTCCAGAGGGTAGGACCCAAACAAACAAGTTCAAATGGCAAGAAAGCGGGTTTCAGCTAAACATTAGGAACAATGTCCTGATGGTCTGAGCTGTTTGACAATGGGACGGGCTGCCTTGGAAGGTAGTGAACTCACCTTCATTAGAGGTTTTCAGGCCAAGGCTGGATGGCCGCTTATTGGGGGCGCTGCAGCAATGGATTTCCTGCATCATCAGGGGGTTGGAATATATGACCTTTGACATCCCTTCCTAACTCTAGGATTCTGTGACTGGAATGGAATGCGTTTACTCAGGCATGATATACTTCCAGTTATGCTGAGGACATACAGTGGGGATTCTCTCTCTATGGCTTCTTTCTTTCCTTTTTTGTAGTTCAAGGAAGGTTGGATTTCTTAAATAGCCTCCTTGATTCCCTTTGAACACATTGGCATTAGAACGCCGGAAGAGCCCTGAAGCTGGATCAGACGAAAGGCCCCTCTAGTCCAGCAGAAGTTCTCAGTGGTCTCTCAGTGGTCAGCCAGAGTCCCCCCTGGGGAGCCCACGAGCAGGGCTTGAACTCAAGAGCACCCCCTCGCCACCTTCCTCAGGCTGCCTCTGATGCCGGAAGTAACATGAAGCAGCCATCAAGTCTAGTAGCCACGGATTGGCTTTTCTACACTGTGGTAGTCGTTTTGAATTTCATGCTCTGTATACAAAATAAGTAGGACAGAGAATACTTTGCCAAAGTTAAATTAGATTAAGACTGGCTTTAAACTTTTTATTTACATTAAAAATCAAAGGGTTCCACAAGTTAGTCAAGCATTGTGTGGAGTATTGGGTTCTGAGTTCTGAGTTATAGACTGGGTTCGCGCACCGTGACAGCCCATCGTGGGTTACAAGCCACAGTGCGTTGTGTCGTGTGAAGCTTCCCGCAGGGTGGCTTGTTTGAGGGCAAGAAGCCAGCCTGAGAACCCAGGACTTGTTCTTGGGGTTGGTGAACCTGTGATGTGTTGTTGTGTCGTCCAGACCCGGGTGACTGACCCCATTATGGGTTGTCGGAAACAGTGAGCGGTGAAAGCTGTCAAGAGAGTGCAAAGTAAAAAAAATGGACGTGTTTGCAGCCTCTCTGTGTCAATGTCCCTGGTTGGTGTCTGCTGCACTTCGACAGCAGAAACCTCCCAGGACATTGCCCAGGTGAGGCTTCCCATTTTGACCCCCGCAAGTGCGCGCCTCCGCACTTGCGCAAGTCCAATTAATTTTTTTTTAAAATCTAGAAAAAGTTCATGCAAACTTTTGTACTTAAGCTTTTTCCCCCTCTTGTACTTAAACTTTTTTTTTTAAGGGGTGGCGAACCAGCGTCAGCCTGTCCAGTGTGCTGCTTGGCCACTTTGGAGGGGCTGTCAGCTCGGAGATCGCGAAAGGCAATCGCGGGGGGAGAAGGGGGAAGAAGGGCTCGTGATCACAGCAGGGAGAGGAGACAAGATGGCTTCACCTGCCAAGCCCCTGGGACAGCAGCTGGAGGACCGAGAGGGAAGGAGTGGTGGGGACAGCCAACGGTGAGCCCGGTCATCTGTCAGGTGCAGCATGGGTGGCTCTGCGAACAGCCAACCCACTGTTGGTTATTCGCAGGTTGGGTCAGTGTGACGAGCGAACCCGCCCATTTTATTTATTTATTTATTCATTTCATTTCAATACCGCCCCATAGCTGAAGCCCTCTGGGCGGTTCACAACTATTCATACAATAAAAACCCACATAAAAACAAACAATGAAACATAAATGTACTTAAAAAGTTTAAAACCAAATTTAAAAACGCAATTTAAAATGACAATACTGAATAGTTAATAAAACTAAGCCTACAGGTGGCAATTACCCCCCACCCACCCCTTGCGCTATTTTAAACAAATAGTGAATTCCTTGGCATACAGGGAAGTCTTAACCTGGCGCCAAAAAGATAGTAGGGTGGTGCCGCGGGCCTCAGTGGGGAGCTTATTCCATGATTGGGGGGCTACCACTGAGAAGCTCCTCCTCCTTGTTGCCACCAACTGAGCTTCCCTCGGAGGTGGCAGTCAGAGGAGGGCCCCAGATGTTGAGCATAGTGTCCACGTGGATTGCGGTTGGGAGAGGCGTTCCGTCAGGTATTGTGCTTCTAAGCCGCGTAAGGCTTTATAGATTAAAACCAGCACCTTGAATTCGGCTCGGAAGTATATTGGTAGCCAGTGCAAACGGGCCAGAACTGGTGTAATATGCTCGTACCTTCTGGTCCCCGCTAGTAAGCTCTGGCTGCCGCATTTTGCACAAGCTGCAGCTTCTGAACAGTCTTCAAGGGCAGCCCCACGTAGAGTGCATTGCAGTAGTCTAGTTTAGAGATTACCAGGCTATCCCTGTCCAGATAGGGGCGTAGCTGGGCCACCAGCCGGAGCTGGTAGAAGGCACTCCTTGCCACTGAGGCCACTTGAGCCTCAAGTGACAAAGATGGCTCCAGGAGCACCCCCAGGCTATTAATCTTCTCCTTCAAGGGGAGTGCAACCCCATCCAGAACAGGTTGAACACCCTCTATCCGATCAGAGGAACCACCCACTAACAGCATCTCAGTCTGGATTGAGCCTCAGTTTGTTAGCCCTCATCCAATCCATTGTCACAGTCAGGCACCAGTTCAGCACATCCACAGCCTCACCTGCTGAAGATGAAAAGGAGAAATAGAGCTGCCTCTCTGTCTGCTTCACTCTCTCTCCAATGTCGCTCTCAATGTTCTATGACGGGGTCTGCCGCCTCCTGCAGCTCCAGATCCACTCTTTATATACCCTTCCCCTCAGACCTAGAAGGTTACAATAGTGTGACCTCAAACTGGAGAAATGAAACTTAACTCTATTGGGTGAAAATGAAACTCACAAATGCCCCCCTCCCATCAGGAGATGTTTGGGCCTACAGGCTTCAACTAACTCAGGCCTGTGTAGGCCTCAGTCCTTCACAACGGCACAGCCATTAAGTGTCTGGGCCGTGTTCCCCTTACCTGGCTAGTCCTCCTCCCAACGCCATATCTCCCTCTACCTGTCACTATGCTGATCGGAGGCCCCCTCAGAACCCCCCCACTTGGCCCCGTATTCTCCCTCCAAGGCACATGCTCAGGCCCTAGACAGGGAAAAACAATCCCCACCACCACCAAAGGCACTGAGCAAACAAATAGACAACAATGTTAGGGGGGTGACCCTTGCCCTTGTGTCACCCCCGAAGTGGCTCCCCCCCAAAGGGGCGGAGTGTCAAGCAAGCCCAGGTGGCAGGTGTTACTAATCAGGCAGGCCTGGGGGAGTCGCCCTCCTCCTGACGGCAGTGGAGCTTCTCCCAGGAAAGGAGCCCCAATCCAGCCAGCAACAGCCAAGGCAAAAGGCTGACGAGATGGTAAGGCGGCTGGCTGGATGGTAGAGAGGCTGGCGGGATGGTAAAGTCAGCCCAGGTCTTCTCACCTTCCTCCCCTGAGAGTGTCCACATCCAGGTGTTGGCGGGAGCAGGCTTCAGTTGTTACTGAGTCCTGCTCCGGCCCGGCAGATAAAGGCCTGCGGAGCGTCAAGCAAGCCCAGGTGGCAGCCATCCTAATCAGGCAGTATTATATGGGAAGCAAAAACTATTTTTCTAGCCATTCTCCACACTGTGCCTGTGTGTATCCCCTTGTGTGTTATCCTAAATTTAAAAATGCCAAACACTTTCACTTTCCTTCATCAGGAAGGCGTTCCAGTCTCTTGGTAATTTTAGTTGCCTTTTTGGTGGTACTTCCAGCGCTACAAAAGGGCAGTGCAAATGTTCAGTGGGCGTGGAGAGGCAGCCTGTGCAGGATTTCCTTCCTGGTTTTGACTTCTGTCATATAAGCATTGCTATAAAGATTGCTCCCCGTAAGCTCATTTATGAACTTCTGTTGGCTGAAGAGCACTGCAGTAGCCAAACGTATTTCTAGTAAAAAGCAAACGTTTCCTCCGTCCCCGATGCGAGAGGAAGCATTTTCTCTTTGCAGTCTTTGCCATTTTGGCCTGAGCCACTTGCTTGAATGGCACCTTTTGCAGAAAGCGGGAGAGTTGTCTGAGAGGCCTGGCTGCGTTCCTGCCCCGGGAAGCTGCTCTCCTGTTATTGAGCCAGGGGCTTGAGGCCTGCTGGGTTTCCTTCCTGGGTTGCCAAGCATTTTCCTTGGCTTCCTGTTGCGTGGAGATCTGTTTATGCCAGAGAGGCAGCCGGAAGATCTGAGGGCCTTGCTGTGCATCAGTCTGCCTGTGTCTTGTGCCCACTTAGGCAGGCTGTGTGGGGTGTAGCTCTTGTTTGTTTTGTTTCCTTGCCAGCTCCTGCTGCTGGTTGTAACCCCTCTGTGTGGTTTTTGTCTTGTTGAGAGGAAAGCCCCTGCCTTCATCCAAGTCCATCTTAGATTTCATAGATCATAGAGTTGGAAGGAGCCTACAAGGCTATCGAGTCCATCATCATCAGGCGATCACTCGTGACCGAGTAAGATTGTCTTCCGGGATAAAAGGAGGAAATTCTAAAGAAGATTGTGTAGACTCTAGCGATGGGTCCGTAAGTGACTGTGGAGGCCAATTCTAGATCCACACAGCTTCCCACAGTGAGGACACAGGTTACCAGATAGAAGATGGTCCTGTAAAGGATTCATTTGACGTGCTTTTCGCTTAGCACGTTTCTCCCTTTCACCTTGCACTCGGGCTTCTTCAAAGTCCATGGAACCTTTGTGAAAGGCCAACCTCCATTTAGATCGTTCATGGGCCAGAGCTTCCCAGTTTTCGATGTTTATATTGCATTTTTTTAGATTAGCCTTATGAACATCTTTAAACCTCTTATATTGACCACCGATATTCCGCTTTCCATCCTTGAGTTGGGAGTAAAGTAACTGCTTTGGGAGGCGGCAGTCAGGCATTCGAACAACATGACCGGTCCACTGAAGTTGGCGTTGAAGGATCATTTTTTCAATGCTAGTAGTCTTTGCTTCTTCCAGTACACTGACATTTGTTCGCCTATCTTCCCAAGTAATTTGCAGGATTTTCCGGAGGCAACGTTGATGAAACCTTTCAAGGAGGTGGAAGTGACGTTTATAGATAGTCCATGTTTCGCAGGCATACAATAAAGTTGGTAATACAATGGCTTCATAAACCAGTGTTTTGGTCTTCTTACAAATATCCCGATCCTCGAACACTCTATGTTTCATTCGAGAAAATGCGGCACTTGCGGAGCTCAGACGATGCTGGATTTCACTGTCGATGTTAGCTGTAACAGAAAGATAGCTGCCAAGATAGAGTCCAACCCCCTGCTCAATGCAGGAAACTAGAGGAGGGGTCTCCCATCCAAGTAATAACCAGGCCTGACCCTGCTTAGCTTTCCACGCTCAGACAAGCTGGGCCAGCATGAGCCACAGGCCTGTAAGACACTTGGCCCCCTGAATCCTGGGCTTTTCTGGGCTCTGGGCCCGGCGGGGCAGGTGCAGGGGGCTTGCCTCTGCATGATTCTGACTGACCACTGCCGTTCCCCCTCCGGCTGGGAAAGTCCAGGTCCTTTGTCAGGGCACGCGGGGGTGACTCGGGGAAAGGGCAGTCTAGCGTCTGCGTTGATGCTGGCTCTTCTCTCCTGTGCTTCCTTGCCCTCCCACAGTTCCCCAGAGCTGCTCTGTGTCTAGTTACGCTTCGGCCTGTGCTGTGACCACAGCACAGAGGTTGCCGCACAGGCGCACACTCCCTGTGGAACTGGCTGAGTGGGCTGCTTTCAGTTCCAGGCTGAGTTCATATTTGTGCTGGAAATAGCCCTGCTGAGGAAGCTTTGCCCGGCTTCTGGCACTGAGCTGATGTCTCTGGGATTGACCCCACTTAGGAGCCGTTGTTGTGCTTGCTGGCGAAGCAGGAGAGAGAGAGAGAGCCTTGCTTGCAGAATGGCAGGTTTTGGCTTCTGTTTAAATGTTACTGCAGCAAAACTTCTAAATCTCGTCTCCATAAAGGGGAGTTTGAGTTTGAACCTTTCATACAGTCCACTTCCCACTTCTTGGTGATAGAATGTGCTGTTGCTCATTGAAGGAAAAATGGGTGCCCGATGGGAGATTCCTATACATGTCTGCTCAGAAGTAGTTCCAAAATCCATATGCTCAGAAGTAAGTTCCACTGAGTTCGTTGGGACTTACTCGCAGGTTGCATCCTGACTCAGCCTGGAATCTTGCTGAAAGCCATGTTTTGCCTCCTTTTTTTGCCACCTGTATCTGTGGCTCCTTGTTTCCCCCGTAGCCCTGGATGGCTTTCCTTCCTAGCATTCTGAGGGAAGCTCTCTCCTGTTTTTTTTCCATACAGCAGGTGCCTCCTGTATCTTTGGGGGTTTGGGCTCTCAAGCACTCCAGAACTCAGCAGGGAGCCAGTCAAGACAGGTCATGCCCAGATGCTGCTGTGTCCAGAAAGGCTTTCTCCCTGTTGGTGTGTCGGTGGACTTGTTGAAGCCCCAGTCGAGGTCTCAAATGAAGGAGGGAAAGTTTTGTGAGTTAATGGTTAACTCACTTATTATGGCATAAGTCTTTGTGGACTAGGGCTTATGTCATAATCAATGTGTTAGTCTTTAAGGTGCCATCAGACCCTTGCTCTTTTGCTGCTACAGACTTAACACATCTACCCCTTTGAAATGGGGGAACGGTTCCAGGCAACTGACACAATTGTGCCCAGATGGCCTCTTGCTGATTAGAGCCCAACTGGTGCCCCCCAGATGTTTTGGGCTTCAGCAGCCACCAGCCCCAGCCAGCATGGCCAATGGTCATAAATGCTGGGAGTTGCAGTCCAAAACACCTGGAGGGCATCAGGTTGGGGAAGGCTTGCCTTGGCCTCCCGAAGTACTTAGTGTCCCGTGTGTATGCAAACACACATCTGTACACGTGGACTCAAATGGCATGGAAATATTGGGCTCTTTTGCAGAGGCTAAAGGGAAATTGTTTTGTGGAGGCTTAAACTGCATGCTAAACTTAAGACAAAGTGGGGAAATTAACCGAAGAATGCCAAAAAGCTTCCGTGTTAAGAGTACACGTATTTTGCCACAAATGTTTATAGAAAGAAAAGATTGGTTAGTGCATTTCTCTTGGCACTAGACCGGCACTGTATGCCATTATGGTCCCTAATAGCAGCAATAGGACAAGAAAAGATGAGGTGGGGTATTATAGTTTGCCCAGTAAGGAGCAGGGAGGGTGCTAAGATAACAGCAGGGCAGTATTTGGAGGCCCAGACTCAATGGGGTAAACTCAGTTTCAGAGGCACAAGGTAGGCCATGTGAGCGGCTAAACGGATAGATTTAGAGCGATACCAGGAAAAGAGAAAGTGGGTATATTACCTGTTTCATACTAGCAGGGAAAGCAAAGAGCTTCACTTCCTGGTTGGTCACAGTCACTTGGAAATTTGCAGAGCGATGGCTGCTCTGTCTTCCAAAGGCACCTGGTCACAATTCCAAAATGGGGTGACCACCCTAATCCCAAAAGCCACCGTGTGCAAGTTGGTCTTTGTGTGTGTGTGTGTGTCCCAATTGGGAAAATTGAATGATTTCGAATTATGACATAGTTTCTTTTAAAATGATGCATAGAATGTTTAAGACTAGGTGTTCATATATTGCTGGCCTTTATTTCCCACAAATGGTAGAAGTAGAACCCTCAGTTGCACACTGTGACGAGTTTGCACGGCACCTTGAAGATAAAGTCGCTCAAATTTGTCATGAATTGGACACCACAATTAGTGCAGCTCCTTTAGTAGAGGTGTCCAGAGCACCGCCTGGTCTGGTTTTATTGGATGAGTTTCAGTTATTGAGGCCCGAGGATGTGGACCAAGGTGCTTGGCCAAGTCCGGTCGATCAAATAAGGTGGGGATAGCGGGCTGGGTCCAGGAGGTTGTAAATGCCTCCTTGAGAGAGGGAGTGGTGCCGGCCTCTTTGAAAGAGGTGGTGATTAGGCCACTTCTTAAAAAGCCTAACCTGGACCCGGATTATGTTAATAACTACCGGCAGGTAGCTAATATCCCATTCCTGGGCAAGGTGCTTGAGCGGGTGGTTGCTGGTCAACTCCAGGCACTCTTGGATGAAATGGGCTATCTAGATCCATTTCAATCTGGATTCAGGCCTGGTTTTGGAACGGAAACTGCCTTGGTCGCCCTGTGGGATGACCTCTGCCGGAAGAGGGACGGGGACCTCTCAGCGGATTTCGATACCATCTACCATGGTATCCTTCTGGAGAGGTTGTCTGGGTTGGGAGTTGGAGGCACTGCGCTCCAGTGGTTCCGATCCTACTTGGGCGGCCGATTCCAGAAGGTAGTGCTGGGGGATTACTGCTCTGTCCCTTGGCAGTTATGCCATGGGGTGCCACAGGGCTCTATTTTAACCCCTATGCTGTTTAACATCTACACGAAACCACTGGGAGGTTATCCGGAGGTGTGAGCTGAGGTGCCATCGATATGCAGATGACACCCAGCTCTATCTCTCCTTTTCATCTAATTCAGGTGAGGCAGTGGCTGTTCTGAATCAGTGCCTGGGCACGGTAATGGACTGGATGAGGGCTAATAAACTGAGACTTAATCCAGATAAGACGGAGGTACTGTTAGTGGGTGGTTCGTCTGCCCGGCTAAGTGATATTCAACCAGTTCTGGATGGGGTTACACTCCCCGTGAAGGATCAGGTTCGTAGTTCGGGGGTGCTCCTGGATCTACAACTGTCACTCGAGGCACAGGTGAACTCGGTGGCACGGAGTACCTTTTATCAGCTTAGGCTGATATACCAACTACGTCCTTATCTGGACAGAGATAGCCTAGCTACAGTTATCCATGCTCTGGTAACCTCTCGTTTGGATTACTGCAATGCGTTATACATGGGGCTGCCTTTGAAAATGGTCCGGAAACTTCAGCTGATCCAAAATAGGGCAGCGAGATTGTTAACGGGGATTGGCCAATGTGAACATATTATGCCAGTGCTTTCTCATCTGCACTGGCTGCCAGTCTGTTTCCGGGCCCGATTCAAAGTGCTGGTACTAACATTCAAAGCCCTAAACGGCTTGGGGCCAGGGTATCTGAAGGATTGTCTCCTCCCATATGTACCTGCCTGGACACTAAGATGTGCATCAGCGGTCCTTCTCCAAGAGCCCCTGCCAAAGGAAGTGAGGCAGGTGGCTATGAGGAGGAGGGCCTTTTCTGCTGTGGCACCGCAGTTGTGGAATGAGCTCCCTAAAGAGGCTCACCTGGCGCCTACTTTGTACTCTTTCCGGCGCCAGGTGAAGACCTTTCTATTCCCCCAGGCATTTTAATCATCTTAATTATTTTAATCTTGTAGTTTTTAACTGTTATTGTAACTGCTGCTGCTAGCTCTGCTGTTTGTTTTTAATCTGTGGTTTTTAATTTGTATGTTTATTTTATATTGTATTTTATGGTTTTAACTGTTGTAAACCGCCCAGAGAGCTTTGGCTATTGGGCGGTATAAAAATGTAATAAATAAATAAATAAAAATAAATAAATAATGGGAAGACTTTTATTGGAAGAATAGAGATGTAATATTTCTGGAAATTTTGAAGCCATGGGGGAAAATAGATTTCTTTAATCCTTTCTGTAAGATTCCCAGCATAGTTATTTCTGCCATTCCTTATTAAAATTATTGAGCCAATGCTGGGGGCTTCAAGGTGGCACCCACAAGGCCAGGCTGAGGCACCCACCATTTTTGTTCCCTATGGAGCAATTCCTCATAGGCTTGCATTGGGAGCCAAAAAGCCCTCTTGCTGAAAAATGGCTGGAGGGGTGCATGAAGTGCACATTTGGAGTCCCTGGATTTTTGGCGGGCTGGGCCTTACTTTTCTCCAGCTGATTTTCGGCAGGGGGCTTTTTCTCACCCCATGCAAACTCAGCACTGGTTAGGCCTCATCTTGAGTACTGCGTCCAGTTCTGGGCACCACACTTCAAGAAGGATGTAGACAAACTGGAGAGGGTTCAGAGGAGGGCAACAAAGATGATCAGGAGACTGGAAACAAAGCCCTATGAAGAGAGACTGAAAGAACTGGGCATGTTTAGCCTTCAGAAGAGAAGACTGAGGGGAGATAGGATAGCACTGTTCCAGTACTTGAAAGGTTGTCACACAGAGGAGGGCCAGGATCTCTTCTGACCATCCCAGATTGCAGGACACGGAATAATGGGCTCAAGTTACAGGAACCTAGATTCCGCCTGGACATCAGAAAAAAATTCCTGACTGTTAGAGCAATACGCCAATGGAACCAACTACCTTGGGAGGCCGTGGGCTCTCCCACACTGGAGGCATTCAAGGTGCAGCTGGATGGCCATCTGTCAGGGATGCTTTGACTTGGGTTCCTGCATTGAGCGGGGGGGGGGGGGTTGAACTCGATGGCCTTGCGGGGGCCCTTCCAACTCTACCTATGATTCTAAATGAATGGAGAAATTCCTCCATTCAGTTGTGTGGGATGGGGGAAGAGGGAGAGAAGAGGAGAGAGAGAGAGAGAAGAGCCAAAGAAATGGAGCAGGGAGAAAGAGGTACCAGAGAGGAAGAAGTCAGAGAGAGATGCGGGGGGGGGGGGGGGAGAAAGAAAGAGGAACCAGAGAGAGAGAGAGAGAGGTAGGTAGGAAGGGCTGCCAGAGAAACAGATAGAAGAAGAGAAAGAAACCGGAGCCAGAGAGAGCGGGGGGGGGGGGGGGGGGAGGGGGAGGAACCAGAGAGCAGGAGGGAGGAGTCAGAGAGAGAGAGAGAGAGAGAGAGAGAAACCAGAGTGGGTAGCACATACCCAGGTAACATTTTTGTGATTGGCCCCCCACCGCTCTACAGCATTCCTAATACATAAGAGAGTCTTCCCAGCTAAATAAGCTCCCAATAGCTTTTCCTTCAAGCCATATCTCCCTAAACTCCACTGCACCCAATTCCAGGAACAGATGCTGTATGCCAGTCTTCCTCTGCCGTTAGCTCTTCCTCCTTCTTCTGGGTTTTAGGATGATTCAGATGTTTCAGAGGCTGCTTGCTGAAGTCCCTAAAATGTATTATTTATAACTTGGTTTGCTCATAAAAGCATCATGTCTAGTATATTAAATTTAAGATGTGATTTATTCAGACAATAACAAATTTACTGAGTTTGTTTTTAAATGTTTTTAATTTTAATGATAGGAACAACTTAGCCACTGTCACCATGCTGTAGTGTAGAGACATCCAAACTAGTTCAGTATGGGGCTGCTTCTTTCTGAAAATTCTATAACTGGTTCAGAATGTTGACTGGGCTGAGCTGCAGGGGATAGACGTATAAGGCCAATCGTCAGTCTGCTTACTGTCTTCTAGGAGGTTTCCAGGCTCAATTCAGAGTTCTGGTTTTAACTGTTAAAACCCTTCTGGGCCCCAGATTGCCATCTTCCATATGAACCTTCCAGTAGGTTTAACATCTTCCTTAGTAGGAAGGCCCTGCTCCAAGTCCCTCTGCCATCTGGGTTATCTGCTGTCTGGGCCTTTTCAGCAGTGGCACCAGGGATGGCCACTGCAGTCCATGCATTGGTAACCTCGCATTTTAACTGAGCTTTTGTATTCATTACGATGTATTTAAATGTTATGTTTTGTAAACCACTTAGGGATATTTTTTAGATATGGTAAGCAGGATATAAGTTGATTAAATAGACAGACAGACTGGAACTCCCTCCCTCGCGGAGGCTTACTCTGCCCTTTTCTTCATTGGTTTTTAGACTCTTTAGACACAAGGCAAAGATGCTGCTTTTCCAGAGAGCCTTTGGGGTCTTGAGTTCTAAGGGGCTCCTTTGGCTGTGTTTTGCTGCTGGTTGTTCAATTAGTGATTTGTTGTTTCTGTTCTGCTGTTGCGTTTGCTGTTTTAAGTTGTACTTGGATTTTGTATTTGTGAGCCACCTTGGAGAACTTTTTAGTCAAGAGGCAGGATATAATATTTTAATCAGTTGTGGAATGCCTTTGGGGTACAATAGTTTAAGAGTGGGGAGTCAGGGGGCTCCAGGAGCTGGGCTGAAATGGAGCTGTGAACACTAGAAGCCGGGGGAGGGAGTGTGATGAGAGGAGGGGAGGGCTTTAGGTTCCCAGTCCCTGCTCTCTCTAACTGAAGATCATTGATTTTACGGGAAACCGTGTTTACAGACAGTGCACTGATCGACCTGAATAGTTGACTTCTGCCTCCTTAAGTAAGAGCTACCTTTTCCTTAATGACCGGTTGATGGAGAGAGATGAAGTAGTGCTGGATGCAGAGAAGGAATTTGGGCAGGAAGACTGGTCTGTCCCGACAAATCTGTCATGTGGTGCATTTGTTAGGGGGTTCAGCCCTGAGATGAGCCAAGATATCCAGTCTCTGTTCTGGGCGATGGGTTCAGGCTGAGACAGTTCACAGGGCCAATGGCTGCACTTGACCCGTGCTGGAGCGCCTTCAGGGACTACGAGCTCCAAATGGTGATGGCTACGGAAACCCTCGTGACCTCTGAAGGGAGACATGGCCACTGTATATGGGCATTGCTCCCAGGGCCTTTTGCTGGCAACCAATAAGGACAGAAAGGGGTAAGGTAAGAGAGCCTGGGCACGGAACATGCTCCCTCCCTTGGTTAACTTGCCGGGGAGTGGGGCAGCCAGGAGGCCAAAGAGCCCACCAATTAATTGGGAAGCATTTGCCGGTTTCTCTGGCCTGGCCCGGCATGGCTTGCAGAGGAGATTGGCTTTCCTGTCAATAAACAAGTCCCTAGTGCAGCATCAAAGCCGCAGTCCTTTATCAATCGCGGCCTCCTCTTCCCGCTTGTTCCTGTAACTTACCAAGCATTTATGACATTGATTTTACAATCAGGCTGTTAACCCTCCCGCCCCATCAGCTCTGCCAGCCCTGCTGGTCCAAACTGTCAATCAGGGGGCTTGCGGCCAACAGGATGGATTTGCAGTAGTAGCTCTGCTGGACGTGCCCGGTCTGTGTCCTCTTGAGCAGCCTTTGTGTATTTGTCACCTGCCCCAGGAAAACTTTTTAGCTGTCCCTTCAGCTCAACATTGTTCCGAAGCAGGGAGTCGTCGGAGGACTGCCGAGCACTCTGGTCCAGCGAGATTAGAGACGTGAGGCGCTGCAGAGGCACGGCACTCCCATAAAAATTATGTGGCTGGAAGAGGGCTGAGCAGATGCTCGGTGGAGAGACGGCAGCGCAGGCTGCCAGGGGGAGGAAAGGGGCCTATGACCTCTGTGTGGCTGTTGGGTGCCAACCTGGAGGACGCTGGGTTCCCTTCTAGCCAGGGGACTAGTTCGTAATGGAAACGCGCCGCAGAGCGTGGCAAGAGATGTCAGTGTTTAGGGCACTTGGGGAGCTCCTGTGGCAAATGGTGTGCGTGGGTGGGACGGGGGAGGCGGTCTCTCGGGGGCTGCTCCGACGCAGCCTCATGTCGGGGGCCACCGGGGCTTCTCTGCTTTCTTTGGCTCCAGCCTCCGAACAGCTTTAGGAAGGAAGCAGGAAGTGGCTGCGGGTGGGCTGGTCGGCAGCTCCCACTTACCACTCCTCAGCTGTGCTGTGTGGGTCTCCGTTGCCTTGCTCCCTCCTGCCTTTTCGTGGATCCTGCCTAGTATTGTACCTGTTTCATGCCCTGCGTTCTGTTCCTCGTCTCCCCCTCCCCAACAGCTGTAGACAGAAAGGACTTACGGTACCAGTCTGTCCGTAGTCAAGCTTGGCTGTTGCGTGCTAAAAGTCCAAAGTGCGGCCCGTCAGCCTCTGGAACCAGTTGGGATCCAGCATGTATCCTGTGGAATTAAAATGTGCTCAGAATATTCCAAGATGGCTGTGAGGAGCATCATGGAGAGGCTTGAGTGGTTCTGTCTTGTTATTTCTGCAGTGCCATCCACATATATCTTTCATCCTCAGCTTGCAAAGTGATCATATTGCACTCATCTGTTGGAACAGATTCTCTCTTGACCTTAGCTTGGCTGAACTGGTCATTAAACTGTTGTGGATGTAGGTGGTGGTGGTTAAAGTAGGACCTTTTGGAACTAGGCCTGATCCTGCAGGTCCATAATAAGGCTGTGAGTGTGAAGAGGTGTTTGGCACCTCTGAGGCCCCTGTAGTGCCGGAGCACCTTACTTGGGAGGACATGGGTGTGGTCTTGGGGGGCCCAGTGCTGCATGGCATTGTCTTGTGTTGGCTCACCCATAGTCATCAGGGTGGGGTCTGGGAGTTGCTGACTTCATGAAGGGGGAGCCCAGTGGTTGACTTTCTCTTGCCATCAGCACACTGCAGTTTCATAATACAGAGCCCTCACTAGCTTGACATCTGCTCAGGATTCAGCCTTGTCCAGGATTTCTATGAGACAAGGGACACGCTAGGGCTTCCTTCAGCAGCCCCTGGGATGGAACTGCAGCGGCCTCCTTGCAGTTGTCATCTCCAGTTCTCATGAGCCAACAATGAGCTTTGGGAGGCAGAGGTGCTTTTTTTGTACATGGAGGCAGTGTGGGCTTTCCAAGAGGCTCTGCCCTGCTGCTTTGGCTGTTGTGGTGCTGATAGGTTCCGGGACCCTCGTGAACTTCTGCCCCTCCATGCTTTCCTCCCTCTGTATTTTCCAGGCTTGGCAATGGGCAGCAGCTGCTCTTTTGGGTGTGATGGGCTGTGTGCATGTCATGACTGCTCTGTGTGGAAATGTGGTCTGTGCTTCCTCTTGACTGACCTGCCTTTCTCTTTCTCTCTCCCTTCCCTCTTTGTCTGCCTTTAGGTCCGAGCCAAACTGGGTGCAATGAACACTCCGTGCAGACCTCGGCATGGAAGGCTGTGACTCGCCTGCCATCTCGGGGAAGGACAATGGGTGTGCTATCCCTCAGCACCAGCAATGGACTGAATTCGGTAGCGCCCGCCTCCCCAGCAGACCTAGTAACATGGAGCCGTCTGCACCGCCGAACCACGGAGCCCTAGGACACCCAGCAGGCTGCTTCCAGCGAGCGCTCTCCAGGAAAGCGCCACCCCCTCTGCCTCCATCGCTGCGCCGGCTGGCAAGGAGGTCCGCTGCAACGAATGCTCCGCCTCCTTTGCCAGCTTACAGGCCTACATGGAGCACCACTGCCCCAGTGCCCGTCCACTGCTCCCGCTGCAGGAAGACTGTGGGAGTGACACTGGTGAGGAGGGAGATGAGGAGAGCGATGTGGAGAATTTGGCTGGGGAGATTGTCTACCAGCCGGATGGCTCAGCATACATTGTTGAAAGCATCAGTCAGCTGATCCAAAGTGGGGGGGTCTGTGGGGCTGGCAACAGCACGAGCGGTGGGATGCCCCCTTCACTCTTTATGAACTCTCCTGCCAGCACGGGGGGCCAGCGAGGCGAGGCCACGTCGGCTGCACCTGTCTACCCACAGATCATCAATACTTTCCACATAGCCTCATCCTTTGGGAAGTGGTTTGAGGGCTCAGACCAGGCCTTCCCGAATACCTCAGCCCTGACGGGGGTCAGCCCTGTCCTGCACAGCTTCCGCGTTTTTGATGTGCGCCACAAAAGCCACAAGGATTACCTGAACAGCGATGGTTCTGCCAAAAGTTCCTGTGTATCCAAAGATGTTCCCAACAATGTGGACCTGTCCAAATTTGATAGCTTTGTGCTCTATGGGAAGCGGAAGCCCATCCTGATGTGTTTCTTGTGCAAGCTCTCCTTTGGGTATGTCCGCTCTTTTGTGACCCACGCGGTGCATGATCATCGAATGACTCTGAGCGAGGAGGAGCGGAAAATTCTTAGCAATAAGAACATCTCCGCTATCATTCAAGGGATAGGCAAAGACAAGGAACCCCTTGTAAGCTTTTTGGAACCAAAAAACAAAAACTTTCCACACCCTTTAGTTTCCACAGCTAACCTCATAGGCCCTGGACACAGTTTCTATGGAAAATTCAGTGGGATTCGCATGGAAGGGGAAGAGGGTGCCCAGGTTGGGGCTGCCAGCGGAGCAGAGCAGCCCCGGCCAGGCCCCTTAGCGCCTGGGGGCCTCTTGAACCTCGGAGGGCTAACGAGCTCAGCTTTGAAGACACCAATTACCTCAGTTCCCCTGGGCCCACTGGCTTCCAGTCCTACCATATCCTCTGAGGGGAAGGACCCCGGGGTATTAGAGTGTGAGCAGCAAGAATTGGCTGACCCGGAGAGCCTCTCAGAGAAAGCAGAGCCAGCTGAAGAGGAGGAGGACGAGGAAGAAGAGGAGGAGGAGGAGGAGGAGGAGGAAGAGGAGGAGGAGGAGGAGGAGGAGGGGTGCAAAGGGCTGTTCCCAAGCGAGCTGGAGGATGAGCTGGAGGAAAGGCCTCCTGAGGAGTCTGGGGCTGTGGCAGGCAGCGGCGGTGGCGGCAGCAACAAAAAGGACCTTGCTCTCTCAAACCAAAGCATTTCTCCCTTAATGCCTACCGTGCTTCAGACAATGTCCAGGGGCACGGTTTCTTCTAGTTCTAATTCTGCTTCTTCCTTTGTCTTTGATGGTGCAAGCAGGAGGAATTGTTTAAGCTTTAACAGTGAAGGCAGTGAGGGCGGCGGCGGCAGGAGGCTGGACTTCAGCGATGAAAGTGCCAATAAAGACAATGCTACAGTACCAGAGCCAAATGAGAGTGTGGAGGGCGAGGAGGGCATCTGCATCTCCCATCACCAGCATGTGGGGCCCCTCTGCGAGCTCGGGGGCGGGGAGTGCCCCTCGGGGAGTGGTGTGGAATGCCCCAAATGCGATACCATCCTGGGCTCCTCGCGGTCGCTCGGTGGCCACATGACCATGATGCATTCGCGGAACTCGTGTAAGACGCTCAAGTGCCCCAAGTGCAATTGGCACTACAAGTACCAGCAGACGCTTGAGGCTCACATGAAGGAGAAACATCCGGAGCCGGGGGGTGCGTGTGCCTACTGCAAAAGCGGGCAGCCCCACCCACGGCTGGCACGGGGCGAGAGCTACACGTGTGGTTACAAGCCTTTCCGCTGCGAGGTTTGTAACTACTCCACTACGACCAAAGGCAACCTCAGTATTCATATGCAGTCCGACAAGCATCTCAACAACATGCAGAACCTGCAGAATGGAGGCGGGGAGCAAGTTTTCAGCCACACTGCTGGGGCTGCTGCGGCCGCAGCTGCTGCGGCCGCAGCTGCCGCTGCAGCAAACATGGGTAGCAGCTGTGGGGCCCCCTCCCCCACCAAACCAAAAAGCAAACCTACCTGGCGGTGCGAAGTGTGTGACTATGAGACCAATGTCGCCAGGAACCTCCGTATTCACATGACCAGTGAGAAGCACATGCACAACATGATGCTGCTTCAGCAGAACATGAGCCAAATGCAGCACAACCGTCACTTGGGCCTGGGCAGCCTGCCTGCTGAGGCTGAGTTGTACCAGTACTACCTGGCACAGAATATGACCCTGCCCAACCTGAAGATGGACAGCACTGCCTCTGATGCTCAGTTCATGATGAGCGGCTTCCAGCTGGACCCCACCAACACAATAACATCCATGGCCCCATCTCTAGGTGAGATGAACTGTGTTTGGGCTGTGATTCTCTGTGTGGGGTTGCCCCTATATGCACTCCGTCGGGGTCTGCCATTGGGAGAAGCCAGCTTTTGCTTGCCAGAAAGCCGCCATGGGTAAAAGGAATGGTGTGGTTTTCATGGCTCATGAGAAGTGCTCAAGATTGTTATTTTCTGTAGGCAGCATGTTTATGCCACTTTGCACACATTGTGAGTCTTCATAATGTCAATAAGGTGATGAGCAGGGCAGAATGCCATGGGGGGCCCTCAGACATGTGCACATTAGAGAAGTTTCATGTTGTATCTCCTTGTCAGCAGGGTACATCTGGGAGGGAGGGAGGGAGGGAGGGAGGGAGTGTGTGTGTATTGTACATTTTGTACACACATCCCTAGACATGTATATAGACACACACGTTCATATATACATATATGTGCACATTTTATTTTATTTATTTATTTCATTATATTTATACCCCACCTTTTTTCCTGCAAGGAACCCAAGGCGGCTTACAGAATCCTCCTCCTCTCCATTTTATCCTCACAACAACCCTGTGAGGTAGGTTAGGCTGAGAGTCAGTGACTGGCCCAAAGTCACCCAGTGAGTTTCATGGCAGAGCGGGGACTAGAACCCGGATCTCCCAAGTCCCAGCCCAACACCCTCACCACTGCCTTTCCTATCTTCAGCCGGGGGTGGGGGTGGTTCTGGAGACTCAGCCTTTAGTGGGGAGAGGGAGTTGGCGCTGAGCGCAGTGCAGAATCCCTGCCTCCTCCTAACTCCTGGATGTTTTCCTCTGTGTTGAGTACCTTCAACAGCTGCTCTAAATGTTTCTCGGTTGCCACGAGGGCTAGAAGCCTGTTTGGGCAGGAAAAGGGCAAAAGGTAGCTTCAGGTTTGTTCCGTGTGCGTGTAGAATGCAACAGCCCTGGTTGTAATTGTGACATCACAGGTGAGGCAGATCTTTGGCACTGGCTGGAGAACTAAAAAATGAAGGGATAACCCCGCTCTTTTCATAGATTTCATAGATTTAATAGAGTTGGAAGGAGCCTAGGCTATCGAGTCCAACCCCCTGCTCAATGCAGGTTTAGCAGTTGTCAAGAAAGCAACTCAACTGAAGTCTAACCCGATGTTTATAAATGTTAACGATTGCCTGAATCATGCTAGTTGCCATATTGACAGATTCAGTATTTATCTCCGTTTTCTACCTGAGTGGTGGTGAGAGAAAGCAAGAGAGCTGAGGTGGTTGTGTCGGTACAGAGAATTTGCCCAAGCAGGTTTGCACTTCAAACACACTGGCAAAAAAAAAGGTTGTATTTCTACAGTCGGATTTCTGGAAGAACTCGTGTGATGTGTTCTAGTCAGGAGGGCTTAACACTACCTTTTGTATGCTTCTTCTTATACTAGGTGGCCAGGTGACATCGCCCAGGGTGGCCGGGTGACCGGCCAGATGGGCGATTCATAAATGTAATCATCATCATCATCATCATCATCATCATCTGCTCTCCCAGGTTATAATAATGGTGGTTTCTTAGCACAATCTCATTGTCAGAAATGTCTGTGTTTAATTCTGTAATTAAGTCTGACGTTAGTGACTTAGGCAATGCTTTTTCCAGCTTCAACCATACCTAGGTGAAGTGCTTTCAGTAGAGTTGAATGAAAGGGTTCCCCTAATTAAGGAGCTTGTAGGGATTCTTTAACTTTATGGCCCGTTTCCCAGCTATTTGGATGTTCATAGAAAAATCAGGTCTGTGTTCTTGTAGGGAGGGCTTTCGTTGAAATTTGGGCATAGAAATATGTCTCTTATTAACAGTTTTTGCTGCTTTGGAGAAGACCGAATACCTCTTGAATTCTAGTAGTGAACACCTAAGTCAGTATTTTATGTAAATTGTGCAACACTACAATTCTGAGCATAGCAGACCAACAAGATGCTCTTAGTTGAATGTACAGTAATACCTTGGATTGCAAGTAACTTGGTTTGAGAGCGTTTTGCAAGACAAGCAAATTTTTAAATATTTATTTATTTATTTTTGACTTGATATACAAGCGACGTCTTGCAATACAAGTACTGTAGTACGGCTTAAATTAAAAATCTATGTACAAATTTTTTTGGGGGGGATTTTGTTTTGATATAAGAGTGTTTTGGATTACAAGCACGTTTCTGGAACGAATTATGCTCTCAATCCAAGGCATGACTGTAATTGTGTCAATCTGACTTCAAATCTGAATAGTTGTCCAGCTGAGACTGAGAGACTCAGACCATGGAGGTCTTTCTTCCACGTGACCCCTCTCATTAGCAAAGCAGTTTCTCCCCCTCTCTGTGCATGGGTCTGTCTGGGATTGCAACCTTAGTGGACTCACGTTTGGACAGAGTGGAAGAGGGTGTCTGAAAAGGGTTGTCTTTGGCTCCAGAGGAGTGTTGGCTACAGTTTGATGGGAGAAAGAGGGGATGGATGTGGCAGAGAGTGGCTGGCATCACTTTCTCTTTTTACGTCGCCTGCCAGTGCACGCGTTCACATCGAGAGTTCTGCAGGGGCCAAAGGACTTTCCTTGTCCTGTATAAAGCAATGACTGTTAGCATAACCTGCTCTAAAAGTATTGGAAGGGGAGAGAGATAAATAATGCGTATGAGATTTCTTCCACTGATCTAAGCGTCAGATACATACGAGAAAGACTTTTCCTTTGTGTCTCATTGTGTTTGAAATTCTGAGATACCCTTCTTTTTGTAGACTGCAAACTTCTCAAAGAGCTGCATTTATAACCTGTTCATGTGGAGTCTAACAGATTCTGTGAAAATTCCAATTTTGTATTGGGCCTCTTGTCAAATGTTAAAAAGCATTGCAAACTCCATTATTCAGTGACGGGTCCAAAACTGGGCGTTGTTGCTGTTTAGGCAGTGAGAATTAATGACAGCAGTTGCTGTAGACGGAAGTACTACAGCAACTAAGAAGAAGCCATATTAGAAGAAGAGCTGGTCTTTAAGGGCTAAACGTGTCCAAAGAGCAAGGAGGTCTGTAAGGGCCCACATTGGCCCGTGGGAGCAGGGCGGTGGTGGGAGGCTGCGGAGGGGTGGCTGAAGAGCGGGAAGATGGTCGTGGCAGCAGCATCCCAAGTTCCCATGCCCAGTAGTCTAAGCAATGTTTTCCTTACATGGGATGAATTGAGGTAGGGGGTATATATGTACGTGCGCGTGTAAAACACTGGTATGTGCAATTATTGTGTAGAATGCTGCACGGAAATGATGAACTGTGTGCATGGGGGGCATGGGTGAGAAAAAGTATTGCAAGGAAGGCACTCTATGAACATCCCCTCCTATTGAATTCCTGTTCAGTTTTCTCCTCTTTGCTGCCCTTTTAATGTTCTGTATAAGCCTATGTGAGGGTAGGATGCCTGTTTCCATTCTGAAGATGGGAAGCTGAGACATAGAATTATCCATGGCTGGACAAGAATTTGAACCCAGGGTTAGGCCATTGTGCCCTCCGCCGGACTCCATGGATGTTCGGAACGCTCTTGGCCCTTTGCTGGTCCCCCCATGAGCTCTCTGGGCTGGACTGTCTTGCCTACCTGTTCCTCCTGCCTGGTCCCCTGCCTGAAAAGGCAAAACTCTGATCTTGCTCCTGCTTTGACAAGTTTGCTGGGAAGGGTAACACCGATTCAGTTCAGGCCCCTTGCCAAAGCATGGTTTGTGCCCCTGGTGGCTCAGAACCTGAACCATAGTTTGGTCTTCTAACTGTATAGCTGGCAAATCATGGTTTACAGTTGCCTGCCTGTGTCTGCTTCTGGTTTCCCATCTCTCAGCATTCGACTTCATAGGTTTACTGCTATCTCCATGATGCAGCAACCTCTCTGGAGGCAGAGTAATGGCTAAGCCTGTAGTTTGTCAATTCAGGCATTACACCAAACTGCAGTTAAGCTTTCATAACCGTGGTTTGGTGTGATGTCTGAATTTTGCCGATGTATTCCTGGCCTGATGAGGGCTACTGGGGCTTTTATCCTCACTTTGGAGCACCCGAAGGGCAGAAAACTTGGGTGGTGACTAGAGATGAAAAATTGCTGGGAAACTTGAAGGCATGGAAGAAAACTGTGGGTTTGGGTTGGGTTTTTTTGTTGGGGGTGTTTCAGGGGATTTTGTGGGAAATCAAATATGTGCAATATTCATTTTCTAAGTGTACTTTACAAACATGAAACGTATTATCTAAAGTAGCACATTAAATTGTAGCTTAGTATATGAAATATAAAAGTAAAAATGCCTTGATTTTTATTCATGCAATAATTGCAAATATACCCAAGGTCACAGATGAAACTGCAAACTGCTGAACCATAATGTACTAAATGTATCTTAATTTTGCCAGGTGGGAAAATAGGAATAAAATAAAAGCTGAAAATAGAAGCCATTAACATTGTGGTAAACAAAAGAAAGGGTTTATTAACTGGGCTCAGAAAGTATGTAGACCTTAGTGTGATCATGCAGAAACAGAAGGAACCTAAAACTATGAGTGAGCACTCAGAAAATAATAATCCCTGTAATGAAATAATTAAGAGTAACAATAAATCTGGATATTCAGTTAATCTTTATAACAGCATTGAACTCTTCAGTAGTATATCATCATACATGCTGCTAAAGCTATAATCTTCTGCATGCTTACATGGGAGTAAGTCCCGCTGAACTCAGTGACCCTTTTTTCTGAGTAAACATGCATACCGTTGGATTGCAATTTGCAAGTGACATAGTAACTGCAAACATTGGCTATCTTGAGCTCATGTTTCTTTAATTTATATCCCAGACCATCTCAGTAAATATATCCTTGAGAATACTAGCACAGCTTATTTGTTCATCTTCATTAGAATTAATGTCTGAACGATCCATAACTTCTGATCCCAAACTTTTACTCTGAGCTTTGTGGATTTCAGAAAATGCAAGGAAAGCCTGGGTTGAAACATGCTTCTCAGGATTTCTGTATGTGTCTTCCTTGATTTGTGTGTGTATTTTCAAACGTTTGTTCAGCTTAATGTCACTTGATGTAGCAGCTGGAGGAATCTCAGGCAAGTGCAAAGGCCTTGTCACTGTGATGCTGGAGCAAGGCTCCCAGGTTCGAGCAAACTCCTGGAGAGGTCCTGTATTTCTGCAGTGTTTGAAAGTACTTTTCCAACATTGTGTCCGTATTTCTTGTTCAGTAATCTAAAAGACTTGCAGCAGAGTGAGCTACCTGTAACTTTATAAAGCAGCATTGGTTTGTTTGCTTTTAAATACTGCATTTCACGATGAAAGAAAATGTTTCATAAGAGTTTCTTTTCCATTTCCAGTGTGTCCATTTCAGGCCTCTCGGCATGGGGGGGGGGGACTGGGATTGTGTTTCCAGTCCTCCTGACCTTCTGCTGCTCACTTCGTGAGGTCCCTGGGATCATGCTCGGCCCGCCAGGCCTCTCCGAGGTGCGCTGCTGGTCCTGGCGTGGGCTTGAGTGGCTCCCTCCACCTGCTTTGTTTCTGCAGGGTGTTTCTGACTGACTTTCTTCTTTCTTTGTGCAGTGGGTGGAGAGATCCCTCTGGACATGCGACTTGGGGGTGGGCAGCTGGTGTCCGAGGAGCTCATGAACCTGGGGGAGACCTTCACACAGACCAATGACCCCTCGCTGAAACTTTTCCAGTGTGCCGTGTGCAACAAGTTCACCACGGACAATTTGGACCTGCTGGGGCTGCACATGAACGTAGAGCGCAGCCTGCCTGAGGAGGAATGGAAAGCCGTGATGGGGGACTCGTATCAGTGCAAGTTGTGCCGCTACAATACGCAGCTCAAGGCCAACTTCCAGCTCCATTGCAAGACGGACAAGCACGTGCAGAAGTACCAGCTGGTGGCGCATATCAAGGAGGGTGGCAAGGCCAACGAGTGGAGGCTCAAGTGTGTGGCCATTGGGAACCCCGTGCACCTGAAATGTAACGCCTGTGACTATTATACCAACAGCCTGGAGAAGCTGCGTCTCCACACCGTGAACTCCAGGCATGAGGCCAGCCTGAAACTCTACAAGGTAAGGAAGTCCTGGTTTCTCACCAATTTTGCTGGAGTGGGGGTGGGGGGCAGGCTGCAGAGGCACTCTTGTCATTTGCCTTGAGCACCAGTTTGGCGGCTTTAGACCAGGAGTAGGTTTTTCACAGGGGACTCTGATACTGGCTGTCTGGGTGAGGCAAGTAATGCAACCCACAGAGTTGTGCTTTGTATAGGCACAAACCGATTCACGAATGTTACTAATGTTGCACTGGATGCTTGCTGCAGGCGGGACCAGTCTCCTTAAATGCTCTTTCTCAAGATGGGGCTCCAAGGTGCGCAGGTGTCTGCAGATCACACCAGTGATTTGGTGGTTGGGCACTTGGCTGCCCTCCTTGGGGGCCCAGTGCCAAGGGGGGAATTCTTCTGCTCCTGCAGACCCTCCCTGCCTCTGTCCATTGCTTCTGGCTGCAGATTTCTACTCCCCCCCCCCCCCCCCGTGTAGGCTGGAAATTGAGAAGCTCTGCATACAGTAAATAGTCCTTTCACTTGCGTGGCAGAATTGCTCCAGACGCTTCTATTGATTTTCCCTGGACTTAAAGCTTCACCTTTTTCTCTAATCATCCCATAATGGCTTTAGTATGAACAATCAGGTACAAATTGCCATAAATCTAAGCAGCTTCACTTCACGTACCTTCCACTCACTTACACAGACTGTCTTCCTTGCTTTCGTCCTCTGTTTTCTTCATTTCTCTGTTCTACCTCTTTGCCTCCCTTCGCCCCTCCGCTTGTTCCCTAAAGGGATTTGTCCTCTTCTTGATATCTTTTCCAGGCATTGGTGCTGGGTACACTTCTGCATCCCCCCCCCTTTTCTTCTGCTGTTTCTTGACTGTGGGGCCCAGGGTAAGCTTCCACTGAAGAGAGGAGAATAACCTGCTGTCAAGTATATGGCCTGGCACAAAGTTGCTGCATGTGCTGTTGAGACCCTGAGCTCTTCCAAGTAGGCCTTGCTGGCTTGTAAAGCAGGCACAGCCTGGCTTGGTTCTGAAAACGAAGCTCTGACGGGAAGCTTTCAGAAATCTGGGCTAAGTGAGAATGTGGAAGTCCCCCAGTAAGTGGCCATGGGGAGAGGTTTTGTAGGTGGCTGTTGCATGATGGACAGGCCAGTTGGCCTGCTTGGATCCACAGTCGACCTGTGCAACCATGCCAGCAAGAGGTGCTGGAGGGGTAGGAAAGAGGGCAGGCAGACAGCCTGGGTGGGGGATCGATCTCCTTGGGCAGGACAGTGAACTGCCGCCGCCGCTGTTGGTGGTGGCAAGGAGGAAGCTGGTGCCCTGCTCGTCGAGAATGCCAGCCAGGTAGCAAACACTGTCTCTCAGGCTTCCATTTAAACAAAACTCCAGATCACCAGGCAAGACAGTCTGAAAGCAAGTTCCATGTTCAGTTGATGTGGTACGTAATCAGAGGGTGTCGGCTAGCAGATGTAGCCCCTCCCAGCTTGGCTCCAGCCTTGGGCAGTGTTCCAACTTGAGAAGAGGCCTGGGTTTGGGGAGGTAGCAGCACAGCATATATAAGATATTGGGTGGGTTTGCACAGCACGGCCAGACCATCGGGTTATTTAACCCACAATGAGATGAGGCGCATGCTGGCTGTGTGCGGCCATTGTTTTGAATATGCAACCCCTGACGGGGGCAATTGGGCACTGAGCTCATGCAAACCCGGCCACTATGGGTTATTAGACGGTTAACCGACCCTCACATAACCCCACTGCTAACCTGTCGCGTTGTGTGAACCTGGTCACTGTGTGAATTGGCCTAGGAGGAGTTGAGTTTGGGGGTCAGATTCGCAGGTGCTGCAGCTTGCCCTGATTCTTGCTCTTCATGAGTCCAAGGGCTGCCTTTACTTCTCTCTGCACCTCATGCGGCATATTTTAAAATGGAGCTTGGTGGGCTGTTATTTTTCCTCTTGCTAATGTAATCCATTAGCCTGGCACATGCATAATCAGTTTAGAGTGCAGTTAACTGGATGTAATCGAGTTCTTGCCTCTCTGCTGGAGAAAATCCTCTCCAGATGCTGCCTGGGTGAGAGAGCGCCAGGCTTATCATGCTTGCAATCCTCCTTACTCTGCCTTTTTGCCACTTTCTTTTCAAGTTGCTACTCCTTGGCTTCCACATATTGTGCAAATTCTGCTGGGTGCCAGAAACGTGCTTGTGCAACTGTTGAGCGGCAGCACAGAGAACCTTGAAATCTCCCTCCTCGTGCAGGTTGCCTGGTGGAGTTTCATACTACTGAGAAGGCCACTGTGGCACTGATGAGAGCCCTGCAAGCCCCACCACCAGCAAAACAGGCACAGTTAAGTTAAGGCAGCAGCCGTCCTGGAAACCCTGGGAATCTGGGATGCCCACAGGGAAAGGAATGCAAGATTGAGCATTTCTTGCATGACAGAAGAAGGAAAGGCCCCTCTAGCAAATCCCCAAGACTAATGGATAATTGAACACCGCAGTTTGGGCTCCCTAATAATTAAATAAAATCATAGGTAGAAAGTGTTAACTTGTGATGCTTGCTCCACAACCTGTTAATTGCATGGATTCAAGTGATGTGGGTGTAGCATACCACATTGGTTGGGCATGAGGTTGAGGCTCCTCATGTTGCACGCCATAGGGTCAGGTTGAGGGGAGACATAGCTTGTGCATTCTCTCTTCTCTGGTCGCTCTCTGGAATAACTTTTGTGTCCTTCTCCCTAACCTCTTCCTAGAGGGTCTTGGGAGGAGCAGGAGGGTACAGTACGCAGTTCTGGTCTCCCAGATCTACAGATAAAATGTTTACAACCAGGCCTGGAATTCAGAAAGCCGGTTCTTGCTGTCTCTTTGATGCTGAACAGAGATGCTGGCTCTGGGACAGCAGGCAGGAGTTTGTAGGCTTTTCTGGAGCAGCCTGTTCCTTGATTCTCCATGCTAATGGCTGGATGGCTTCATGTGGGCAAAAGGGAACAATCTCTTCGTGCTCCATTATGCCTGACATTAAGTTGTCTCTATGGAACTCTCCAGCAGGGAAAATGGGAGCTACAATAACATTAGAATACTCTGTGCACATTTCTCATGCCAGCGGTCTTTCTGCTGACATGGTTTCCAACCCCTGGTTGTTGAAGGCTGGCTTTCCTTTTCCTCCTCAGGGTCTCTAGCTGCCTGGATAGTCTTGAATTTTCCCGAAGAAACCTGGGTCAGCAAGTAATTCATTCTTGCTTTGGCCCATCTGGCTTGGTAGGTGGCTCAGTGCTCCTGCCGGACTCAGTTCACAAACAGCTCTACAGTTCTTTGGCTTCTTACCACAGGGATGTAGGGCCGGGTCGAGCTTCAACACCACTCTAGACACAGTTGATATGCTTTGAGCCATGCATCCAGTTTGGAGGTGAACTCTATTTAATGGGTTGTGACTTGGCTATGTCCTGCTCTTTGGGGGTTGACTTGGATTCTTCTGTGCATCGCACCTTTGCCACCCTCCTCTTTTTCTTCCTCTGTTGCCACTCCTTTGCTATGGCTCTCCACTTGAGGGGTTGAGCTACGAAATTGTTTCTCTCCTAGCAGTCTCTTGCATGGCCTGGGCTTTCATGATATCCTGGGACCTAGATGCTTTTGCTGAGGCCAAACATTATCTACTCTGTTTGGCAATGCAGGGAGTAAGACGATGCTCCAAAGATACTTCAGCTTTGTCTGGTGTGCAGAATGAAGTTGATAAAAACACTGGAAACGTTTCAGGAAGCAGAAAGTGAATCCTCTCAACTGAGGGGATGCTAATTACACAGCTAATTAATCCAACAGATGTTGCTCTCTGCTGGTACAGATCATGCTACTTAAGCAGGCTTCCAGCGCCCTGCTCAGAGTGCCTCAGCATACATTCTGTGTTTATCATTTTGAGAGCAAGAGTGCCTGGGGCCCCGTTGAGGTTTCAGCCTTTACAGCTGGGGACAAGAGGAGCTACTGCAGGCCTTGCAGGGCCCCCCCCCCCCCGCATCTTCTCCATCTACAAGAGAGGATAAGCCTCTGGGCTGGGGCCGGCCCCTTCCATCTGCATATTCTCTGAATCCCTTGTTTGCAGGGGGTAGCAGTGGCAGTAGTGTGCAGACATGTGTCAGGAGTTTGAACCCAGCATAGTAGAAATCCAACTCTTAAATTCCGTAGAGGCACGAGTACTTAGCATCTCATTAACAATGCAATTACTAATGTGTTCAGTTTGGTGTGGTAGTGTTTATTGTTGTTTATTAAGAACATTTATATCTCAGCGTTCCAACAGAATATTGCCAAAGGTAGCTAATAATAAAAAGAAAACTCATCAAAATACAAACTAAAACAATTAAAAATACACAATGAATACCACACACCAAAGAAATAAACAGCACTAAAAACAAAGACGGCACTAACCATTTCTACAAGCAGCAGAAATTAAAAACCTCTGATTAAAAGCAGCTGATAGGCTGAATGCCAGCTGAAAAAGGGACATTTCACCCCTGGCTGAATGCCATGAAAGAGGGGGTGAGGCAAACCTCCAGAGGGTGGGCATTCCAAAGTCTGGATGTGGCCACTGAAATGTCCCCTCTTCTGCTTCTGACAGTGTCAGGACACAGAGCAGAGTCTCACCTGCAGATTTTATTGCCTGTGTAGTCCTTCAAGTACCCTGATCCTAAGCTGCTTAGGGCTTTAAAGGTTAAAACTAGCACTTTGAATTGGGCTCAGAAATAGGACTAGTAGCCAATGCAATTGTTGCAAAAGGGAGTCACAGGCTCTGTCTAACCTTCTCCAGTCAGCAGTCTGGCCACAGCATTTTGGACCAACTGCAGTTTCTAAACACTTTTCAAAGGTAGCCTCACATAGAGCTCTTTGCAGTAGTCCAAACGAGAAGTAATTTGGGTGTGCGTTACCATGGCCAAGTCTAATCTCAAGGAAAGGATGCATTTGGCACGCCAGCCAAATCTGTGCAAATGCACTCATGGCAAAACTGTCCCCTGTGCCTCTGGGTTAGAGCAGAGTTCAGGAGTACTCCCAAATTGCAAACCTGATCCTTCAAGGGTAGGGGCTACCCAGGCTAAAACAGGTTGGACTCCTATCCCTTGATACAGAGTCTTATAGACCAGGATCACCTCTGCCTTGTCTGGTTTACGTTTCAATTTGTTCATCCTCGTCCAATCCATTACCAACCTCAAATACTGACTCAAGATCTCTACAGCTTCCTTGAAATGTGATGGCAAGGAGAGAGAGAGAGAGAGTTGGGTGTTAGCTTATTGATGCCACTGTGCACCATATCCTTGCACAACCTCTCCCAGTGGTTTTGGGTAGATGTTAAACAGCACGGGGAGCAGAATAGAGGAAGCCTGTGGAATACTACAGGGCAATGGCCAAGGTGCTGAACAGGGGTCCTCCAGCACCATCTTCTGGAACCAACCCTCCAGGTATGACCTGAACCCTCGTAAAACTGTGTGCCCCCCAAGCTCTGTCCCAGTTCGGCAATCCAGAAGGATACTGTGGTCAATTATATTGACAGCTGTTGAAATGTCCAGCAGAACAGACAAGGAAGTGCTCCCTCTAGTTTGTGGTGCAGGTCATCCATCTTGTCCCATAACCAGGTCTGAAGTTAAACTGAAACGAATCTAGATCAGAGGTAGGCAACCTTATGCCCTCTAGATGTTTTACTACAACTCCCATGATTCCTGACCACTGATTATGCTGGCTGGGGCTGATGAGAGTTGTAATCCAAAACATCTGGAGGGCAACAGGTTGCCTACTCCTGATCTCGTTAATCAATTTTATCCAGAAATTCTGGTGCTGAGAGACCACCATGTTCTCGAGCACCGTGCCGAAAAATGGGGATGGGCTGGAAATGATCCAGTATGGTGGGACTTGGGGAGGGTTTATTTGTAGTCGTCGTCGTCGTCATCATCATCATCATCATCATCATCATCATCTCATCATCATGCGATCACTCGAGTAAGATTGTCTTCCAGGATAAAAGGAGGAAATTCTAAAGAGGATTGTGTTAGTGACTGTGGAGGCCAATTCTAGATCCACACAGCTTCCCACAGTGAGGACACAGGTTACCAGATGGAAGATGGTCCTGTAAAGGATTCGTTTGACGTGCTTTTCGCTTAGCGCGTTTCTCCCTTTCACCTTGCACTCGGGCTTCTTCAAAGTCCCTGGAACCTTTGTGAAAGGCCAACCTCCATTTAGATCGTTCATGGGCCAGAGCTTCCCAGTTTCCGATGTTTATATTGCATTTTTTTAGATTAGCCTTATGAACATCTTTAAACCTCTTATATTGACCACCGATATTCTGCTTTCCATCCTTGAGTTGGGAATTAAATAACTTTGGGAGACGGACCCCGTGGAACCACACTGTCACATAAAGAGGCATTCTCTGCTCCCCTTATCCAATTCACCAGCCCACCAAAAAGGGCAAGTGTCAGGCACATACATTGGGGTGGGGACCTGTCTCGCCCTCTAGATGATGTTGGACTCAGACTTTCATCAGCCCCAGCCAGTATGGCCGGTGGTCAGGAATTGCAGTCCAACAACATCTGGAGGGCCACAGGTTCTGCACCCTGTTGTATGGGGTGGGCCTCACCTCTGCAGGAGCCCTCAGGCTGCACAAGTAGAGAAGAACATAAAGATGGAACATCTGCCCTAGGACCTGCACAGGACCCATGCTAAGCAAGGCATTCAAATGGGTGTGGATGTGAGTGATTCAATCCGCAGAGCATCTCCCAAAGTGGCCACAGTGGGTTACCAACCGATGCTCCTCCTCCACTTTGAGGGCCGCCGTGTAACAGGCACTTCACTGCGTGAAATAACTCCATCGGATGAGTCCGTGTGGATGCAATGGTGGTGGCAAAGTAAGGTTTATTTGCTACCACGGCCATACCTAAAATGGGCCCTAGCCCAACCTTCATCAGTTTCATCACAAATCTTCTGCCAACAACTGTCTCATTGCTTCCAGCTTCCCAGGAAACCAGGGAGCTGATTTGGGTCCACTAAGTGGGGGAGCAGTGCACAGGAGCAACGGTGTCAACAATCCAGATGGTTTCCATCGGTTTCATTCCAGGGATTGACCAGGGCTTTGACAAGGCCCAAGAGCTGTTGGGAAACCATTTGGATCCATATGAGGCCCAAATTGTGCATTAATTTTAATATGCAGCCTGCAGCTAGGCCTCTGCTTTTTTCTCACGCCAGAGTAAGTGTGGGTCCCCTGATCTGGATTGGGCCTGTAGTGCACAGGGAGGGGAAGTTTAATTCTTTTCTCCCCAGACACAAAACTCGCCCCCACCCCCCGTGCAGCAGTTCAGGGATAGTTAAAATAAAATTCCCGCTGGTGCCATCGAAGGTTCTTTGCTAAGGGGAGTAGTTGCAGATGTAGGGCTTTTCTACCTGAGGCTTTTAACCCGCCACTTTACTGAGGCTTCTGCTTCCGGATTCCCTGCAGGATTAAGATTCGCTCCTTTTTTCTGGGGTCTTTCTCTACCTTTCTATATGTTCCATTACACAACCACTAAGTGGCACTGTGGTATAGCGGAATTGCGCAAACACTCGAGGGTTTCATGCCGCCATTCACAGATAATGCCAGGCTTTCCTCGATCCAAAAAAAAAGCTGTTCAAATGGTTGCAAAGCACGGGAGGGGCTTTGGAGGATGACATCATGTAAAACATCCACAAACTACCGTGAGTGTGGAATCGTGAGCGCACAATAAATGCCTCATGTGGAAAGGCTCATAGAGGCAGGTGGTGGCTTAGTCTTCTTGTCATCACTGGAAGGCAACTCCACTGCCAGCGCCAGGGCCTTCGCCGAGGGAATAGCGCTCAGGGGGGCGCTTCCTGCCATGGCCCTGCAGCTACCCCTCGAGGTGGGTTCATCCGCGGTGTGCCTACGAGCGAGGTCTCTGTGCCGCTGAGGGAGGGGCAGTGCTGCCCTCTGGGCAGAGGACAAGCAGCCTTTCTTCACCAAGTTTTTATTCTGATGGCAACAACTGTGCCTGGAGGTGGATTTGGCCTGGAGGCTGTGGTGCTCTCTTGGGAAAGAGAAAGTTGTGAAAGCCACAGGGGGAGCCAGCAGGGGCCAGGAGCAGGAGAGCTGGTGCGAGTGCGAGGCACTTGAGAGGGGCAGGGGGAGCAAGGGAGAAATACGGTTCGAGGCCCAGGAGTGCTGCTTGGGGTCTGGGAGCCTCCCGTAAATCACGGTTACTGCACTTGATTCAGCATAATTGATGTGGCCTCATTGCCCACAGCCGATGAGGATTATATCAGCTTGGTTTAACAGTCTCATTTTCTACTCCCAGCACACCCTTGTTTTAATGTGTTTCAGTTAATGAGGTAGAAGAGCGGACGAGGTGTTGCCATTTATACACAGCCGGAGTTAGCGTGAAGGTTCCACCGGCGTGGGTGCGGCCCACTCTGGGGCGTTGCACAAGGCTTGGGCTCTCCTCCTCCTGGCCCACGCCTGCTGCGCAGGTTCTGTTGCAGGCCCCCGCCCAAGCCGCGTGTGCGACAAAGCGTTTTGGGGGGCAAGGCACTCCAGTTTGCCCTGTGGGAAAAACCATGGATGTGATGCTTTGTAGCTGGAGGTAAAAGGCCTTGGCCTCCTCCGAGGGTCTCTGCCGTGCTTCAAACCGGGAATGCCTGTGGAAGCCACGTTAGGGCCCAGAGTCCTCTCCCCAGGCTAGTGTGCTGCTGGTGGGAGTGGGAGTGGGAGTGGGAGTGGGGGGGCTGCTGGTGGTGGTGGTGGGAGTGGTTCATGGCTTTCGGATGTGGGGCCTGTGGTCGTGCTTAGGGTTCCCTGCATCAGGGCCTGCGGGGGGGGGGGCTCAGAGTTGCCACCCCTAAAAGCCGCTTGGATGGGGGCTTGTCTTCCACTGACTCTACAAGCTTGGCCTTCTTTCTGAACAGCAGCTGAGCGCAGGTGGAAGGGGCACCCCCTCCCCTCTTTAACGTTCTGGCGTGAAGTGCCTATAAATAGTTAAGCTGCCTGTTATCTAAGTCCTGGCCTGGTGCCAGCCGGGCCTTGGCATCAGCTGGCTGCCAGCACAGCCCCCGAGGCCTGCCTCTTTCAGCAGGCAAAGCTGCTGTTGGTTTAAGCAGGAATTAAATAATTACCAAGTCTTAGCTCTCCCCACCTTCTGTGGATTGGTGCTATAAATTGTCAGCCTGTTTGCATTTAATGTGAATTATGTCATATGGTATCCCCTTTGATTCTGACATGCCTCCGTGTGTAAATACATGAGCCTCTCAAAGGATTGTGGTTAGCCTTGGGGTGCTGGGTGGGGAGCAAGCACAAGGCTTTCCTCTTTCTGCAGGCAGAGTGCCGGGCATGGAAAGCACTTGCACTGGCTCAGCATGCGAGGAAGGGAGGTTGGAGGGCAGGCAGGGAGTTGGAGTTCCTCCTGCTCCCGCCTTGGCAGAGCTCCCGCTGTGCTGCTCTGTGGCTGTCTGTGTTCGTGGGGCTTTTCCAGAGATGTAGGTTCCCCGGCAAATGCAGGCTACAGAACTGAGCCTTTTATCGGGCAACTCCCCTTTTGGCTTCACCAGAGTGAAGCAGCTGGGGCCAGATGTGTGTAGGAAGATGCTCTCTCCAACACACTCTTTGGTCTCCTGCTTTCTTGTCTGCATTTTTCTGCTGCAACAGGAAAATAGGCTTCTGAAACCTGCTTATTGTTTTTGGTATTTTGCCCTATTCTATATGTTCAAAGCTGTGGTTACAAGGCACAGTGTCTACATTGTAGTTGGGCATCAACAGGTATTTAAAAGTGCATAATTCTGGAATACTCTCCCTGGAAAATTGGTGAAAGCCAAACAAATTTTCCAGGCTTGAAATGGATATAGATCCCTTTATGCTGGATGCTTCAGTGGTGGCCCTCTGGGATCACCAAAGGGAGTATTTTCTTCCCCTGCACGATAACCCAACATAACCTGAGGACAGCATCTTGAGTGGAATGGAGATGCATGCATCTAATTATTTTTCTGTTGGGATGGGTAGTGGATGGGCTGACAAAGACATTTCCCCCAAAGTCAGATGAGCTAGTGGTGATGAAGCCCTCTTTTCTAACATGTGGCTTGGAAACAGTGCCCACAGTGCTATCAAAAATTTAATTTATGTATGTGGAAAATTGCCAGGAAGTCCAACATAGTCACATTTGACTTCAAAGGCGGAAACTTCATTATAAATGGGAGGGACTGGTAAAAAGGAAGTTGAAAGGGAAAGTCAAGAGGGTCAAATCACTCCGGCAAATCACTTGTGCTTTACTCAAAACTACAATAATAGAAGCTCAACTAGAATGTATACTGCAGGTTGGGAAAGGTAGCACCAGGTCCAAGAGGTCACCAGCATGGTTAACGAGCAGGGTCAAGGAAGCTATTGAGAGAAAGAAGGCTTCCTTTAGTTAATGGAAGTGTTGCTCAAATGAGGAGGACAAAAAAGAACACAAACTTGCACAAAGGAAATGCAAGTAAAAAATAAGGGATGCTAAAAGGATATTAAAAAGGACAATAAGAAATGTTTAAATACACCAGAAGGTAGAAACGAGCTAGGGAGGCAGATAGACCATTGAATGACAAGGGAATTAAGGGAGTACTAAAGAAAGATAAGGAGATTGCAGAGAAGCTGAATGAATTCTTTGTGCCTGTCTTCACTACAGGAGATTTAGGGCCAATACCCATGCCTGAATTAATATCTTCAGGAAGGGAGTCTGAGGGACTGGGGCAAATAGCAGAAACGAGAAATTACGTTCTAGACCTTATTGACAAAATGTAAACAAATCACTGGGTCGAGATATTATCCATCTGAGAGGTCCTAAAGTAAATGTGAAATTGCTTATCTTCTAACAAAAATAGCTAACATGTCCATAGAATTGAACTTTGTTTGTACTAGAGGATTGGAAAGTGGCCAGTGCAATGCTGTTTTTAAAATGGGATTCATGAATTACAAGCCAGTTAGCTTAATGTCTGTTCCAGGTAAATTGGTGGAAAGAGTTATTAAAGATAAAAATTATCATGCATATAGAAGGACATGTCTTGCTGAAGAAGAATCAACATGGTTTCTGCAAAGGTAAGTCCTGTCTCACTAACCTTTTAGAGTTCCTTGAGAGCATCAGCAAGCATGTGGATTGTTGGGGCGATATGGTAGATGTTTGTTTGAAGTTTCAAAAGGCTTTCGACAAAGTCCCTCACAAAAGATTCCTGAACAACCTTAGCAAATCATGGAATAAGAGGAGAGGTCTACTTGTAGATTGGTAACTGGTTAGAGAACAGAGAGTAAGAATAAATGGTCAGTTCTCATAATGGATGTATGTAAACAGTGAGGTCCCACAGGGATCTGTATTGGGACTACGCTTTTTAACTTGTTCATAAATGATGTGGAGTTTGGGGTGAGCAGTGACGTGGCCACATTTGCTGGTGACACTAAATTATTTAGGCTGGTTAGAACATAAAGGGATAGCATAGAGCTCCAAAAGGATCTCTCCAAACTGGAGGGCTAATGTTGTTGTTCCTAACGTCAAAAAGGGCAAAAAGGAGGAACCTGGGAACTACAGACCAGTCAGTCTGACATCAATCCCTGGGAAAATTCTGGAGCAGATTATAAAGCAGTCAGTCTGCAAGCACCTTGAAAACAGTGCAGTGCTTACTAGAAGCCAACATGGATTTGTCAAGAACAAATCCTGCCAGACTAATCTGATCTCATTTTTTGATTGGGTAATGTCACTTGTGGACTGTGGAAATGTTGTGGACATAATATATCTTGACTTCAGCAAAGCTTTCAACAAAGTGCCTCATGATATCCTGATTAGCAAGCTAGCTAAAAGCGGGCTAGATGGAACAACTATCAGGTGGATCCACAATTGGCTACAGAATGGGATGCAAAGAGTGCTTATCAATGGTTCTTTCTCAAACTGGGGAGAGGTAACGAGCGGGGTACCACAGGGCTCGGTCCTGGGCCCAGTGCTCTTCAACATTTTTATTAATGACTTGGATGAGGAGGTGCAGGGAATGCTTATCAGATTTGCAGATGACACAAAATGTGGAATAGCTAATACCCTGGAAGACAGAAACAAAATTCAAAGTGATTTCGATAGGCTGGGGCGCTGGGCTGAAAAGAGCAGAATGAAATTTAATAGTGATAAATGCCAAGTGCTGCACCTAGGAAAAAGGAACCAAATGCACCGTTACAGGATGGGGGATACTTGGTTCAACAGTACTACAAGTGAGAAGGATCTTGGAATTGTTGTAGATCGCAAGCTGAATATGAGCGCACAATGTGATGTGGCTTCAAAAAAGGCAAATGCTATTTTGGGCTGCATTAATAGAAGTATGGCTTCCAAATCACGTGAAGTACTAGTTCCCCTTTACTCAGTACTGGCTAGGCCTCATCTTGAGTACTGGGCACCACACTTTAAGAAGGATGTAGACAAACTGGAGAGGGTTCAGAGGAGGGCAGCAAAGATGATTAGGGGACTGGAAACAAAGCCCTATGAGGAGAGACTGAAGGAACTGGGCATGTTTAGCCTTCAGAAGAGGAGACTGAGGGGAGATATGATTGTACTCTCTCAGTACTTGAAGGGTTGTCACAAAGAAGGGGGCCAGGACCTCTTCTCGATCATCCCAGAGTGCAGGTCACGGAATAATGGGCTCAAGTTACAGGAAGCCAGATTCCACCTGGACATCAGAAAAAATTTCCTGACTGTTAGAGCAATACGCCAAAGGAACCAACTACCTCGGGAAGTCATTTATTATTTATTTATTTATTTATTTATTTATTTATTTATTTATTATATTTATGAATCGCCCATCTGGCCAGACATCTGGCCACTCTGAGCGATGTACAGTCCTATAAAACACAAGGGGGGGGAACACACACACACACACACAGTATAAAACACAATTAAAAACAGTACAAAACTTAAAAATCCTAACCCACCCCATATTCCCACCTGAAAAGCCACATTTTTAATGCCTGGCGGAAGCTAATCAAGGAAGGGGCATGGCGGAGGTCACTGGGGAGGGAGTTCCATAAATTGGGGGCTGCCACAGAAAAGGCCCTCCCCCTAGTCCCCACCAGCCTGGTTTCTCTGGCTGATGGGACAGGGAGAAGGCCATCCGTGGCAGATCTTGTTGAGTCATGGGCTCTCCCACACTGGAGGCATTCAAGGTGCAGCTGGAGAACCAGCTTTGACTTGGATTCCTGCACTGAGCAGGGGGTTGGACTCGATGGCCTTATAGACCCCTTCCAACTCCACTATTCTATGAGTCTATGATTCTATGGGGGAAAGGACATTAAAATGGCAAGTGTGGTTCAGTATAAACAAGTGTCAAGTGATGTCCGGTGGGGCAAAAATCCTAACTTCACATGTATGCTGATTGGGGTCTGAGGTGGCGGTGACTGACCAAGAAAGGGATCTTGGGGTTTTGGTGGATGGCTCGATGAAAACGTCGACCCAGTGTGTGGCTGCTGTAAAAAAAAGGCAAATTCCATGTTAGGGATCATTTCAAAGGAATAAAAAAATAAAATTGCCAGTATTGTAATGCCTTTATGCAAATCCATGGTGCAACTGTAGTGTGTGCAGGTCATCACACTCAAAAAGGATACTATAGGGCTGGAAATGGGTTGAGTAGGGCAACCAGAATTATTGCTCACCTCCCTATGAGGACAGGTTACAATGTTTGGGGCTGTATAGCTTAGAAAGAAGGCAAGTAAGGGAGGACATGACAGAGGTGTATAAAATTATACACAGATAGGGAGAAAGTTTATCCAGAGAAAGTGTTAGTGTCAGTCTCCAGGCCAACAGCTCACAGAGGAGCTCTCTGGGGGGGGGGGGAGGATTGGAATGCCACAGCAAACCCCACTCCCTCAGATGACATGTGGCAGCCTGAGGAGCCCCGTCACCAGGAGGCTTATCTGGGCCAGTGATGTGGGTTTTTCTGAAAAGTTTGAATTGGAAAATTTTCCAATGCAAATTATGTTCATTTGCATAGGGTCATTTGCACAGTAAAAACCAGTTTGCATCGGAGAATGTTCCAGTGCCCTTGAGCAGGGGTGGGCAACTTGTGGCCCTCCTGAAGTTTTGGCCTACAGCTCCCATCATGGCTCACCACCAGCTATGCTGGCTTGTGCTGGTGGGAGCTGTAGGCCAAAACACCTGGGGGGCCACAAGTTGCCCACCCTGACCTAGAGAGATCTAATTTAGCATGTTTATTTGACTTGAATTTAGTAAACAAAGCTTTAAAAAAAGTACCCCGTGTTAATTTTTTGTCCCAATACACCACAAGTAGTTGACATGAAATATTTGAGGGGGGAAATTAAAGCACACTTAATGTGATTTAAATGTTATATTATGTAGACATTTTTATTGGAATACTTGTAAAAATGTAAAGACAAAAGCATGTACTTCCCTTACATTGTTTAAATTCGGGGGCGGGGGGGAGGTACTGAAAACCGTTGACACACTAATACATTTTAGCAATCTAAAGAAAGTGTGCATGATACAGGCAGTCCCCGGGTTACAAACGTCCTGACTTACAGACAACTCATACTTAAGAACGGACCACCATATATTTAAAAATCTGAGTTAAATACAATGGTTTGTACTTACGAACACATGCACTATACTTTGTGACACTTTGCAACACTTTGATAACATCGTGCGGCTTCTGTTCCGTCTTACTTACACATTCAACCTAAAGACAGACTTACAAACAGATCTTGTTCGTAACCCGGGGACTGCCTGGACTGACGACACTCATCCACTGCTACAGAGTTGAACTCTCTTCCACTGAGGTTGTCAGGACACTTTCAGTTTTGCTGTCACTATTTATTAGTTCCATTTCACTCTGAGACATACATGTATTTCAATGACATCTATGTATTCTGTCACATACTTGCTAGGGATAATCACCTGAAAAAAACAATAATTACACCTTTGAAACTGCCTAATTTTGTATTTGCAACTGATAGACATTCATTTTTACTAATGAACGTATATTTTCTGCAGAAAAATAAAGCCCTGGGAAATTTCCCACCCCACATCACTCACGTGGGCCTCTGGGGAACCCGTTTCATCCCACTCTGAGTCTTGCCTTGGTCCCTGACGCTCTACAGAGCACCACCAGCGGCACCCCAGCCGGGAGACGCACAGCCTTTGCTGGAGAGTCCACCTGGCCCCCAGAAGACCCTTTTGCCCAGAATCTGCTCAGCACGAGGGAAAGGTCTCAGCTGCAGACAGTGAGGAAGCAGACCAGGCTGTAACTGCTCAACCAGGACATGAGGTAGCTGATGGCATGTGTATAAGACCTCCGTCTCTTCCCAGACCTCTGCCGTGTTAACAGCTCCCAGGGCTTTTGCTCAAGTTCCTCACTCATAGGCAGGTAGCAAATTCCATCACTGTGTAAAGAAATCCTTCCTTCTGCCTGTCCTGAATCTCCCACCAGTCACCTCCTTTGGATGACCCTCAGTTCTGGACAGGGAGAAAAAGTCTCTCTCTCTCTGCTTTCTCCACACCAATGCCACCACCACCATCACCTCTGTCTTATCCTCCCTTGCCTTTTTTGTCATCTAAAAAGTCTCAAGCATTATACCGTTCCTCATAGGGGAGTTCCTCCAGCCCGCTGACCATTTTGGTTGCTTTTTTCCATGCCTTTTCCAGCTCTACAATATCCTTTTTCATTTTATTCATTATTTTATTAAATGCATGTGGCCAGCAATCAGCAAATATTTCATGAGGCAGGACAGTTCCCTACAATCAAGAGAACATACTCTCACTTTTAAGCACTATGCTCCTCTTATTACTATCTCATTTCTCTCAAAAATTGAGCTGCACACTACCAACCGGTGACAAAATAGCTTCTGTATGTGTGAAATGTGAGTGGCCTGGTTTAAATGAGCCCGTTGGAAACTAACAACCGAGAGCAAGGCCTGTCTTGTCTTTGCTTGGAGGCACCTTTTTGTTGAAGGCGGGGGCAGGTAAGGTTGTTTCTGTCCAAGAGTAGTTGGTCTTCTGAAAGCCGAAGTGATGGTAGCTCAAATGGGTTTCGTTTTCTAGGAAGGGTTTGCAGCATTGTGGTGTTGGCCCCCTTCATTTCGACTTGTTTGAGCTAGCATGAATGAATGAATGTTTATTTATTTATTTATTTGATTTGTAACCCGCCTTTCTACCCAAAAAGTGGCACTCGAGGCCATTGTTGTTAGGGCCTGAGCGGAAAGGCCTCACTTGGGTGTCTACTAAAGCTGCCTTGGTCATGTGTAGGAACGTGCGATGCTGGGGTTTAAGCTAGTGGGATTCCGCAGCATTTCTGTTCTGGTAAGCGGCAGCAGACTGTAGCGGATTTTTCTTTTCTGATTTCCATTAAAAATGTGCACATCGGGGGGGGTGCAAATTGCAATTTGCGCAATTTGGGTGGGGGATCTTAAAATTTTCACATATGGTGTCATATTTTTTAAAAAATATATTTTTGTATTTGCAATCTTGTGCAGGTGCACACGATCGCTAGTCCACCTGTCCACTATGTAGCCCCACAGAGGGATATTCCCCTCTTGTTAAATACTCTTGTCAGTTTCATCCTCTCTACACACTTTCTTTAGCCCAGCAGAGCCATATTCCTAACTTGTCAAAGAATTTGTCAATTTCATTTATTTTTATTTTATTACATTTGTTAATCGCCCATCTGGCCGGCCACCCTGGGCGATATATAATTAAAACAATACACCGCTCACTCTGCAGGTTGTTGATCCTCCACATCTCTCTCCTCTCCCCCTTCTCTCTCTCTCTCTCTCTGAAATTTTCATTAGCTGCATTTTATTTATTTATTATATTTTATACCCCGCCTTTTTTCCTGCAAGGAACCCAAGGCGGCTTACATAATCCTCCTCCTCCTCTCCATTTTATCCTCACAACAACCCTATGAGGTAGGTCAGGCTGAGAGTCAGTGACTGGCCCAAAGTCACCCAGTGAGTTTCATGGCTGAGCGGGGACTCGAACCCGGATCTCCTGAGTCCCAGTCCAACACTCTCACCACTAGGCCCAGGACCTAGCCCTGTGGTATTACTGTATGTCCCTATGGGGCTAAGTAGCAGGCAGGCAGACTTGGGATCATGTGTGCTTGCACAAGATTGGCAATAAAAAAATGATTTTAAAAAGTTACAACACCATTTGCGCAAATTTCAAGATACCCCCCCCCATTGTGCAAATTGCTTCCATTTAAAAACACATGGAATCCATGTATTGGCTCGATCTGCTACAGATCTAGTTGATGCCAGTGGTGAGGAAACAGAACGAAATCTGCAGGCTGAAACGGAAAAATCTGTTGATTTTTCACTGCCCCGATGGAATTCTCATACATCCCCTAGTGACATGCACTTGGACTGTGAGGCCCTGTGGCTGCTTGGTGTTCTGCCTGCACCCAGTGGGCTGCTCTTGAAGCTGCTCCAGATTCCTCTGCGCTTTGTTTCCTGGTTGAAACTTCCCTCAGAGCAAGCCCTTCGAGCACAGGTTAGCCTGCTGCTGCACAGCTGCATCTCTCCTGAAAGGATGTGGGAGTGTCACTTGAGGGCAGAGAGCCTCTGTGTCCAGGCTGGGAGAAGGGCTCCTTTGCTGGGGGGGGGGGGAGATGTGCAGAGCAAGAGGCACAACCGAGATTGGGTCTGCCTCTCATCTTCCATCTTCAAGCACAACTTCCAAATTGCTGTAGAGACTAATTGGTTCTCATCTACTATATAAATGTGAATGTTTGTACGTGTGTACGTACGTATGTCCGAACGGCTCGCGTGTGTCGCATTGGCTCCTACCCGGTTAGATGGATCCGCCCCAAACTTGGCACGCATACTCTCCATCACCCAAGGACAAAGACTGGCGGGTTCAAATCTCCGAAAAACCCTCGCCGCGCCTGTACGGCCCAAAATAGATGAGAGCCAATGGCGTCACTTGGAATGTTCGCAGGGGCCATTCAGGAGCGGTTATGCAAATCGCTCCAACTCCAACGGCATTTAGAATGTTGGTATGCACTGCCACAGGGGCCCAATCGGGAGCGCCTGTGCAAATCTCTCCTACGTCCAAACAGAACGCTCATATGAACGGCAGCCGGGGCCTACACGGCAGGGGGGGGGGGATTTCGAACAAACAGTGCCTATAGGAAAATGACGACCCATGCAACGCCATTGTGTAGTCCCGGGGGGAGGGGGACAGGGATTTCATTGCGTGGTCCTGGGGGGGGGGCAGCAGGGAATTCATTGTGTGGTCCGGGGGGGGGCAGCAGGGAATTACATTGTTGTGTGGTCCCGGGGGGGGGGGAGCAGGAATTTCATTGTGTAGTGCCGGGGGGGGGGAAGCAGGGATTTCATTGCGTAGTCCTGGGGGGCGGGGGAGGGAAGCAGAGATTTCATTCTGTAGTACCGGGGGCGGGACACAGGGAATTCTTCATTGTGTAGTCCCGGGGGAGCTGGGATGTCATTGTGCAGTCCCGGGGGGGGAAGCAGGGATTTCATTGTGTGGTCCGGGGGACACACACACACAGGGAATTCATTGTTGCATAATCCTGGGGGGGGGGGAGGAAACGGATTTCATTGTGTAGTCCCGGGACAGCAGGGATTTCATTGTGGTAGTCCCGGGGGAGCTGGGATTTCATTGTGTAATCCTGGTGGAGCTGGTAGTCCCGGGGGAGCCAGGATTCCAAGGGATTCCAAACAGCGGACAGCTACCTTAAGGAATTTCGAACAAATAGTGCCTATAGGAAAATGACGACCCGTGCAACGCTGGGTAAAAAAAAGCTAGTAATCTATAATTAGCATGTGCAACTTACTTGTTAGCTGAAGGTACCTAGGTGTGAGCGGCAAGACGATCTGTGTGTGTGTTGGGGGGCACAACAGGCAGCTTTTGAAGCAGATAAGGGTGTGAAACATTACACACCGAAGTGATGCAAGTCTGTGCCAAGGAATAATGTATGTTAGGACTGCAAGTGTTGGAAGGAAACCAGTTGAATCATTGAAGCCAACTCCAGAGCTGAGTCAGGGTGTCCTATACTCGAATTCTCCCCAACATTTCTGAGCATTTCTTTTATTATTAGCAAGATGCATAGTACAAAATGAACAGCTTAGTTTTAAAATAGAATAAATGTAAAGGCAAGATACAGCACTGTTTCAGTAATGAGGCTATTTATACAGAAACCCCATATTCAGACATATTTATACTCAGCAGTCCTGGTCTTTAAAATGACCTAGGGAGGAGATTCCATAGCCTTGGGCCTTGTTAAAAATTGCTTTATATGTTGGAGATCATTTTTCCTGATAATTAATATAGATTTGTTTTTCTGGTATAAGACTTGACATCTGTTTGTTTCTATCTACCCAAGTTGTCTTGTTTGGTTAGAAACACAAGGGCCCCGTCTCCTGCCATAGGTTTAGGGCCTCCCTATGTCTGCATAATCTGTGGATCTGGTAAGTGTTTTATCCATCTGCTACTTCATCCAAATTATTAATGAACAAATTGAAGACCACCAGATTCGGCACTGACCTTTACTGCTGTGTTCTGGTTTGATCTCTGCACATTTTTATTAAATCCCTTTTGAGCATGGCTAGTTCCATACACAGGATAGCTCCATATGCAGGAAGTTCCATACACAGGATAGCTTTCTTCTAGGCCATGTTTAACAGTCCTCCCTGTGAGGATATCGGGAAAGAGGCCTTGTTATACTCCAGGCACGTTAGTGTCACTTGCTCAGTTCCCCTTTGTGCCAACCTGGGTGTCAGAGGTGGAGGCCAGTTCTTACATGCTGTGGTCTCAGTGGTTGGCTGATGCTGAGCCTTCTGCTTGAGGTATTCAAACTCTAGTTAAAGGGCAACCCTGATTAGCAACATTGGTGGAAAACTCAGAACAATAGGGAGAGGGCCTACTCCCCAACTAGACCTGCCTGGCACCAGCATTATCTTTTCAGCACCAAGTTAAGACCTTCTTCTCTTGGGCGTTTGGCAGCATATGATGCGGTTTTAATCAGGTCTTGTATTTTTCTTGTTGATTGTTTAAAATTGTTTTTAGATATACCGGTATGTGTGTGTCTCTGTGAGTTGTATGATTATATGTTTGTATGTATATGATCTTCATAATGTATTTTTAAAGTTTTGATCTTTGAAAACAGCCCAGAGAGCTTCGGCTATTGGGCGATATAGATTCATTTACAAGTCCAATTGAACACGGGCTGGAGCTCATTTGAAAGACTGCTCTGGCAGTGAGGGCGGTGAAGAAATTGTACTTTCCCGCCACTACTGTGTCTGCTCAGAGTCACCCAGTGGAGCTTTTTTGGGGGGTCAGATGCCTGTCACGCTCTGCCCACAAGAAGAGGTAGACCACGCAATACCCTGCTGTGACCAGTTTGCGTGATGCTCTGCAGCTTAAATTGATTATCTCCGTGCCAACTGGCATGCTGTAGTTGATACAGGCCCAGTGGATGTAACTTTGGCTCCTGCTTGTCTAGTTCCAGTGGATACTTTCCACATTGTACAGCCAGAGAATGTGGACAGGATCCTTGGCGAGGTAAGGCCGACCACTTGTGTGCTGGACCCTTGCCCTTCCTGGCTTATAAAAGCAACCTGTGGGGGTTTTTTGTTTAAAAAAAAAACCCAGAACACCTCCCTGAAGCCCAGTGTATTGGATAATTTCCATCCAGTCTCCCAGTATTCCATTCTTGGGCAAGGTGCTGGAGCGTTTGGTGGCTTCTCGGCTCCAGGGATTTCTGGATGAGACGGATTATCCAGATCCATTTCAATCTGGCTTCAGGCCTGGTTATGGGACAGAGACTGCTTTGCTCGCCTTGATGGATGATCTACGCCGGGAAATGGACGGGGGCAGCGTGTCCCCGTTAGTTCTGCTGGACCTTTTGGTGGCTTTTGATACCGTCAACCATGGTGTCCTTCTAGGGCATCTGTCTGACATGGGTCTGGGAGGCACTGTTATGCAGGGGCTCCGGTCCTTCTTGGAGGGGCGGTCTCAGAAGGTGGTGCTGTGGGATTCTTGTTCGGTGCCGTGGCCGTTGGCCCGTGGTGTCCCTCGGGGCCCCATCTTACCCCAACCCCATGCTATTTAACATATACATGAAACCGCTGGGAGAGATTGTTCGGTGTTTGGGGGTTCAGTGCCACCAGGATGCTGATGATGCTCAAATTTTATCTTTCCTTTCCATCTAAATCCAAGGAAGCTCTTCTGGTTCTAAATCAGTGCCTGATGTCAGTAATGGGCTGCATGAGGGCAAACAAATTGCAGCTTAATCCAGACAAGGCAGAGGTGCTTTTGGTCATTCGAAAGGCAGAACAGGGATAGAGATGCAACCAGTGTGGGATGGGGTTATGCTCCTCCCGAAGACCCAGGCTCGCAGTACTCTTGGACTTGGCCCTGAACCTCGATGCCCAGGTCTCGGCGGTGGCCAGGAGTGCATTTGCTCAGCTGAGGCTGGTGTGCCAACTGTGCCCGTTCCTAGAGAGGTCTGATCTGGCCACGGTCACACAGGCCATAGCTGCATCCCGTTTGGACTACTGTAACACGCCTACATGGGGCTGCCTTTGGAAACTGTTCCGAAACTTCAGCTGGTCCAAAATGCTGCAGCCAGACTGCTGACCAGGGCCAGTTACAGGGAGCACACGACTCCCTTGTTGCAGCGGCTTCACTGGCTACCAGTCTGTTTCCAGGCACAATTCGAAGTGCTGGATATGACCTATAGAGCCCTATACAGCTTGGGACCAGGCTACCTGAAAGACTGCCTTCTCCCTCACGAGCCTGCCCGGTTCGTAAGATCTTCTGGAGAGGCCCTTCTTTCGAGGTTGCCACCTCCAGAGGTGCGTTTGGTGGCAACCTGAGAGAGGGCCTTCTCGGTGGCTGCTTCCAGGCTGTGGAACCCCCTCCCCAGGGCAGGCTAGGTCTGCTCCCTCTCTGCTGTCCTTCTGCCGGTAGGCAAGGTCCGCTTTCTTCAAGAAGCCGTTGGCCTGTAAGTGAGTCTGTGGGTTGGGTGCTGTTTTTGTTGCTGCTGCTGCGGCTCTTTAATTGTTATGTTTTATTATATATTGTTTTAATCAGCTTTAATTGTGCTTGTGAGCCACCTTGAGTGCCATTTTTTGGTAGAAAGATGAGGTACAAATCAGATAATAAGTAAGTAAATAACCCCCTGCATTGAGCAGGGGGTTAGACTCGATGGCCTTGTAGGCCCCTTCCAACTCTACTTTTCTATGATTCTATGATTCTATGATTCTATGAATAAGGTTGCAATCCTTCTGGCTCCAAGGTCCTGCAGGCTTGGAGCTGGAACTCTGAGTGCCTTAAAGAGGAGGGACAGGGGCATGCGGGGGGGGGGGATGGGATGGGATGGGATGGGAGGAGGCTGGGGGGCTCATGGCTTTATGCCTGTCCAAGCGGTGCCCCCTCCTGCTCTGAAGAGCCTCATCTGGACAACTGAAAATGGCTGTCTAGATGAAATGCAGAGTGCAAGGCATGGTGGCGGTGCAGGTTGCTGCTGTCCCCGCGCCTCACACCGTGCATTGGATGTGCGTAAGCCTCCAAGTTTGGGGCTTACGCGCATTGAGGGCAGGGGCGATAGGATTGCGTAAATGTTGCTGCCGATGTAAGGCCTGGCGTGAGGAGATTTGCCCCAGGAATAGGAGGAAGTGCATGAGTCTGCAGCATGTTCACAGTCTCTTAACGCCAGCTTCTTTATAACGAGGACAGATGTATCTTCACCAACTCCTGGACAAGCCCTTGGAGATCTGGGCTTGATGGCTCTTGTAGGAATTTGACCAGCAGTGATGTGGGGCAGAAATGTTTTTGAAATGGAAAATTTTTCACTACCATATTTTTCTGCAGAAAATGTTCCACTTTTAGTAATGTATTTTTGCATTAAATTAATTAATAAATATTCCAGGCCTGTGGCTTACACTGGCTCAGCTTGTCTGAGCGTGGAAAGCTAAGCAGGGTCAGGTCTGGTTATTACTTGGATGGGAGACCCCTCCTCTAGTTTCCTGCATTGAGCAGGGGGTTGGACTCGATAGCCTTGTAGGCTCCTTCCAACTCTATGATCTATGAAATCTATGAAATAACATAACGAGAGCAGTATGCAAATCAAATTGGGCATGGATACAGTAACAATCAAATCTAAAAGCAAAGTTACAATACACTTTTTTCAGGTGACTCTTCCTAGGAAGTGCAGATACTTATGTGCACAACTCTTTAGGCATTCCAAACCTAGTATGTTAACAGTTTTCAGTGTCTATTTTTTCCTTAAAATATAATGTAAGGGAAGTGTGTACTATTGAGCTGTCATTTTTAAAATACTTTAAAATATTCCAATAAAAATTATTTCCAAGTAAAGCTTTGAATGTGCTTGAATACAGTGTTTAAACCACACTAATGTTGCAATCCTATGCATTTCTACTCAGAAGCAAGTCCCACTGAGTTCAATTGGACTTACTCCCAGGAGAGTGGGTATAGGGTTGCGGCCTAAGTGCGCTGTGTTTAATTTTTTCCTAATGAGTTATTTAAGTTCAACTATGTTTGACTATTGGAAAAAGCCTGTACAGATACTTTGCATAGTTAATGCAACTCAAATAACCACGTGCCAAGCGAGGTCTCCCTTGATTTAGGGCAGCGAAAAGGATTCCAATTCAAAATTGTTTGGAAACCCCACATCACTGATATCCAGTGCTATGAGGGGTTTTTATTTATTTTATTTATATTAAATATATATCTCATCCTTCTGGTGCTTATGCATGACTCGGGCAGCTAACAGCAATTCATATCTATCATAAAATGCCATAAAATTCCGAAAGAGAGAAAACAGTAAAGTGAAATCAAATAGATGCAAGAGATAAAATGGAGACACGGGATAGAATTTACCCAAACGCTTGCTTAAACAAGGTCTTTGCCGAATGGCAAAATGCTGAAAAAGCAGGTGCCCAGTGCGTCTTCCCGGGAAAGAAGTAACAGAGGGGCACCCAGAGACATGGCTCTCTTTCTTGTTTCCATCAGCTCCTCCATAGTTGGGACGTAGGGGAGGGCCTCTCTGTCAGGTTTTAGGGTGTGGACAGGCTGGTATGGGAGGAGGCAGTCCAGAAGATGACCTGGACCTCAGCCATTTAGGTCTTTAAAGGTCATTGCCAACACTTTGAATTGTACCCAGAAACAAATGGGTGATTAGTGCAGCCCTTGAAGGACAGGTGTGACATGACCATGTAAGCCAAGGGTGGGGAACATCTGGCCCTCCAGATGTTGCTGGATTGCAACTCCCATCAGCCTTAGCTAGCATAACCAATAATTGAAGTGTGATGGGAGCTGCAGTCCAGCCACACGGTCCCCACACTTAAACCCCCACCAGCGTTCTCACGGCTACGTTCTGGACCAGCTGCGGTTTCCGAAGACTCTTCAAAGGTAGCCCCGTTTAGGGCAAATTGCAGTAATTCAGAAAAGGGCAAAAGGAGGAAGATTTCCCTGTTCCAGTTCCCCTAGTAGCTGGGCTCAGTGGGCTGCATTCTTGTTGAGGCTGAGCTTCTTGTGCCTCCACTTAAGGCCAGAGGAGGCCGATGCTACCAGTGGTTCACCAAAACTCTTTTTGAAAGGGCCCAGCCAGCATTAGCCCACGCGTGTGAACAGCCGAACTGTGCTGCTGCAGCAGCTGCCTATTGAAGATGTGGTAATACTGCTGCTCTTGAAAGGGAACATGCATAGTCTCTGTTTTGGCCTTGTGTTTTTCTCAAGGAACATGACCTGGAGGGCGCTTCTGCACTCATGTCTTACTTGTGGGTTTCCCCGAAGGCAGCTGTTCAGCCACTATGTGAACAGAATGATGGACTTGATGGACCTTGGTCTGATCCAGCAGGGCTGCTGTTATGTACTTACCCATTGCAATATCACTGTAGGGATGTACTATCTCTCAACACACACTCTCTGTAAGCAAAACTGATTCAGAAGGAAATTGGGGAGGCATCCACACTAGAAATTGTAATGGGTGACTTCTGCTACCCTCACATTGACCAGCTAAATGTACATTTGGGCCATGATAATGTGTCAAAATTTCTAGACATGACAAATGATTATGTCTTAACAGTTAGCCATGGAACCGACAAGAGAAGAGGCAACTCTTGATTTAATCCTATGTGATGCCCTGGATCTGGTGCAAGATGTAAGTGTTGCTAAACTGTTTGAAAGCAATGACCACAATGCTATCATATTCTACATATATGCCTGCGTTCATATGAATTCCCCAAAAGTCGTAAGCAGTCAATTTTCAGAAGATGGGATTTCTTTAAAAAAAAAAAAAAAAGCGGAGGGGATTGGATTAAAAAGAAACTGAGGGAGAGATGATCAGGATGGTCAAATTCCTCCAGTAAGCTTCAATGTTTTTTTAAAAACCACTGTAATAGGGGTTCCAATAAATTGGATAATGTAGATTAGAACCAGTATAAAGATGCTAGTATAGTTAATAGATGAGCCAAAGAGGCAAAAGAGCTTCCTTTTAAGAAGTAGAAGTCTTGCCTGTATATGAAAAATAAGAGCAAAATCTTTAGATAAATGAAAGAAGGCAAGCAAAGAAGGCTTTGAGGAGCAATTGCTAAAGATATAAAAACCAGAAAGACATCAGAAGTAGAAAAGCAGCTATACAGGTAGTTGGACTTTTAGATGACACAAGGATGGCTGAAGGAGGACCAGGAAGATTGTCAAGAAGCAAAATAAACCCTTTACCTCAGTCTTTAGTGCAGATGTTGAGAGAAACAGCCACACGTAGGCCATCATTTTTGGAGGAGGTATCTAAAGAACAAATTGTTGACATAGTAGAAGAAGCTAATGGAATACTGACAAGTCAACCAGGCCAGATTAGTGCTGAGCCAAACGGGGATGTGTGTGTTTCGCAAACCTGTCCCCACCTCCCCTTTGGCTTTCGCAGGGGAGAATGCATCCTGTTGCCAAGGCAACTGGCAGATGCTCCCTCACCCTGATCCATTTGAGTTTGCTTGCTGGTGGACCTGGGATCTGTGTGCACATCTGAATGTCCACCAACTTTCTGCTCCTGCTGCTCACACTTAATAAGATGTGACCGGAGGTGGATCAAGGTGTGCATGGCTTGGCTGGGTCACCTGGGCAAAGGGATGTGCTGCCGCCGCTTGGGAGGGGATTAAAAAAAGATCAGTGGAGCCATGGCCATGAACAGATGAGGAAAAAATGCTCGAAAGAGCAGAAAGTAGAGAGGTCTGGTGCTATTTTAATACACATCATGCAAAAATTGGCACGAAAGAGTAGAATTGTGAATTGTTAATCTTTTAACAAAAATATAGAATTTTAGAAGTGGAAGGGGTCCTAGGAGGCCATCTAGTCCAATCCCCTTCTTAATGCAGGATCCGTTATGCAGAATGCAACAATAGCATCCCTGATAGATGGCCATCCAGCCTTGAGCAAAGGAGAGCCTACCGCCTTCCGAGGCTGTCTGTTCCACTGTTGAACAACTCTTACCACTAGGAAATTTCTTAGGACAGCTTTAAAAGTTGATTACACAAATTCTGGAGGATAAGTCTAGCAGTGGCTACTAGTCATGATGTCTATATGTTCCCTCCAGTACTGGAGGCAGAGTGCCTGTGTTGACAGTTGTTGAGGAGCACAAGTGGGAGGGTATGCTTGCACCCACATCCGGCTTGTAGACTTCCCACAAGCATCTGTTTGGACCCTGTGAGGACAGAATACTGAACTAATAAGCCTTCGGTCTAATCCAGCCTGGCAGCTCTCAGTTTAACCAAAACCTGCTTCCCTGCAGTTTCCACACCTTGGCTCTATTCTCGCCTTATGGAACAACTGGGAATAAGCCTGCTGCATCTTCTGCCTGGCAGCCTTCAGATACTTGAAGACAGCTATCTGGTCTCCCGGTAATCCTCCAGGCTAAATGTACCCACCTCTTTCAAAAATTATTCGCAAGACTTGGTTTCCAGACCTCTCACCATTCTGGTTGCCCTTCTCTGGACACACTCCAGTTTGCCAATGCCCTTAAACTGTGGCACCCAGAACTGGTGTATGGCCCGTTCAGCGCAGAATAGAACAGAATTACTTCTTGTGATCCAGACACTTCTGCTAATGTAGTCTAACATTGCCTCAGCTTCTTTAGCTGCCATGTCATGCCACTGACTCATGTTCAGCTTGTGATCAGCCAGGACACTCAGATCCTCTTGTCACATCTTCTGCTAAGCCAGGTCTCCCCAATCCTATAATTGGTCCTTTTGGGAGGGGGCGGGTTGTATGCAGGACTTTACACGTTCATCCCTGTTGAACGTCTTGTTGGCTTCAGCCCAGTATTCCAGTCTGCTAAGATCCTTTTGAATCTTGATTCCATTTCTGTGGTGTTAGCTATCACTTGCAGCTTTGTTTCATCTGCAAATTTGATATTAAATATCAAATATGCAGTATCTCTGAAATTAACTTCTTTTCTGAAGACTGGAAGATACTCTAGGGAAATGCAGGAAATTATCTATTGGGCTAACTTCTCTCCCAGGTAAATTAGTGGAAAGCATTAATAAGGCCAGAATACCCCCACGTGGAAGAACAAGTCTTGCTGAGAGAGAATCAACTTGGTTCTGCAGTCTTATGTTCCTACCCTTTTAAAATACTTTGTCAGGAAACATGTAGACAGTAGTAATAAAATACACATTATATGCTTGAACACTGATGTTCTTATGTTCTTAAGTACAGGTAGTCCCTGAGTTAAGAGCGTCCGACTTACAGACAACCCATACTTAAGAACGGACTTCTGGGTTCCCCAGCGCTACATCGTTTACGTAGAGTACATAGCGTGGTATACTATGCAATTTGTATGATTTACGCAATTGCATAAATGCCGGTTTTAACGTATAGAACGCTATGCTGTTCCGACTTACATACAAATTCGACTTAAAGACATTCTTAAGAACGGAACTCGTTCGTAACCTGGGGACTGCCTGTACTACTACACAAAGCACAGTTCTTATGTTCTTAAATACTTCACATAGCACATACTTAAACTATGGAATTTGCTACCACAAGATGTAGTGATGGCCACCAACTTAGACAGCTTTAAAGGGGGATTAGGCAAATTCATGGAAGATCAGGCTATCAATGGCTACTAGTCCTGATGGCTATATATATAGAACTTCCAGTATCAGAGAAAATATACCTCTCAATCCCAGTTGCTGGGAAAAATGAGCTTGAGGGTGCAATTATGCTAATGTCCTTGTGGGCTTCCCATAGACATCTGGTTGGCCACTGTGGAAATAAAATGCGAGACTAGATAGATCTTAGGTCTGATGCTGCAGGCCTTTTCTTATGTAAGCCTCACTGACCTGGTTCACAAAACACAGTGCAGTTCGTTGCGGGTTATTTAACCCATGATGAGCGCGGCTTTGACTATCCAACCATGGCTTGGGGCTTGTCATGTTGTGCGAATCCAGCAAGCTTGAGTTATGCAGGGTTTAAACAATCTTCGCATAACCCATTGTCTGTTCTAGGGTTATTGTTTAACCCTCACATAACCCACGCTCACTGGGTTTGCACAACACAACAACCCCCAAGCAGAGGTTGAATATGCAAAGTGGCGCAGCACCACTGTGGGTTAAATAACCCAAGGTGGGCTGGCTATCATGTCATGCAAACTGGCCCACTGTCTGTTCCTCCTATGACGTTGAGAGTGAGGTACGTGTGGTCTGTAGCCAGCAAGTGAAGGCCTTCTAGATGATCAAGCCTGAACCTGACTGCCTGCAGGGCTGGATATGTATGAAGAGCGCATGAAGCTGCCTTGTGCTGCTGTGCTGGGCTCTTGATCCACCTGGCCCAGGATGTTTGACTCGGCACGTCAGGGCCTTTCCCAGCCCTGCTGCAATCGGAAACTTTTACATTAGTGTATTTATTAATAACTTTTTGTTGGCGATCGTTAAAGTGATGAACAGTTATGAAGTTTAAAACAAAATTTAAATGATGTAAAACACCCATAGATAAAGCAAACATCCAGAAACATATAGCAGAGGAGTTTCAATCAAGCCAAAAGCTCTCCTAAAGTGTTAGGTTTTAGTTGCTCACTGAAAGGCAAGCAGTGATATAGACAAACAGGTCTTTGGGGGTGAGCATTCCACAGTCTAGGAACTGCAGTTGGAAAAGAAAGTCCACAGGAGCATCCAAGCAGGCTCTTCTGGGAAGGAAGACACGGTCAGAGGAAGAGTCATGCTGGATTAAGACCCAAGGTCCCTGTAGTCCAGCATTCCCACAGTGGCCAGTGTGATACCTCTCGGAAGCCTGCAAGCTGACATAAGCATAATAGCACCCTGCTGCTCGTATTCGCTTTATCATATCCCTCCTTAATCCCCTTTTTCTAAGCTAAAAGCCCCCAAATTTGTAACTTTTCCTCATAGGGAAGCTGTTCCAGCTCCTTGATCACTTTGGTTGCCCTTTCCTGCACCTTTTCCAGTTGTACAATATCCTTTTTGAGGTGCAGGGACCAGAACTGTAGACAGTATTCCAAGTGTGGTTGCATTATACTGTAGAAGTGCATCAAGGCATTACAATATTGGCAGTTTTATTTTTTATTTCTTTGAAATGATCCCTAACATGGAATTTGCCTTTTTTTACAGCAGCCATACACTGGGTCGACGTTTTCATTGAGCCATCCACCAAAACCCCAAGATCCCTTTCTTGGTCAGTCACCGTGACCTCAGACCCCAATCAAGTTTACATGTGAAGTTAGGATTTTTGCCCCAACGGGCATCACTTTACACTTGCTTATACTGAACCACACTTGCCATTTTAATGTCCATTCCCCCAGTTTGGAGAGATCCTTTTGGAGCTCTTTGCTGTCCCTTTTTGTTCTAACCAACCTAAATAATTTAGTGTCGCCAGCAAATGTGGCCATGTCACTGCTCACCCCTAAGTCCACATCATTTATGAACAAGTTAAAAAGCATTGGTTCCAAAACAGATCCACTGTTTACATCCCTCCATTGTGAGAACTGACCATTTATTCCTACTTTCTGCTTTCTGTTCTCTAACCAGTTACCGATCCATAAGAGGATCTCTCCTCTTATTCCATGACTGCTAAGGTTGCTCAGGAGTCTTTGGTGAGGGACTTTGTCAAAAGCCTTTTGAAAGCCCAAGTAAAAAATGTCTACTGGATCACCCCAATCCACATGCTTGTTGACACACACGGAACTCTAAAAGGTTAGTGAGATGGAAGCCATGTTTGCAGAAGCCATGTTGATTCTTCTTCAGCAAGATGTGTCCTTCTATACACATCATAATGTTATCTTTAAACAACCCTTTCCACCAATTTGCTGGAACAGATGGTGAGCTAAACGGCCTTTAATTTCCTAAATCCCCCCAGGATTACTTTTTAAAAATTGGTGTTACCCTGGCCACTTTCTAGTAGATTGATACAAAGGCTGATGTTAGGGACATGTTAGAATTCAGGGTTCTCCAACCTTGGGTCCCCAGATGTTGCTGGACTACAGTTCCCAGCATACTCAGCCAGCATGGCTAATGGCAAGGGATTCTGGGAGCTGTAGGCCAGCAACATCTGGGGACCCAAGGTTGGAGAGCCCTGTGTTAGATATTTTGTTAGAAGATCAGTGATCTCAGTTGATTTCTTTATGAACTCTCAGATGGCTACTATCTGGACCTGGTGATTGTTTTCACTACTGGGTTCAGACAACAGGATAACCCACACTCAAGGGTTTTGAGCAAGATATGGCCCCACACAGTCACATTTGACTTCAAAAGAGGAAACTGAGGGTTTGAGTGTGGGTTGTTGTTGAACCATTGGTTGTTATTGAAACGTGGGTTATTGTGTTGTCTGAACTCAGCTGAGATAACAAACCATGGAGAACAACCCACAATTCACAACCCAACAACAAACCGTGTTTTTTTTTCATGGGTTGTTCGTGGTTAACAAGCCATGGCCTATTAGTGCAGCTGGGTTCAGACAACATGACAACCCACAGTTCAACAGCAACCCACACTCAACCCATACTCAACCCTTGAGTGTAGGTTATTGTGTTGTCTAAACCCAGTTACTATGCCAGTGAGGTCTAGATTTTCATCTCTCATTTCCACTACGTGCCTCAGTTCCTTAGACTCCCTTCCTGAAAATAGTAGTTCAGGCATAGGTATCTTCCTTACATCTCCTGTAGTTAAGACATACGAAAAGAATTCATTCAGCTTCTCTGCAATATCCTTATCTTCTTTTAGTACTCCTTTAACTCCCTTGTCATCCAATGGTCCAACCACATCTCTAGCTGGTTCCTGCTTCTGATGTATTTAAAGATTTGTTTATTGTTGGTCTTAATGTTACTAGCTATATGCTCCTGAAAATCCCTTTTTTGCATCACTTATTGTTTGCTTACATTTATCTTGCACAAGTATGATTTTGTTCTCCTTTTGTTCTCCTCATTTGGGCAACACTTCCATTTTCTGAAGGAAGCCTTCTTTTCTATAGTAGCTTCCTTTACACACTGCTTGTTAACCACACTGGTGACTTGTTGGACTTGGTGGTATCTCTCCTTACCTGTGGTATCCATTCTAACTAAGCTTCCATTATTGTAGTTTTTGAGCAAATCCCAAATGTTCAGGGGAGATTTGACCCCCTTTGACTTTCCCTTTCAACTTCCTTTTTACTGATCCCCTCATTTTTACAAAGTTTCCTCTTTTGAAGTCAAATGTGACTGTGTGGGGCCATATCTTGCTCAAAAACATGGTATAGTCACTTGGGTGGGCCCATTATAAGGATAAGGTGGTGGTTTCTGAGGAGAGGACCAGATCCTGATGCTCAGGAGTTTTGGGAAGCTATACCCAAATATAAGAAATATACAAAAGCCTGTTTCCTTGCCCTCTCTATTGGAGTCCCAAGTGTTGTAGAGAATCCCCCAATGGCATGTGTTCAAGGAAACGGTCTTTTTGCATACGTTGCTCCTCCCTCCTAGCTTGGTCCTAGATCCTCCTCTTTTCTGGGCAAAGAGTTGGAAGGAGGCCTGGCAGGCTGCCTTTTGGCTGGCCTATGCACGTCTGCAGGTATAGCTGCTGCTTTGCTGGTGGAGCTTCCAAGCTCTCTGGGAACCTGGTCTCGTGGCTGCTGGAAAGCCATGTTTGCTGCTGGGCCCTTGTCTTGACTCTGTGCAACACCAGTGGCCTTGCAGTCGTAATAAGGCTGGGGAAGCTTTTGTCTTTCGGAATGGTCGTAATAAATGATTAATGAGTGTGTCTTGGCCTGTTGTGCAATTGGAAGAGCCGTGTTTGGTGCCATCTCTGCTGCATGTCCACCCATCCCTAGGGAGGGGGCTGTGCTGCTTCTGAATCCTGCCCACAGAGCAGGCTCGTTAAGGACTGATCTGTTTAGCTGGCCTGCTGAAGTCGGGCTCTTGCCTCCCTCTGGGCTTTAGCCCCTCCTCATTAAGCTGGTTGGGGCTATTGATTGGACATTTGTGTTTGGAAGAGTCTTACTTACTCCATGCATTATCTTGACAGATTGATCAGACCTGATTGAGAACCTCTTAAAGGAACGAACAGCTGTAATGGGAAAGTTGGACTCTGTCATCCGTTAGGGTGATTCTGGGAGCGAGAGGAACAAGGCTGACATCTTGGAGCAATTGTATTTACAATTAACATGGCTGAAAACGATTGCCTCTATTGATCCCCCCTTCCTGCAATTACAGCCCCATTGTTTACATTCCAGCACTTCAGTTATAAAAAGGAAATTCAATAATTATTGCATTATTTAAAGTTAAAGTGCCACAGAGTTTGCTGGCTGTGCTTGCTGGTTGATTTAACGTTCAGTAAAATCTATGCTGAGCTTTCCATCTTTAGGCTGAGCAATATTGGCTTTTAATGAGGCTTGAAGGGTGGAGCAAAAACCCACCTGCTGGCTGTTTTGGTTTTGGTTTGTTATTTATGGGGGAATTTGATAGAGCTTCAGAGCAGCCAGCAGGACTGGAGGCCTCATTGCATGTGGGTGTTGGAGGAGGAATCACCCCTGGGTTGGCTGGCCATTTCCATACTGCAGGGGGCGGGCCAAGAAAAGGGAAGAACAAGCCTGGTCTACAGTAGATGTGATTTTTAGTTCTTTGGAAGGGTTCAGAAGTCCCAGCAGCAGGTGTAACAATGCCAACTTTGCCTGCCTCCCCCTCTCTGGCTGTCCTTACAGGGCAGTGGGCCGAGGGGAGGTGTTTGGCCCCAGCTGCTTCAGTAGCAGATGCAAGTTTATGCCAGACTGGAGGTATAAAAGGGAGTCTAAACCCTTGTGAGATTGGTCAGAACCCTTCCCTAACAATTATGTGAATGCAGAAGTGATGTTTGCTTATGTCAGCTAGAATTTGCACAGCAAATGTTGGGGTGGAGGGACCTGAAAAGAAGAGAGCTCATTTTTAAGCAATGGTTTTGTCTGTCTTAATTATGATGTTCAGTTAATGAATGGTTTCTGGCATTGGCTCTAGAGCCCTCTGTTCCTTTGGCAGTCTCTCCTGCTGCCCTCTTTTGAGCTGTGTGTACTTCTTTCAGGGCCTTTGTGTTGGCTCTTGCGTTATGCCATTAATGGAGTATTTGCCGCAGGCTATCCTTGCAGGTGGGACCAAGGAGCCTGCCTGGCACACCCTGACAGTGATCACACCTGCAGCAAGCTGAGGGCATTTAGAGAGTTCTGCGCTCCATGAGGTTCTTCTTGCCCCAGCAGACGAGAGATGGCCTGGGGATTCCACCCTTGAAGGTGGCCTAGAAATAATTTTAGATATGTGGGGGGTGGGAGGGTGGGGCATGGGGCTGGTTCTTCTCAATGGCTACTGCCATGTGTTTTCCTGTTATGCTGAACAGTGAGTTTTTGAAATTCAAGTGGCCGCCCACCCATTTGCATAAGAACTTAAATGGAGGCTTTGTCTATCAGATATTAACCAAGTGAGCTAATGTCTTGCACCAGCGTGCATTTCTTTCTAGGGCATCCTAAAACTTTTGCAGAGTTAAGACACTTGTGTCATGATGAGAGAGACCCTTACAGAAGCAGTGAGTGACTTTACTGCTATCAGTTGAACCCACAGCTTCATGCCTGCTGTACTTGCCTTTCCTCTCTGTCTTCCTTCCTCACAGTAAGCCAAAATCCAAATCTGAGAGCCAAAGAATGGGCTGTTCCATTCAAATCAGTCTGTGAAATTCGCACACGCACTTTGTTCTCCCTTCTTAGGATTACCACCTCACAGTGCATCTGTGGCAACAGAGGCCACAACTGGCGGAATTCCTCTAGATTCCAGACCTCGTTGCCTGGGATATCTTTGCCCAGCACAGCATCCTCGTCCCGTTCTTCCTACTTCTGCTTTCTTCTTGGCTTCGTGACTGGCCTAAGACTGGCCTAAGGCTCCTCAGGGTGGAGCAGCAAATGCCCCCTCCCAAAGCCACAAAAGTTACTTTGGCACTGGAGGCAGAAAAATGCCGCTGCCCTCCCCAGCAGTAAAAAAACCCAACAATAATAAATTAAATAACTACAGTAATACCTTGGATTGCAAGTAACTTGGTCTGAGAGCGTTTTGCAAGACAAGCAATTTTTTAAAATAAATTTTGACTTGCTAAACAAGCAACGTCTTGCAATACAAGTAGTCGTAGGGATGTAACCGCTCGCCTCGAGCGGGCGTAGCAGGCCGAAATCGGCCCTGCTCACGCCCGCCAGAGACTCACTTTGATATAAGAGTGTTTTGGATTACAAGCACGGTTCCGGAACGAATTATGCTTGCAATCCAAGGTATTACTGTACCAATTTGCTGCCTTTTCATAACACCCAAAATCAGTTGCCCGAGGCAGCTCTCTCATTCTGCCCAATGGTAGGGCTGGCCCTGCGAAGTTGGTGTCAGTCCCATGTCTCTGCCACCCATTGTTCCCTTCAGCTCCTATGTTGTCCCACTTCCTGTCTCTTGAGCAGCCCCCCCCCCCCCAGCACTCTTCTCTCCTTCCCTCATCTCAAGCGGTGTTTCTTCAGTGCTGCTTGTTTGGTTAGTCCTTCCGTGGTTCACTTTCTTTTGTTCTGTGACCTTTCCTCAAGCCTTATTCTTCATCTGACCTTCCTTAAAGTTCCTCTTCCGCAATCACTTGTCCATAACCGTTTAATTTTCCTGAGCCAGCCCTGCCAGTCTGTGCTGGAAGTTCTGCCTCCCCCATCACAATGCAATCCAGATTTCTGCTTGACCTCAGCCCTCCACTGTCTTTTGGATAGAGCCTTCCCTGTTCAGATTTCTGGAAGCCTTGAGGCCTCATCAGTGCAAAGCATCTACTCTCCCATTGGTCCTCCCTGAAGGCACATGGCTGGAGGTCTTTGTGGTGAGGATGACACTGTGGTAGGGCTGTTCGTCCCTGTATTCTCCTCCTGTGCTGAGATCCTCTCTTGGGCAGCAAGTGGTGCTGGTTGGGCTGAGGGATGCCCTCATGGCGTTTTGTGCTGTTTACGTCAAGGACCACCAAGCCCCCATCCTCTGGGCAGCTTCACATGTGAGGTGTTCTTTTGTTTTTGTTTTTAAGCCAGAACGTATATCTGTGTCTTTCTGCTTTAAAAGTGAAGCTTTGACTATGATCAATATTTTGCATTCCATGCGTGAAGGATCAGAGGTTGGAAGCTTCCTTTTGTTGGGGTGGGCAGCAGCTGCCGTGCCCCTCCAGATTGATGGAATTAGTGTGCCCTGTCAGAAGTTGGTTGGCTTTCTTATTAATTAGTATGAGGCACATATATATTCCTTAGGAGGAATTCCTTCCTAATGAGGCTTCTTGTTTACGCTTTTCTTTTGGTATTCTGTCCAAATGAGTTAGGACAAGACTCTCTGTCGAGCTTCCTGTCTTCCTAACGTACCCACTGAGGATTGCAGGTTTCTTCTTTGGGGGCCCTCATCTCCCATGAGGGGCGGTCTTGCACTCTGTGTGTCTGTGTGCACGAGAGAGAGAGAGAGAGAGAGAGAGAGAGAGAGAGAGAGAGAGAGCACCACGGGACTAGCATCTGGTAACCAGCAGACCTGTTCCTTGCCAGCTTTGCTTCCCCAGGCTGCTGGAGGGACGTGCAAGCTGCGATGACAGCCCACTGTCCAGGAGGAGTGGGTTGCTAAGACACCTGGTCACAAAGAAATCCACCTGGTTCTTTGCTGTGTTTCCTGCAGCGTGCTTCTGGGTGGGAGGAGAAGGGCTCTTGGGTTGTGTGCCTTGAGTGTTGCTTTTGGGTTGCCTGCAGGTGGGTGCTGCGGATCATCAGCAGGTGGCGAAGGGCTGGATAGCTGCCTGCAAAGCAGAAGAGCCTCTCTGAGAAGTGTTTGTCTGGATCAGCTGCAGGTGTGGGCAGATGCCCAGGCAGGGGAGCTGCTCCTGCAACTATCCCTCCTGGTGGCTGTCCTATGCACTCCCACCCAGGGTCAGGCAGGTGTGCCAGGTGAGGGCTAAGAACATAAAGGCATCTTTCTGTAGCTCTTTTCTCTTCCCCACTACTACTCCCATCCTAGGCATTGAGATTTGCTTTCATGCCCCCTCCCCACCCTCTGGTACCTCAAGAGTCTGAGGCTGGGAACTCAGCCCATGTTGCTTGGCAGGCCTTGCCTGTTCCAAAGGAGAGGCTGCTGCCTGGCAGGTGGATTGATTTAAACCAAGTTTCCCGCTGATGCTTCAGAGCCCCTAAACCAAAGTGCATGCAGACTGCTTGCTTCCTCAGATGCACAAAGTGAGCTCTGGTCCGTGGACACGGGTGCCACACTCACTCAGCCTGTAGGATTCCAAAATACTCTCTGTGTGTGCTGCAGCATGTTGACATGGCTACCCTTCTGGAATGCCCTACTAGCTGTTTGAGATTATATACATACATAAATACACACACACGTGTGTGTGTGTGAATGCTTTGCTTCAACATGATTTTAAAAATAGAAACTCCAAAAAGTCAGTAAAAACGGATCTGTGGTACCTTGAAAGAGTAAAAAAACAACAACAACCCCAACTCGTTACTTGTCTTTAAGGTGCCAAAGGGCTCTGTGTTTGCTTTTAAAAATTTAGTTTCAAAAGAGATGCATATTACAGTAGAAGTGGTTAAAAGACAGAAGTCCACTGAAGACAGGCCCCTCTTTTCCTTCTGTGTTCCTCTGTGGCTGTCAGTGCGCAGGGAGCCCCTTTGGAGGCGGGGGCTGTTGGAGGTCCCCGGGACCTTGGCAGGCCACCAGCTGTGCCTCAGTGTGAGCTTCCCGCAGGTTTCTCACCACCTGCTCTGCTTTGCCCCCTGCAGCACCTTCAGCATCATGAGAGTGGAGTTGAAGGGGAGAGCTGCTACTACCACTGTGTCCTCTGCAACTACTCCACCAAGGCCAAGCTGAATCTCATCCAGCATGTGCGTTCCATGAAGCACCAACGGAGTGAGAGTTTGCGTAAGCTGCAGCGACTGCAGAAGGGCCTTCCTGAGGAAGAGGAGGACCTGGGCCAGATCTTCACCATCCAAAAGTGCCCTGCACCTGATGCTGGTGAGTGATAATTTGTCTAGCAAGGACAGAGTGTGGTGCTGCTCCCCCTTCCTTTGCAGCGGTGTTTGTCCGAGCCAGTTGCGCGTGTGTGTGTTGCCTGATCCATTGCAGAAGGTGAGGAGCGAGTTGTCTTCCCTTGCTTGGTGGGAAGGCGATGCTGGCTGGATGTCTGGGCCTGCACTGGACAAAGTGGTGGTGGTGGTGGTGGTGGGGGTTGCACTGACCTTGTACTGGCTCTCTGGGACCCGTATCAGCCACATTTGTGTCTGACAAGAGGACCTTGGGGTGTGGAGATCTCCTTCATCTGCTTTGCAGGCACACTTGCATCTTGTTCTGCCGTTGTGGTGAAGGCAGCTGATTGGCCTTCATGAGCTGTCTTATCAGTGACGATCGGTGATGGTTGCCTGCGAATTTTCCTTTGTGATTTCACTGTCAGCTCCTCTTCCGTGCATTGCCTTGGCAGGTGCCAGCATCGCGGGCTGGGGACCATGTGCTGCAGTGGGGCTGTCAGGGCAATGCGCCGGCCCAGACCTGCCTTCCGTCCAACCTGGCAGATGTAATCAAACCTTGTTTTGGGGGCTGTTTGCACGGAATGGCGGCCCGTCGGTTTAAAAAACGGTGGGTTGTTGTGGACACGGGGGTGCTCTGCCCGCCTGAGTACGCGGCCCACGGTTGGCTCCTTTGTGGGCTGTGCAGCGTGATGTGTGAACCCGTACCACTGGGTTTTTGAGGGACGAAACAACCTTGTGGTCAACCCAACAACAAAATGCAGTTGCCGTTATGCGCGAACCGGGTCCTGGCGTGCTTTGTGCAGGGGTCATTAATGAGACAGGCGGGTCCAGGTGGAGCCCTGTGCTGCTGTAGAGGCAAGGGGGTGTGGGGGTGGCCTGGTCTCACCTGGCCTGGTCTTTCTTCCCAGCGGCTTCCTTGGGTGGTGCGTGTGCAGCCCAGAGACCAGTAATGAGCGAGGAACAGCCTCAGCCGGCCTGCTGCTCAGGTTCCTGCCAGGACTCGGGCGGCTGCTCCCCTCCGGAGTCTCCTGGGTCGATGGCCCTTCCTCTTCTGTGGAAGCTGCCCTCCTTTGTCGTGTGCATGCTGTGGATGCCGCAGGGAATGAGGTGCAGCAGGTGAACTGTGGCTTTTCTGGCTGGGAGCCCCCTCCAGGGGAGGCCAGGAGACCAGACACCACCACCCCCATCACCACCACCCCCGCTTGTGCTTTTCTACAGTGTGCTGGCAGACGGGTCAGCCTCCTCGTGCTCCGTTCTCCAAGTGCTTGAGGGCCTTCCTGAGGAAGAGGAGCACAGCTCAGCTCACCTACCTCGGAGCGTCCCTGGCTTTTGTTGCCGTGTGCAGAAGTGTGAGAAACCCACTTCAGCTCGTTTTGATGAGAATTTACCCAGTTTCCACCTCATGGAACAGAACGCGGACCGGAACGCAATCTGCAGTCGCAGTTTGCACATTTCCAAGCTTGCGATGCAATTTGCAGAACAAAAGGAATGTGTTTGAAAAACATGTACATTTGAAGCATGCACATAAACTCACTTTCAAAAATGTGCACAATTGATGTGTACATTTGGAAAAATGTGCACGCGTGTTAGCATGAAAAGAAAAAAGCAAAGCTTGCAATCTGATAGGGAAACAAATCATCATGAATTCAGTGGACCTTAACGAGCCGATGTCCGTAGCTGTGTGTGCGGAGAAGGCCTGCTCCGGGAAAGGCTGGTGAGCAGAGGGTGGAGGTCCAGGGCAGGGAGGGGTCGCAGGGAGCACAGCGGCGCCCAGGTCTGCATCCTGCCCTTTTCTCCTCGAGTCACCCAGGCCACCTGTTGGAGCGCAGCTGGCCAGAAGGATGTGTCTACTGCGTATTGGGGGTGGGGCTTGTGCAGCAGCTCTGCCCCCTGTAAATTTCTGGGCAGCCATGTTGGCCCCTGCACGTCCCTTGTCTGTCTGCTGTATTTGGGAGTGGGGAGAGAAATGCAGCAGAATCTACTACAGGAGGGTCATGGTGTAGGGGAACTACCGTTGCAAAGCACTTCCTCTTTTCCAAGGTGCTTCCTTCTCTCCCAGTTTAGTGCTAGAGCAATAGCCAGAATTGCATAAGGCGGAAAGAGCCTTGCCCTCTGCCTGCAGAGTGTGGCTCTCCCTTGTGGCATGATGTGAAATTTGTGGAGTTCCGAATCGGAATGTCTGCCTCTTCTTGCGCTTGGCCTGAGTTGTGGCTCCAGGAACATGCCCAAGATAGCACAAGCAGTCTGGAGCTCCTGGCAGCTGGCTGGGCTCTTTCCACTGTGCCTCTTGTCTGCAAGGGTGAGCCGTTGCTGGATAGGATTTGCCCCTCGAACTCCGGCAGTGGGAGAGTTTCCTTCCTGTCGTTCTTGTGCACTGTAAGGTGAGAAGGGCAGCTGCCCCCAGCTCTCTTCAGAGCAGTTTACAGTGGGCAGAGGATGATCTCATGTTTGATCGCTTTCATTTTCTGTTTGTTAAAATTCATGACAACCCTTTCTTGTGCCCCTCTGCTGAAGCAGGAGCGGGGCTGGAGGAGGGAGCACAGACACCCCCAAGGCCCCTTCCCCAGAGCGTTGCTCTGATGCAAGGCCCTGGCAGGAAGGAAGTGGTTAGCAGGATCATGGCAGGCAGAGTGAAGGCACGCTGCAGTCGCTCTGAAACGTGGCAGGAATCTCATAAACCCCCAGCTTGCTCCACCAGACACTTGTCATCGTCGGCAGCTCATGGCTTTCATTAAGCAGCAAGAGAGGAAGCTCCAGCTGCTGACTTGTTCCAGAATGTTTTCCTTGTTCGGCTGCATCCTAAGCCCAGGAGGAGCCGCCACGCCAGCTGCCAGACTGCGGAGCCGGGAAGCTTTGGCAGTGAGTTGGGTTCCCTCTGCTGGCTGCTTCTCTCGCTGCTGCTGGCCTGGTTCTGTCTGCAAGGAGTCCCTCATAGTCAGCCCCAACAGAGAGGCGGCCTGGCCTTGTTTCTGTGTGGGCTCTTCCCCCCCCACCCCCCACCCCTTGGGCGTAGGCTGGAGCTGTCCAACTGGCCCGAGGAAGGGAGGGGCGCAAGCTGGCCTGGCAGCATCTACCCAGCCCCGCAGCGCAAACCGGAGACCGCCGCCAAGGGCAGCAACTCTGTGTTGTGGGCATGGTGCGTAACAGCCTTGGACTGGTGCATCAGCCCCTCCGACTCGACTTGGAGATGTTCAGATGCAGAACTGTGGCCCTCTTCAGCCCACTGCATCTGCTCTGCCTTTTTTGAACAGGATTTCAGTATAGGGAGGGGCTGAACTCCCTGCTTTGCATGTAGAAGGTCCCCAAGGATCCTTGGGAAAGACCCTTCTCAGCCTGAGACTCTGGAAAGCCACTGCCAGGCAGAGTAGACAGATGGGCGTGGGACGCGGCTGCTGCTTCCTGTACCTGTGCTTCATAGCCAGGCAGGAGGAGAGACACCCCCGCCCCCTTCTCAGGCTGGCAGGCAGGCAGGCAGGCAGGGTGTGTGTGTGTGTGTGTGTGGCTCTGATCTGGCCTGCCTGTCTCCTGCATTTGAGGTTTGCCTTCCAGCTGACCTCCCTGACCTGAAGCATAATGACCCTTAGCAGCTTGCAGCTCCTTCTGAGCTAGGTCTCCTTGTGCCGAGCGGCATCCAGAAGCATTTTGGGACACTTGTGGACCCTGGCCTTTTTGATGGCTGATGAATATCCCGCCAGCTACACAAGGCCAAGCCTCCGGAGGCCTGGGCTGGCCCTTGAGCTGAGCTGGCTGCCTTGCTCTGCCTGCTGGCTTCTCGATGCTTCTGCATCCCAGGATTCTTCAATAGCTGATGCTGCATTCCGTGGGACTCCTTACACTTCCCTCCTGGCACATCAGTAGCTCCACAAGAAGCATGTGCAACTTGGCACACAGTGGCACCCGTGGAAGATTTTTCCTAATGCTGATCGCCATGCATAGGAGGAGGCATCTTGACTGGGGACGGGAGGCTTCAGCGCCCCCTCCCTGCGTGCTGCAGTGTCATCGAGTGTTCCCACCTTCTCCCCCCCACCCCACCCCCAATGTGCCTGGCATGTTAGCGTCACGTGTCGGCCCTGACCCCCGGGCCTTCTGGGCGAGGGCCAGCGTCGTCCTGCCCCCGATCTGCTGCAGCCCCTCCCTGCACCCCCATACCCAGCAGCACTGGCCCCGATGTCCTGGCCCTCCCATCCGTCGTCCTTTGGCTCACTGCTGGGCAGGGCTTGTCCTCTGCCCTCCGCTGCTTGCTTTGCTGCCGCCTTTGCACAGGGACAATAGCATTAGTTCCAGCCTCTGCAGGCGGGCAGGCAGTGCCCGTCCGTTCCACTTCACTGGTGCAGCTGCCTCTGCCTTCGAGGCCACCCCCCCCCCCAGGGGTTCTCTTCTCCCTCCTCAGCTGGTGTGAGGATGCAGGGGAAGGGGAAAGGGTCGGCTGTGGGGAGCGAGGGCACAGGCACGCTAGTCCGTTAAAGGCGGCCTTGCCACTTTGGACACGCCGTGGTCCTCAAAGCGAAGGAAGGGGCGGGGGCTCCTCATGGTGTCTTGGCATGAAGGAAATGGGAGCTTTGGCAGGGAGACCCTCGGCCTGTGTTTCTTCTCCTTTGTGCCACCAGAAGGGGGAAGTCCTGTTTGGCAGGGAGGCTGGAGTCTCAGAAGGAAGCCTTCTGGCTCTGGTGTTTTGGTGCATCTGAGTGCATCTGGGGCGCACGCGTGTGTGTGTTTCTGTGAACACTCTATGCAAATAAAATATATGAAGAGCAACATGCTTCATCTTCAGTTGCCTGAAAGATTTGAGAGGAGTTGAGATCGCTCTGCTCTGCTCTGCTCTGCTCTGCAAGTGCCTGGGGTCCTGGTTGCATTGAAATTGGCGTTTGGGTGCCATTGGCTGCTGCCTTTGCACTTGCGTGGCTTTTGGCGCTGTCTGCTGAGGCACAGCGGGAGAAGAATCCCCCAGCACTTTCCAGGTTCCCTTGGAGCCACAGAATGGCATAACGACGGTGGGGTGGGAATAGTTCACTGCCGTATTTTTATTTGCAGTTTCTAAATATGGATTAAGTAACATGATGAATGGGTACACAATAGCAGCCGAATTGAGCGGCTTCAGGTTTGTAATTAACATCCCCCCCCCCCGGGTGACTCGAGCCCCCTTCTCACGTTCTGCCTATGTATTTGATTACTGCATGGAGAAGTAGCATCACTGTGGCCCCTGCCCGACCTCCCTTGTGTCTCTGCGCCCCTCCTACACCCCGGCACGGACAGCAGATGGTGGGGATGGATCCTAGTGCGCAGCGAGTCTGTCCTTCTCGCTTCTTGCTGAGCAGATGGAGGCTGGGGACAGAGCCAGTGGGTGCAGCCCTGCTTCCCCTCCGCAGGTTGCTTGAACGTGTGCACAGAATGTGAGAAGAGGAAATCTTAGGAAATCTCTAGATATCGAATGAGCAGCTCTTCAGGGTGTGCTGAAAGTAGTATGTTAACAGTTTTCAGTGGCTTCATTTTTTGTTGTTTTTAAAATTTAAAAATGTAAAGGAATTGCATGACTTGAAAATATTTTCAAGTATTCCAATAGGAGTATCGGAAGTTGTCAGACCCTGGGCCCATCTAGCCAGGTATTGTCAACACTGACCGGCAGCAGCAGCAGCTCTCCCTCCAGGGTTTCTGGCGGGACTCTTTCCGAGCCCCACCTGGAGATGCTGCCGGGGATCAAACCTGGGAGACCTTCAGCATGCCAAGCAGGGGGCTCTGCCGTGCCACCGAGCTCGGGCGCCTCTGGGAAAACATAATTGCGAAGTGAAGCTGCAGATTTCTTTGGCTATCACATTCAAACCACTCACTTGCTCAGTCAGAACTAAGGTTCAGCTGGTTCAACGGGACTTACTTCTGAAGTGTGTTTAGGATGGTAGGCTAAGTGTGCTTTATTGAATCCCCCCCCCCCAAATATTTCAGTTCAGATTCTTGTGGCTATTGGGGAAAAGGTGTTTAGAGATATTTATACAGCATGTAAAATCAAGAGGGTATATATATATTGGGGGGGGGGTTGTTTGTTTTGTTTTTTTACTGAATAGAAGAGAGACATGCTAAATCAGATCCAAATACATTTAGATTGCTGGAGCATTTTCAGGGAAATTTTCTGATTTAAATTTTTCTGGGTAACCCACATTACTGTGTTGAAAAGATATTTCTGTCTACCACCTTTTAAATGTCAAAGATACGTTTGTGAGAATCTTTTCCTTTGTAATAGCAGTAAAAATGCCAATGTTTTGTTGTCATTTGTTAATAAAGTCTAACCATGTTATCACTCGCTTACAAGAAGTGAAAAAGCACCACTTTGGGGTTTCCTCTATTTTTGTTCCTTGTTTTGGGTGGTGTAAGGTTAGCAAACCCTGGAAGTGATCTTTGTGGGCTGTATAAATGCCATTTCTTTGATGATTTAAGAGCAGGTTAAAACATAGATCGTTGGATGCATTAGATTTCATAGATTTCATGGATCATAGAGTTGGAAGGAGCCTACAAGGCCATCGAGTCCAACCCCCTGCTCAATGCAGGAGACTAGAGGAGGGGGCTCTGAGTCCTATCCAAGTCATAACCAGGCCTGACCCTGCTTAGCTTTCCACGCCCAGACAAGCTGAGCCAGCGCGAGCCACAGGCCTGTACCGTTGGTGCAAATGCAGACTGCCGTGTAGACAAGTGCCACTTGGTTTTAAGTTCTGGCCAAAGAGGAGAGTGGCGTCTGTTGTTGTTTGACTAGGGGCTGCCCCAGACCAGGGGACAGAGCACTTTTTGTAAATCTTGGCTTGTGGCGGGGTGTGTGTGTGCTGCTGCCGCCAGCCACGTCTTGGGCTTAGCTAGCCACAGAAGTCACCCTTTCCTAGCCGTGGCTTCCTGGCCAGATTGAGCGTAGCTGCTGCTGCTTCTCCCCGTAGCACGTCCACTTGGCCAGTGGGGTGAGGCCTCTTGGAACCTGGCGGGGTCTCCACAGGCCACGCACATGCAAGGTGACTCTCCCACCCCCAATTGTGGAAATGGGCAAGTTCTAATCTGGTCCTCCTCGGTGTGCTGCTAACAGGCTCCTGCTGCTCATTCAGGCATAAATTCGGAAAGTTGCAAAGCTCCGAGCAGTCTTGTGAGCATTAAAAATGTCCTCTTTGCCAGAAAGGTCGTTCATAACTTGGCTGCACTGCTGATGTACAGTCAGTGATATTGATTGATTAATGTATAAAAAGCACCAAATGCATTTGCTTCTATGAAAGAGAATAAAGTGCAGGCGAGTCTCTCTTTATTTTCACCTCACCCTTTTGTTTGAAGGACGTTTCTCTCCCCCCCCTTTTTTTGTTTTGTTGGCTTCATTTAAGGGGAATACAAAAAGCCAGTTTCTGCCAAGTAATGCGTTCACAAAAGGAACATTGATTCACATCAGTGTCGCTTGAGCTACCCTTGCGAAGAAGTGGTTCTTGCATTAACCCTTCTCTTCGTCAACGATGAACTAAGACACACAATTAGCTTTGACTCTCTTCCTAGAGCTGGTTACAAAAGAGGGGCATTGCCTCCTCCGCTGCTAATTGCTGCAAATGGCGCCCCCCACCGCCCCATAAGATGGCTGCTTTTGCCCTGCCCCATGGCAGGCCTTGCCTCCTGGCTGCTGCTGTGCCTCCGTGCTTCCTTGCTGGGGAATCTCTATTCAAGAGCTGGATCCTTCTCCCCCCCCCCCTTGCGGGTCTTGTTTGCCAGCGGGGGAGGGTGGCTTTGTTTCCCAAACAGTGGCGAGTCCTGACTGGCTGTTTCCTTTCACAATTCTGTGATGTAGGAGGCGGAGAGAGGGCAGGGAGTGCGTGCAGGCAGGGGTCTCCGGAGAGCCCTCTGCCGGTGAATCCTTGTGCCCTACGGCCTTCCCTTCGGAGGTGGTGGTGCTTATCCCAAGAAGGCGGGGGCTTGGCTTCCCTACACGCAGCTCCATAGCACACTTGTGTTCCGTGTGAACAGGTCGGGTGCTCGTGGTGTCGGCAGCCCGCCCTCCGCGTTAGAGCCTGTGGCGCATCGTGTGCCTGCCCCGTGCAGCTGCTGCTGCCCGCCCTCCCTCCCTCCTGCCCGTGGGAGCAGCACAGACCGCCCCCCCCCCCCGAAAGCTCTTTGGCCCATCGCCACCTCTGCCCATGTGCGACACCAGAAGCAGCGCTGTGGCGGCGGGCACCTTTTCAGTGGATCCTGCAGGGTGGGGTCTGGCGCTGTATTAACCTGTAGATGTACCTTGCGACGAAGAGCCAAGAAGCCCCCCCCCCCGCTCCCCAGGAAGAGCTTGATTTCTCTGAAGCTGCCTGAAACAGGCAAAAGAGTGGTGGGGACAGATGAGTTTGGACACCTGAGGGTGGTGGGAATGGACTGCTTTGCGATGATCCTGCTGTGCATGAACCCAATTCCTCATCTTCCTCCCTGCAGAATAAATTCTAATTTGCCTGGCCTAATGGAATGGCTCCCTCCCTCCTCCGCCATCTTTTCCTCTCAGCCCACACTGCCCAGTCAGAGCTCAGGGACTCCATAGTCCTTTGCTGGAACAGACTCCCCTGGCGTGGAGCTCCTGAACACACGACACAACCACGGAGTGGGGCGGCTTGGCTGGGCATGTCATCGCTGCCCAGTAGCCAAGGGCTGCCAAGGGTAGTGGATGTGGCAGCCGCTCTGCCAGGAGCCCGTTTCCCTGGGGTTGGGGGGGGGAAGGAAGAGTGGAAGCACGACAGGCCAGGGGACGCAGCTCTGGGCAACTGGGGTGGGGGGCAGGGATAAGACCGGCCAGGCCACCCCTCTCTTTACATTGGCGCCTGCCTCCCCCGCTCGCTTGCTGTGTACCTCCTTTGCGTGCTGGGGATGATGACGATGATGATGATGATGATGATGATGATGATGATGAAGAAGAATTTTATTTATATACCGCCCAACAGCTGAAGCTCTCTGTTCCCCTTTGGAGTTGAGTCTCCTACAATAATTTGTTTCCCCTTAATTACGCCAAGCATGTTAGCAGGATCCCTCTCTTGGATCCTAAGTGTTAAAAGAGGTTTTTAAAACAGACAGAACGCTTTCTTAATGAGACTTGAGCAAGCTGGTCCACCAGGCACGTGTCATTTTCTGAGGATTTAATTACTCTCTTCAGCATTTGTCTCTCAACTGGGGCTAAGCAGCTTTTCCTTCATGTTCATTTCTGGCCACTGGTGTTCACCGCCTACCCCGGGGATGAAATGTACGGCCCCTCACCTTCACGTACTAGATCAAGGATGGGCAAACTTCACGCTTGTGGAATCTACTCTTTTTTGTGTTTCTTTACTAGAACCTTGAGATCCACCAACTGGAGCCAAGTGCAAAGTAGTAGCACAAGCGTCTATATGCTAAGAATAGAAGAACAGGCTGCCTCTTAATGCTTTGCCCAGGAGTTTGGGATTGGTACAAGGACCAAGGCCACAAGTCCTTTCATGCAAGAATCCACCCCGGTTTTCCACCAAATGTTCTTTTTCAGTGGCCTCATTTTTCTTTGGGGTGGGTGGAGCTTTTTAGTTGTTGCTAGGGTTGGACAGGGGAGTCAGAAACTTTTGCCAATCTGCTAGAAATTACCCAGAGATCTACCAGTAGAGCCCGATCTGTTTTCTGCCTGTCCTTGAACGAGATCACCAGGGCAGTGGCTGGCAGTGTTCTGTGCCAAAGGTATGCTAAATTGATACATTAATCCAATTAATACTTAATTATGCAATTTTATGCAGTATTTCTGATAGGTATATTTTGAGAATATATAATTCATGGCTTCCTGGTACTATGGTAAAACTCATTGCACTAAGATACGAAGACAGCTAAAGTGAATTTCTGGGCGGGCGGGCGGGCGGGCGGGTGTGCATGGGCATCTGACAGAAGGAGGCAGCTGCACAGCACCTTTAATTTTTGCATTGGAATGGAATATTTTGCACCAAGGAAAACTCAGGTTCTGTGTCCAGAATAAATTATTCAAATCAGCATGTGTGGTGTACGTTTTGCATATCTGTTCTCTGTGTGGATACCTCTAAATGCAGTATATACTTAAAAAAAATAGAATTCTGCATATTTGGCTTTTTTGTTAAGAACAGGGGGGCAGGAATGGGGAGGGTTAAGGTAAGTGATGGGGAAAGGGGGCTGCACAATTAATTAGTGAAATGAGCCTGGAGGTCGAGGTAGGGGGGTGGGGAGCTCTGGGGTCGTGCAGGACACCAGAGGTGCTCGCCTCCCTGACAGCTGCGTATACCTGTTCGGACATATCTCCACAAACAAAAGACCTACAAAATGTAACTTAGTTTTCACATGAAAGCATGTAAAAGCATGCCAGTTGTCAACTCTCACGAGTCCGACCACCTGCCTTTGTGCAGCTCAGGGGACGCAAATGTGTGCCCAGGGCCAGTTCACACTGTTTCTTTGTAGAGTGGCACCCCAAAAGCTGACTTTGCAGGGCACCAGCAAATGCCATGAGTGGTGACCAAGGATCAGTAGGTCTCAGCTGGGGGGCCCATCTGTCTGTATGGAGAGCAGGCCTCCAGATGGAGTTGGGCAGGAGAGGCTCTCATCTTTATGCTATTACTTTTATGGCAAAGAAGAAAATGCTTGAAGCAATCAGCATGAAATTCTTAATTGCTTTGCTTGCTTCTATTCCCCTTGTGGGATTGTACAAATGCAGGAGCTGCTGGCCCCTTATGGCCCTGGCCTCCACACTATTTTTAACTGGTGCCTTGTTTCCCCGAAGATGCACAAAGCATCCCTCCACTGAACGCAACAAAAGAGCGGGAGGGAAGAGCTGGCAGAGAGTTCCATGAGATGAGTTTGATAATGCTGCAGCTCTGGCTTCTACCAGGTATTTGTGGCCGCTCTGCTTGGCTTGACGGTCTCCCTGGATTTCTCCCCTAGCAGCATTCGGAGCTGCTTCCTTCTTTTCTTCCCCTTCTGCCTCAATATAGCCCACATCCCTTGTTCCACCCCTCCCTCTTTCGGATGTATTTCTTCCTTTTTGAGATTCCAGCGCGTGTCTCAGGAGGATGTGAAATCCAAGAACCAGATCTCTGAGATTTCAGAATAAAATAAAAGTAAACTCTGCTTGAAAACACTTTAGCAGGAAAGCCAGGCTAATTGTAAATCAATGAGTCTTAAAATGCAGCATTGATCTCCAGTTAGAAGTTTGAAAGGGAAAGCGGTAATTACTGTGCTCCAAAGGTAGCTTTTCCTCTCATAAGTTCTGGGCAGAAAGAAGGCTCATTAAGGGCAGCAATTTGGAAACTGAGTAATTAGTTTAAAAAGTACTTTTGTGATGTTACTCCCTGAGTTGAAATGACTGGAGTCTTCCTAGCTTTATAGTTTAGCCCTGATAAGATTTGATTTATTGATGGGTTGGTGGGTAGTAGATCTCTGAAGGTCCAGTACCGTGGGAGAGCAGAGTGCGACCTGAGGGGCATGTGACCTGCTGCATTTGGGTGAGGCCCATTTCCATGGCTCAAGGGCCAAAGTCTTTTAAGCATCCTTTCTCCACCTGCAGAAAGGCTTCAAAGTTTCCTTGGGCTCAGCTGTTCTTTTGAGGATAAAAGCTGAGAAGTAGCTGTGGGCACTTCTCTGCATGCGGTTTCAGCCTTGGTGCTAAAGCCCAGAACCGAGTGTGATAGAATCCCCTTCCTTCCTTCCTTCCTTCCTTCTTTCCTTCTCATCTACTCTGCCTTGTCCAGAGACAGACCAACTAGCAATTGCCACCAGTCGTTGTTCTTCCAAGTAGGCGCAAGGGCTGGGCGCCCCCCGAGTCCCAGGGTGTCGTGGGACTCATTTCTTCCATCTGTGCAGTGGATTTCTCTGGTTCCTTGAATATTTCTTGCCTGCCTTTCTCTAAAAGAGACCCCAGGCAAGTTACAAATTGATAAAGGCCATCTTGCTGACTGAAACAAAAAAAGAATGTAAGACGAGCCCTGCTGGATCAGGCCCAAGGGGGCCTCTCTAGTGCAGCATTCTGGTTGCACAGTGGCCAGCGGATGCCTGCGGGAAGTCAGCGAGCAGGACGTGAGTGCAACAGCACCCTCCCCTTGTGTTTCCCCACAACGGGTGTACATACTGCCTCTGATTCTACAGGGTTCAAATAGCCATCAGGACTAGTAGCCATTGAAAACCTTTTCCTCCATGAATTCCGCCCTTTAAAACCATCCATATTGTGGCCATCACTACATCTTGTGGAAGTGAATTCCATAGTTTAATGACGCGCTGTGTGAAGAAGTCCTTCCTTCCTTTTATCTGTCCTGAGTCTCCCACCCATTGGTTTCGTGGGATAACCCCACTGGGTTATAGTATTATGAAAGAGGAAGAGAAACTTCTCGCTGTCCACTTTATCCACTCCATGAATAATTTTGTACACCTCTATTACTCACCTTTTTTCTAAGGTAAAAAGCCCCAAATGTTGGTCATGTTGGCTGGGGCTTATCGGAATTGTAGTCTGAAACATCTGGAGGGCACCAGGGTTGCCTAGCTGTAGTTTAAAACATTGTCTCTTGTCATCACTGCAACACTTTCTCCTTTGGATGCCTCCCTGATTTCATTCTCTAACTCAAAATCAACCTGAGCATTTTGGTCCAGGAGATGTCAATGTGTCCCTAGTACTAAATTACTTTTAGGGCCTGGTGTTGTCACCCACAGTGATTCCCTGGAGCCTGCCCCTTCTGAAGTTTTTAGTTTGTTTGATACCATACCCTCTTTAATGTACAGAGTAGAACCCCCCCCCCCAGTACACCCGCCCTTCCTATAGAATTCAAAGGAAATGAGGTGGAAACCCTAAACTTTGCTTACAGGTTTTCTGGTCCCTTTTCTCTCCATACCCCCTGCCCCTTAGCCCCAGGTCCAGCGTTGCGCTGCTATGAAGAAAGAACTGGTGCCTGTGTTTGCTTTATTTCCTCTTCCCTCCTCCTCCCCATTTCCTTTTGTGTCATGTCTTTTAGATTGTAATCCTGCAGGCAGGGACTGTCTTGTTTTATTGATTTTATGTAAGCTGCCCTGGGAGCCTTTTTAGCTGAAGGACAGGGTAAAAATGGTGATGGTGAAAGAGCATAACCTGTGTGTACAGAAACAAGTGTTCACCACTGGTAGAATACTGGCAGTCTTGGGCTTCTAGAAGTATTTGTGCTGCTAAAAATTGTGTGGTTTGTGTAGCATATGAGCTCTGAGCTACTTCCAGCCTCCTAAGGAAAAGTGCAGCGAACTTCAGAGTTTCCACCCTTTAGCAGGAACATCCTCACTCTAACAGATCAGCACCACCACCATATCCCGCCCCCCGCCATCCTGTTCTCAAGTCCCAGCACAATATCATCATATTTCTTGCTAACAAAAACAATGGGGGTGGGAGGTCAGCCTGATACCCCCTGCAGGAAGACCCTCTCCGCTTGCCTCCCTCCACTGTAATCGCTCCCTTGTACCTATTGTGGTCAGCCTTGGTGTACCTCTCCCTTTCATGCCCTCCGGGTTGTGGGCAAATGAAGAAGGCTTCTCAGCACATTTCGAGAGGTGGTGGTGGTCCCTAGCAATCCACGGAGGATGTGTGTGCATCCGCTGGAGGGAGGGTGGTACCCTCTGTGGGAGAGCAAGCCTTGTCTGATAAATATCCGAGTTCTTCCTTTTTGTCATTCTTTTGTGCGGGAGAGGATGGTTTTTGGCATAGGGACCACACATGGCAGGAAAAGGGTTTGTGGAAAACTGGCTCAAGGAAAAGGGGAACCTCTTGAAAGAAATGCCGCTGCTTTGCTCTGGCTCGCTGCTCCCACCTTCCGACAAGCAGGAAAGCGCATGGCAGCCGCTGGCCAGAAATTGATTACATTAATTGATATGCCAATAAGAGAGCTTGTTACATCTGCCATTGGTTAGGCCAGCTAACAAGTCCTGCTGATCAATGAAACCAATAAAGATTTAATCCATTAATGAGCAACATAGTAATTAATGTTATCCATAAACCAATTAGCCTGGGTAGCTAATGTGCTGGTTAGCACAGTGAATGGCAGGCAGGGTGGTCCATGTGGGGAGGAGGGCTCGGCCGGCCGGCCGCAAGAAGCCCTCTGCATGTTTCTGGGAAACAGGGATGCATGCGGGTTGTCTGCTTGCAAGAGGCAGAGTGCCGTGGTGGAGGCATCAGCACGTGAGCCTGGGGCCCCTCCCTCCCTCCCTCCAGGCCTGATCCTGCTCACAGCAGACATTTCCCTTCGCCCTTCATGGGGAGCTGTGCTGTGCCCGTTTCTCGGTTGGTTGGCTCATCCACTTTGGCATGACAGTGAATGAACAGGCATTGCAGGACTTGGGTCAGATGGAAAAAGGTGGGATGAAGATGCTGAACGCCAAACTCTTACTTAATTTTATTTATTTAGTACATTTCTAGTCCACCCAATAACTCATGTTCTCTGGGTGGATTACAGCCAGTTAAAAAACTAAAATGCTACTTTAAAACACAGTTAAAAATATACAATACAAATACTTAAAAGAATAAAAATGCAATCTGATGCAAAACCATAAACCATCTCATCTCACAGCCTCCTAGACACGTGGGACAAGGGAGTGGAGACGAACCCTGCCGGAGCCGTTGCCTGTTGCCAGCCTGGGCACTCCTCCTGCCACCTGCTGAATGCGCGCCCTCCGGGGCTGGCCCATGAGTGCTTGCCAGGGTCCACAGTTGCGCCCCCAACCCTCTTAATCGAGGGCGCCTGAGATGGCGTGGGGCGTGGGGCACCCCCCCCCCCAGCCTGGTGTCCTCCAGGTCTTTTGGACTACAGCTTCCAGCATTCTTGGCCATTGGACATGTTGGCTGAGGCTGATGGGAGCTGAAGTCAAAAGCATCTGGAGGGTGCCAGGCCGGGAAAGGGCTCAGGGTGCTCACCTGGCACCCTCAGTGGTCCACCTGCCTTCCGTATTTGGAGTAAGTGTGGAATATGAATGTAGTGAATAAAAGATCGTTGAGAAGGGGCAGGGGCGAGCGCCTGCGTGTGCCTTTGCGAGCAGGAGGGTAGCGAAGCTGCTGCAACGGGGCAGCCACACAATACCTTTGGCGTTGGGGGGAGCGTTTCCACGGCTGCTGCTTGAGAGGGAGGGGTGGCACTGGCTGAGAGGTGTCGGGTCAGAGAAGGACCCAAGGGGGGTGGCTACTGCCAGGCAAAAGCGCGCAGAACGCGGCAGCGGTGCCTCCGCACGCCGAGTCCGGCACTTCATGTGGCAGCGCTTCCTGTGCATTGTTGGGTATTGACCCTGGGAGACCCCTTGTGGATTCCCTAATTGAAAATTAATACTAGATCAATGCCATGAGCAATTTGCATATTGATCATAAACAACTTTGAAGGCACCAAGTGTGTGTCAGATCAATAGGGCTCTCTGCGGGCGGCAGCGGAAGTGCTTCCCTTCGTCTTAGTCTGCACTCCACACGCACTTAATGATTTGAGAAAATCTGTAAGTGCGGGAGGGAGGAGAAAGGGGCACCGGCTGGGCGTGGCGAGGGCGGAGGGTGGCCGTGACATGTACAGCAGCTCAAGGCTCGGCTGCCGTTGAGAGATGCCCCCTGTCCGAGGACGTTCGGTATTGTGGCAGCAGTAAATGTGTGTGTGCACCCCCCACACACAGCAGGCCCAGGGGGTACCCGTATGTAGGTGCCCAACAGCGGCCGCTGCCCCTCGTGTAAGCAGTCCGCAAGGTTCAGTGAAGCCCGTGTGCATCTGATTACTCCATTAGAGGGCCTTTCATGAACTTGGCTGTGTGCTGCTTATGAACCGCCACTGGCCGCAAGAGCCCATAATGGAGAGAGCAAGATTCTCAGCGCAGACCCTTCTGGAGTTGGTTCCTGGGCCTGGGCGGAGGGTCAGCAGGCTTGGGCGGCGGAGCTGCCCTCCGAGAAGCCAGTGCCCAGAACTGAAGGAGGGCAGGGGACCTCCGTCCCGTTACGCGGTAGCTGCTTTGTAGTGATGCTTCGTTGGCCGATTGCCCTGTCGCCTTCTCGTTGTGGCTGCTTCAGTGACTGCATAGGGCTTCAGAAGAGTTGGGGGACCATTCTTGGGATAGGGGTGGGGGGGGTAGGGACCAGAGCAGGGCCAGGAAAACCTGTGACAGCCAGCCTGATGAAGTCACAGGCCCAGCCTTTGCCTGGGATGCAGTGCTCTGCCTGCCTTGCATCCCGGAGGCCAAGCTGACAAGTTTTGTGGCTCTTCCTGGTGTACCTGTCCATTTGCTTTCCTGATTATGCTGGTCTGTGTCTCAGATGTAAGGCAAGGCAGGGTTCCTGCCCTACGGGAAGGAGGGCTTGGACTTGCCACACTGGTTTATTTGGAGCCTGAGGACAGGGCTTTCCGGTAGCTGAGCTCTTCCTCGCCAAAAGCTTATGAAGGAAGTAGACGCATCCCAAGCCCTAAACAGAAGAGCTCATCCTCCCACTGGCTGCACTCCGGGCACCCTCAACTGCCTCCCTTGCTTGGGGAGCAGGTGGGGCTGTTGGCTGCCCATCCATTGGGGGCTGTGGAGCATACTTGAGTGGCTGGCACAGATCCCAAATCTCTTGGTTTGTATTTCTTCTGCAAAAAGAAGCTTCTAGTTTCTCCTGGTTACAGAGGAATTACGATGCCAAGTTGGCAATTCCTGCTGAAAGGGGCATAGGAACATCAGGACGCCGGAAGCTGCCTTATACTGAATCAGACCACGGCTCCATCTGAGTCCAGTATTGTTGACGCTGACTGGCAGCAATGGCCTGCACTCCAGGGTTTCAGGCAGGAGTTTTTCCAGCCCTACCTAGAGACACTGGGGATTGAACCCAGAACCTTCTGCATGCAAAGCAGGGGCTCTCCGATGAGCTACGGCTCCTTACATCTTGAGGTGCATTCATGACTCCCATCTAAACTGCAATAGGATTGAACATTTTGGTCTCCCAGAGGGACAAACCCCGAAAAGCTGCTGAAGCACCAAGTCTATCCTGTGTTGCCCTCCTGATGTTGAAGCTCCATTTTCATGGCTATTTGATTTGAAGTAGAAAACGGGGGATAGGTGAGTGATTATTTCCCTTTCTTTTGAAAGACAAACACAGTTGCATCGCACACGACTGGAAACCTGTCCAGGGAATCTGCCTCCTGCATTTCATGGCTGCAAATAGCAGGAAGCAAAGGCAACCAATCTCTGCTGGCTTAAGTTTACTTAATCATCCGTACTCTCTGAAGACTGGGGCCATCTCTGCCACCCAGCTCTCTTTGGATCTCTCAGAACAATTTTGAAGGTTTAGACAAAGGAGCCCCTGGAGAGGCAGCAAGGAGGGATGCAAATTTTGCATGCTGGTTCATAAAGTGTCTTTCACTTGCCTCCGATGCTCCTGGTGCAGTCTTGAAGCGGCGTTCAAGCGATCCATAATTAGGGGATCAAGCGTCCAGTGAGACTCTAAAATCCCGGGGTGGGGTGGGGTGGGGAGGCAGGAATGATCCATGCTCCCATCCTCATGTACATTGGGGAAAGACATCCTAACCACATGTACGCCGATGGGGTCTGAGCTGGTGGTGACTAGCCAGAAAATCAATCTTGGGGTTGTGCTGGATAGCTCAATGAAAAACGTTGACGCTGTCTGTGGCTGTGAAAAGGGCTTTGAGAGTGTCAATACACATGTGGACAGGGGTGATCCTGGTGAGAAGTGAGATTGTTTCCTTGAACTTCCAAAAGGCTTTTGACAAAAGGCCTTCACCAAAGATGCCTGAACTGTGATGCGGAGCTATTCAAGCCCTGGACCAACAGAGGAAGGCAGCCGGGACATTCTGCGGGGTAGGTTAGCCAACTCACCATCTTCCTAGCCCTGCCCGGGACTAAGTTTAGCTGCCTGAGAAAAGCTACCCCATGGCTGGAGCTGAAGAGAAAACTCTCCCAGGCTGATTTGAGCCAGCTGTGCATGTCTCCTAGGAAGTGTCTATCTGCCAGGCCCTGACGGGTCAGCAGTACCCCGGCAGGGCCTACCCTTTGGGGTTGCCCCTTTGGGGTGAGCTGCTTTGGGGGGCATGCAAGGGCAAGGGCAAGGGCTACCCCCTAACTTTGGGTTGATTGACTTTTGTAGTGTGTGTGTGTGTGTGTGTGTGTGTGTGTGTGTGTGTGTGTGTGTGTTAAAATCTGGTCATGTGCCTAGGAGAGAGCATATGGAGCCATGTGGGGGGAGCTGAGGGGGCCCCAATTAGTGTGGTTACAGACAGAGGGAGGTATGATTTTGGGAAGAGGGCTAGCCAAGTTAGGGGAACACAGCCCAGACAGTTAATGGCTGTGTCGCGTTCTGCCCCCCCCCCCATGTTTGGTGGTCGCCCTATCAGCCTGCCCTTGGGTCTCCAGATGCTGCTCTTAAATGCTAGATCATTTCAAAATAAGACCTTCCTTATCCATGATTTCATAGTGGATGAGGCGGCCAATCTGGCATGCTTAATGGAGACTTGGGTGGGTGAGCAGGAAGGAGTTAGTCTCTCCCAGCTGTGCCCACTGGGGTACTTGGTTCAGCATCAGAGTAGACTTGAGGGCTGGAAAGCGGGGGTTGCTGTGGTATGTAGGAATTCCATCTCCCTCTACTGTTCTGGAGTGTTTGCACCTTGTGTTGGGCCAGCGGGACAGACCAGGGATTCTGTTGGTGTGCTGTCCACCCCGCTGCTCAACAGTCTCCCTACCTTAGCTGACAGAGATGGGCTCGGGTGTGCTGTTGAGATCCCCCAGATTGTTGGTTCTGGGGGATGTCAACATCCATGCCGAGGGCACCTTGTCCGGGATGGTTCAGAATTTCATGGTCTCCATGACGACCATGGGACTGTCCCAACATGTCATCGGCCCAACACATGTAGCAGGGCATACTCTAGACTTGGTTTTTTTCAGCTGGACAGGAAGATAGTGATCTGAAGGTGCGGGACTTTGAATCAGTCCCTTTGCCATGGTCAGATTGTCATCTGTTGAGGTTTAGACTTATGGTAGCTTTTCCACTCTGCAAGGGTGGGGGACCTATTAGGGTGGTCCGCCCCCAGAGGCTAATGGATCCAGATGGTTTCCAGAGGGCTCGGGGTGGTGGTGGTTCTGGCTGATATGGCTGGCTCTCTTGTCGAAACCCTGGTTAATCTGTGGAATGCAGAAATGACCCGGGAGGTTGACATGATTGCTCCTGAGCGCCCTCTCCGAAGTAGAGCTCATATGGTTCTGTGGTATACTCCAGAGATGAGAGTGATGAAGCAAAATAGGAGACAGCTTGAGTGCAGATGGAGAAAAATCCCATTGGATGCAACCGAACACTGGTGCGTGCCTATGATCACATATATTCAGGGGCAGTGAGAGCGGCAAAGAAGCAATATCTTGCTGCCTTTATTGAATCCTTTATGTGCTGCCCAGTGGAACTTTTCAGTCATCCGGGGCTTATTACCTGCTGGCTGTAAGGACACTGTGGGTCCAGCTAAGGCCCGCTATAATACACTTGCTAGGCACATCCAGGGAAAAAAAATCTCTTGCATCTGCCGGGACTTAGACTCCAGTGTTACAGCAGGTGAATCAGGTGAAGTAACCAGAGCACAGCCTTGTCCAGTTTTCTTGGATGAGTATCATCAGTACAGCTTGAGGATGTTGACAAGGTGCTTGGACTGGCTCAGTGCAACCACTTCTGAATTGGTTCCTTGTCCCTCTTGGCTTATGTAAACTGGCAGGGAGGGAACAGCTGGCTGTGCAAGGAGGTGATCAATGCCTCCTTGCGAGAGAGAGTGGTCCCGGGCTGGCTGAAAGAGGCAGCAGCGAGACCACTCCTGAAGAAATCTTCCCTGGATCCAGAAGACCTCAACAACTTTAGGCCAGTGGCAGATGTTCCTTTCCTGGGCAAGGCCCTTGAGCAGGTGGTTGCCAACCAACTCCAGACTCTCTTGGATCAGACCATTTATCTGGATCCACTTCAGTTGGAGTTCAGGCCAGGTTTTGGTATGGAAACAGCTTTGCTTGTCCTGTATGATGACCTATGGTGGGAGAGAGATATGGTGAGTGTGTCCTTGTTGATTCTTGTTGATCTCTCAGCGGCTTTCAATACCATCAACCATAGTATCCTTCTGGCATGATTGTCTGGGTTGGGAGTGGGAGGTACTGCATTGCAGTGGTTTTGCTTCTACTTGGATGGTCGGCTCCAGAAGGTGGTGCTTGGGAAATATTGCTCATCATGAGGATTCTCCAGTATGGGGTTTCGCAGTGGTCAGTTTTGTCCCCCATGCCACTTAAGATCTACATGGGACCATTGAGTGCGGTCATCCGAAGTGTTGGGGTGTGTTGTCATCAGTATGCTGAAGACACACAACTCTGTTTCTCCTTTTCATATTCATCAGGTGAGGCTATGGATGTGCTAAATCAGGTGCCTGGCTGTGACAATGGACTGGATGAGGGTTAATACATTGAAGCTCAATCCAGAAGACTGAGATGCTGCTCGTGGGTGGTTCCTCTGACCAGATGGAGGGTGCTCAACCTATTCTGGAGGGGGTTGCACTCCCCCTGAAGGAGCAGGTTCATAGCTTGGGGGTTCTCCTAGAGTGATCTTTGTCACTTGAGGCTCAGGTGGCCTCAGTGGCATGGAATGCCTTTTACCAACTTTGGTTGGTGGCCCAGCTATGCCCGTATCTGGACAGAAATAACCTGTCTTCGGTCAGTCTGTGCTCTGGTAGCCTCCAGGTTAGATTACTGCAATGTACTCTATGTGTGGCTGCCTTTGAAGATAGTTCAGAAGCTGCAGCTTGTGCAAAATGTGGCAGCCAGTTTGGTAAGAGATAAGAAGCGCTGAACGTATAACACTGATTTTGGCCCGCTTACACTGGCTGCCTGTCTGTTTCTAGCCTGATCCATGCTGCTGGTTTTGAGCTATAAAGCCTTACATGCAGCACCTGATGAAGCGCCTCCCCTGGCATGAGCCTACCCATTCGCTATGCTCATCATCTAAGGCCCGCCTCCAGATGTCTCCTCTGAGGGAGGCTAGGACGGGGGCAACAAGGGAGAAAGGGCCTTCTCACTGGTGGCCCCCTGATTCTAGAATGATCTTTCCAGTGAAGCCTGCCTGGCACCAACATTGTTATCTTTTTGGCACCAGTTTCAGACCCTCCTCTACTCTCAGGCATTTGGCAGCATATGATACGGTTTTTAATTTGTGTGAAGGACCGCCGCCGGTCCTTTTCCACGAATCCAGGAGTTAAGCGGTTAATCAGAAAGCTCAAAAACTCCATTTCGTGCTCCCTGGGTTAAAGCAGGTCAAATGCACTGGATTAAGCACTAAGTGAGAATGCAGTAGAGTGAAACTGTCAATGTTTACAGAAGTTTAATGGACCAAATCAGGTCAGGGAGATAAGGAGAGTTTACAGTAAATAAATTTATTTATTTATTTATTATATTTATACCCCGCCTTTTTTCCTGAAGGGAACCCAAGGCTGCTTACATAATCCTCCTCCTCCTCTCCATTTTATCCTCACAACAACCCTGTGAGGTAGGTCAGGCTGAGAGTCAGTGACTGGCCCAAAGTCACCCAGTGAGTTTCATGGCCGAGCGGGGACTAGAACCCGGGTCTCCGGAGTCCCAGTCCAACACTCTCACCACTACGCCACACTGGCTCTCAGTCGAGGTGAGAAATACAATCCACAATGAAGGAAATGGGGCTTGCAAAGCACAGATAGAATCTATAAAACAACAAAAACCTACACCTAGTCTTATCTAACATAGGAGAATCTACCTAGCCTATCTCTAGTAATTCAGCTGGACTTACAGCAAAGTACCTAAGCGGTCCGCTTGGGGGTTGAGCTTCCTGGGTTGGCCTGAGCCGCCGACCCATTCTGTGCAGCCTCGCACCTTGTTCCCAACAACCTCAGTGGAGCCTGGGCTGCTCTTTTACACCCTCCCTCTCCCCCTCCTCTCACCCCCGACCCCTCCCTTTGGTGGCAAGACGAACAGGTCCTGCTCGGCAGGGGTTGCAGAGGTTCTTTGGCTCCACTTGGCTCATGGCACCTCACGGGTGCCTGGAGGGTGCTTGAGGATATTTTGGCCGCTCTTTGAGACTGCTTTGGGGGAGACCATTGAGGCCAAATGCAAATGTGTCCCGGACTTGACAACTTTCTTGGGCAAGATGATCTAGATGCAAATGCCCACCCAGGACTGAGCTCCTCTGCCTCAGGCAGAGATTATGCAGGTGACTGGGGGGCGAAGTGTGTGTCCTGTCAGACTTTCTCTCCACAATTTGGGTCCTGGATTTCTTATTGTTGATTGATTTCTTATGGTTGATGACACCAAATTATTTCAGCAAGTCAGATTGAAAAGGGATTGCAAAGAGCTCCAAAAGGTTCTCTCCATACTGGGGAAATGGACATTAAAACTGCAAATGTGCTTTAACGTAAGCAAATGTAAAGTGCTGCACATTGGGGCAAAATATCCCAACTTCACATATACATTGGTAGGAACCAAGCAGGTATGATGGACTAAGAGAGAAATCTTGGGGTTGCGGTGGATAACTTGATTAAAATGTCAACCCATTGTGTAGCTGCTGTAAAAAAAACCCACAACAAATAAATAAAAGGCAAATCCTATATTGGGCATAATTCGAAAAGGAATTGAAAATAAAACTGTCAATATCATACTGCCTTATACAATAAGCAATCTAAAAGCAGAAGACGGCATCTAAGACCAGCATAAAATTGTCTGCAGAGATAAAACAGATTAAAAGGCTTGACAAAACAAAAGGTATGTTCCTAGCATGGAAATGACAGGGGAGCCTCCTGGAAGAGGCATTCTAAAGTGGGAAGAGGCGTTCTATCTATTTATTTATTATATTTATTATATTTATACCCCGCCTTTTTTCCTGCAAGGAACCCAAGGCGGTTTACATAATTCTCCTCCTCCTCTCCATTTTATCCTCACGACAACCCTGTGAGGTAGGTCAGGCTGAGAAGCAGTGACTGGCCCAAAGTCACCCAGTGAGTTTCATGGCCGAGCGGGAACTAGAACCCGGATCTCCCGAGTCCCAGTCCAACACTCTCACCACTACGCCACACTGGCTAAAATGGGAGTGCCACTACTGAGAAGGCCCTTTCCCAGTAGCCAGTCACTGAATATCGCATACAGACACGAACATGTAATCAGTGCCCCTCCAGGATAATATATTTTATGTTTTTCTGATTTTGTGGCTAGTTTTTGGTTTTTATACAGTTGCTACTGTCACTGAGCCTCTGTCATAAGAGGAGACCATTAATTTAAAACTAAATGAAGTGCTTTTGGTGGAGCCCCTATGAGGGGCAGAAGAATTCTCCCTCCTCCCTAAATCAGCCTTCATTGCCTAAGAGGGAAGTGTTCTCTGAGGGAAGAGAAGCTGGGCCCACTGCCATTATCTTTAAACGTTAAGACCAGCTCCTTGAATTGAGCCTGGAAAGCAACTGGCAACTATACAGGTCTTTCAGGACCAGGTATATTGCGGTCCTGATACCAAGCACTTGTTAGCAGCCTTGCTGCCATATTTTGGACCAGTTGAAGCTTGGATAACTGTTGCTACACTGACTTAGGAAGGGCCACAGCTGGCACACCAAGTATAATTGTGCAGATGCTCTCCTTGCCATCACTGTTGCCTGAAGACTCAGGGAGAGTGTAGGATCCAGGAGCACTCCCCAAGCTACGGACCTGTTCCTTCAGGGGTAGCACAACCCCTTCCAGAACAGGTTGAGTTCCAGTCCCCGAGTCAGGCGTTCTGCTGACCAACACCGCCTCAGTTTTGTCTGGGCTTAGCTTCAGCTTGTTTACCCTCATCCAGTCCCATTATCAAACCCAGGCAGCATTCAAAGGTTTCAGCGGCTTCCTTGGTGATGTGACAAAGAGCATTATAGTGTTGGGTGCCATTAGCGTATTGGTGGCACCTCACCCCAAAGCTCCGAATGATTTCTCCCAGCCGTTTCATGTAGATATTAGATAATGGGGGGGGGGGGACAAGATAGAAGCCTGTGGGCCCCCACCAGCCAGTGGCCATGGACTCTTAACAGTACCACGTTCTGGACACAGCCTGACAGGAAGAACTGGAACCACTGCAAAATCGCACCCTCAAGGCCCAGCCCCCCTGACAGTCCGAGACACCCGGCTCTACTCGCACATCTCTTGTTCAACTGAGTGTGTGCAGAGTGCTGGCATCAGGGTTCAGAGGCAGGCGATTTTGTGCAAGGTCCAGGCAGGCATGGCTTCTTTGGTGACTTTCTGGCCGTGAGGACGAGTCTCGTGTTGCCACCTGCCTTCCACTGGACAGAAGCCCACGTCACCCATGACTCTTCCTTCCAGAGATCTGTATTTATCTTACTGGAAATACACCCCTCTGTCTGTGTTTCTTCCCCAGTGCACGTTCCCCATCTACATGAGTCTAGCAATGCACATGTATATCCAAAAGACACGTGTTGGAACCTTTAAACAAAAGTCACAATGCACCATGGCAGGAATGAAGCCACCTCAATGGGGAAACGCTGGCTCAGCTTGTCTGAGTGTGGAAAGCTAAGCAGGGTCAAGCCTGGTTATTACTTGGATGGGAGACCCCTCCTCTAGTTTCCTGCATTGTGCAGGGGGTTGGACTCGATAGCCTTGTAGGCTCCTTCCAACTCTATGATCTATGAAATCTATGAAATCATAGAATAGCAGAGCTGGAAGGAGCCTATAAGGCCATCGAGTCCAACCTGCTGCTCAATGCAGGAACCCAAGTCAAAGCATCCCCGACAGATGGCCGTCCAGCTTCACCTTGAATGCCTCCAGTGTGGGAGAGCCCACGACCTCCCTAGGCAGTTGGTTCCATTGTCATATTGCTCTAACAGTCAGGAGGTTTTTCCTGATGTCCAGGTGGAATCTGGCTTCCTGTAACTTGAGCCCATTATTCTATGTCCTGCACTCTGGGATGGTGGAGAAGAGATCCTGGCCCTCCTCTTTGTGACAACCCTATCTATCTCCCCTCAGTCTTCTGTTCAGAAGGCTAAACATGCCCAGTTCCTTCAGTCTCTCCTCATAGGGCTTTGTTTCCAGTCCCCTGATCATCTCTGTTGCCCTCCTCTGAACCCTCTCCAGTTTGTCTACATCCTTCTTAAAGTGTGGTGCCCAGAACTGGATGCAGTACTCAAGATGAGGCAGAATTGAGTACTTGAGCAGTGTTCAGATGGAACCTTCAAGTATTTGGGTAAAACTATAGAGAAGGCAGGAGATGGGGAAGACCCAGGTGAGGTGAAGCAGCAGGGTAAGGATGATATGTGCAGGTGAGAGAGGGAGGATGGTTGCCAAGCAAGGAGACAGGAGGGCCATAGAAACCAGGTAGACTTGCAAGGAGCCTGATGTAAGCAACACCATGCCAGGGGCAGCATGGCTCCTATGTAGGAGAGTTCCGGAGGAAACCGAATTGGAGAGGGAAAGGAGACTGGAGCACAAATATTATTTTATTTTATTATTTTATTTATTATATTTATACCCCGCCTTTTTTCCTGCAAGGAACCCAAGGCGGCTTACATAATCCTCCTCCTCCTCTCCATTTTATCCTCACAACAACCCTGTGAGGTAGGTTAGGCTGAGAGTCAGTGACTGGCCCAAAGTCACCCAGTGAGTTTCATGGCCAAGCGGGGACTAGAACCCGGATCTCCCGAGTCCCAGTCCAGCACTCTCACCACTACGCCACACTGGCTCTCAATATTATTTTATTATTTACATGTTTTTATCGCCCATCTGGCCGGCAAACCGGCCACCCTGGGCAGTGTACACAAGATAAAATACAGGATAAAATACATTTAAAACAGTATAAAATTTAAAAATCATTAGCCCACCCCATATTCCCGCCTGAACAGCCATGCTTTTAGTATTACCGCTCCCAAGGCAGTTGGGGAAGAAGGGCGTTCTTCCTCAGCGGGTCTGCTGTAATCCAGGAGCTCATCCTTTGGTAGAGCACCAGGACAGTGTAGGGCTTTCCATGCGAGTTAGCGGTGGACGAAAGCACCCTGACTTTCAGGGAACAAAACGCAGCTTCTGAGGAAAGTGCTGAGAGGGGGATACAGGGCCCTGGCACACCTCAGATTCTTTGGATCCATTCCAGTCTGGGTCTAGGCCTGGTTTTGGGGCTGAAACAGCTTTAGTCGCCCTGATGGAGGATTTATGCTGCGGAATGGACAGGGGAGTGCAACCCTGTTAGTTTCCTTAGACCTCTCTGCAGCTTTTGATATTGACAATGGTATCCTCCTGGATTGTCTGGCTGGGTTGGGTTTAGGGTTCTTATGGTGGCCCAGTCATACCTGGCAGGTTGGTTTTAGGAGGTGGTGCTTGGGGACTCTGTTCTGCCCCATTGCCTTTGGCCTGTGGGGTAGCACAAGCTTCTGTTCTATTCCGCATGCTATTTAATGTCTACATGATAGCTTTGGGTGAGTCAGCTGGAGGTCTGGGCTGCAGTGCCACCAATATGCTAATGACAGAACACTACTTCTGTTTTCCACCTACTTACCCCAGGAAGGGTGTGGAACTCCTGAATAGGTGCTTGGAGGCAGTTTTGGGTGAACCCGCTGAAGCTTAATGCAGACAAGATGAAAGTTCTCTGGGTGGGGAAACCTGCCAGTATAGATAGATTCAGCTGGTGTTGGATGGGGTTATACTCCCCCTGAAGGACCAAGTTTGTAGCTTGGAGAGACCCTGCTGGAGCACAGGGTCTCTCCACTGCTGATTTGTTTCCTGGGGAGTCAATGAGGCCATCGCCCTGTGTTCGTTTTGTCCCTGCTGCTTTAAGTATTTTTGTATTTCATTTCACTTTACCCAGCCTGTTTACACAAGGTGCACTCAGCTGCAGCTGATGATCGGGGATCGGGCTTCTTCAAGGATTGGTGTGTATTTATTTGGGTCTCTGTCCCGGCTGCAACCCACAGTGTGGCACTGCTGCTCTCGGTGGCCTTAGAACAGCTTCTGGATTCAAACAAGCTGAAAACTTCAAAGTCCAGGCGCTAGGTCGATAAGGAAATGTATTAATATTTTTTGGGTGGGAGGGGGGTAGGGTGCCCCAAAAAGTGGGAGGAGGTGCATTGGTGCCTGCAGACACCCTGTTGCCTACCCCCGTGCTCTGGGGACCTTTTAAATGGCGGCAAGGCCTGCTCCCTTGGCAGTATTGCTTCCCCCTCTTCCTTGTCTGACATGTGCCCCTTTTAGGCAGACCGGCTTTTGTCCTGGTTGCACCGCTGGTGCTCTAGGAGACGACGGAGCGGCAAATGTGGTTGTACACGCAGCCAACTTTCACCAAGACGAAGCACACGACACAGATGTCCTGCATGTTGAGGAAATACTGTGGTATTTATTTATTTATTTATTTATTGCACTTCGATACCACCCAACAGCTGAAGCTACCGGAGACATTTTAACTCTTATACCTGGTGATGGTCTTAGTTTTTGCATCCGTCTTTTATATTTTGCTATGTCGGTATATTGGTGTTTTTCACTGTGATTTTATTATGCTATTTTGTTTTAAATTGTGCTGTACAACGTTGAAAGAAATGTATTTAATGAGGCATTTAATAAATAAATATAAGTGAATGGGTGTGTGAAGTGACCCCTGATGCCTGCTTTCGGGGGCACTGCTGATCTAGCCCTCTTCTCCAGGCCTGTTTCTAATCTATCTGAGCCCTTCTCAAGACTGCAAAATAACAGGGACCTTGGAATGTGGATGGGAGAGAATGACCTTCAGGCCTGAATGGCTCCCTTCTCTGGGGTCCTACCTAGGTTAGGGCCTGGAGCACAGGGTCTCTCCACTGCTGATTTGTTTCCTGGGGAGTCAATGAGGCTATCGTCCTGTGTTCGTTTTGTCCCTGCTGCTTTAAGTATTTTTGTATTTCATTTCACTTTTACCCAGCCTGTTTACACAAGGTGCACTCAGCTGCAGCTGATGAGCGGGGATTGGGCTTCTTCAAGGATTGGTGTGTATTTATTTGGGTCTCTGTCCCGGCTGCAACCCACAGTGTGGCACTGCTGCTCTCGCTGGCCTTTGCGCCAGCCGGGTTGCCCAGTGGCATTCTGGCTCGCTCTCCTGGGGGGCTGCAGCGCAGCCTGCTTACTTCCAAGCTGTCCACTAAAAGAAGCAGGCTCTGGGTGGGAGGGGCGGCGGTGGCGGGGGGGGGTCATAGTAGAGGTATTTCTGTCTAGTTGGGGGTGAGTGGGGGATCCTTTGTATTTCAAAGAAGCAGCCTGTGTACAATTAAAACTTGTTTCTGGTAAACCTCATTCCAGGAAGATGAGCTTTTAACAAAAGGCTTTTGACAGCTGCAGGGTATTTCATTTTTTTTTTTTAATGTCGAATGAAAAATCAATACATTTTTCTGGGTTATACATATTCAGAACAGGCTGGATATTTCCATTATAATGGAAAATGGGTGTCTGTGCCCATCTCGCCTGTCAGAGCTGCACCATCGTATTTTCCAAGCCACTGCTAAATATTTCAAACCCGATTTGATTGTGGTTCGTGACAGCTGATGTTTCTCCGCTCCTGAGTCTACTGGATTGGGGAGAGGGAAGGGGAAAACGGACTCTACTTCCCTCCTCTCTCTGGATCCTTTTCCTCCCCTGAAAGCCCTCCTAGTAGTATTTGGATCAGGGCTGTTGTTCTGTTAAGGGAGGACCAGGGAGGCGGCGTGGGGGGGGGGCAGACAGACGGGGGACTCCCAGGGAGCTCCTCTCCTCGACTGGCTGTTTTCCAGATGGGAGTGGGTGGAACGTCCATGCCCTGCTTTAGGGCTGATCATCAGGCTGTGTGAAGGGGCAGGTGTTCTGGGGCCCATTGTCCGTGGTGGCTGGGTGGCCCTGGGCACCTTTGCTCGGCTAAGCTTAGAACAGTTCTGTGTGCTCCACCAAAGGTCAGGAGATGCCTCCTCTCAAGAAAGAGGGTTTGTCTACAGTGTCTTATTCTGCAGGGGTAAAATTTTGCCAAGCCTTTTCCTTTGTGGGGGACTTTCAGTGGATCGGCATGCAATTCCTTGGATTTCTGAGCCCCGTAGACAAGGGATGGTTCAGATGGCCAGTGATCAGCAGGTGTGTTAGGTGGCTGGCTGGGGAGGACCTGGGCTGGTCTCCGTCAGACTCTGATCTTCTGGGTTGGCCCTGTTCAAGCCTTGTGAGGGACTTTGGGGCATGGCCGTCTGGGCCTCCCATGCTGGTGGTTGCTGCTACCCATTCGCTGTGCCACATGCCACCCTCAGTGCTCAGGCCCCGAGGGCGGATGCAGGCAGATCTTGCAGCCTCTGAGTGGCATCCAGCCGCCCGTGCAAAAGGTTTGGCCCTTGACTTGCCCTTCAGGGGCTGCCATACTTTGTTTGCATTGCCTACCCAAAGTGAAAGTGTGTAGTTGGCAGCACTGTCAGATGCAGCGGGGGGTTGGGGGTTGGCGGGAGGCAGTGGTCTCCGAGCTCTAGGGCCTAGTGCTGAGGTGTGAGCTGAGCCGTAGGATTAGCGGGGCAGGAGACATTTCCATGTGGGATGGTCTGCCACACATCCTGTAGTGTTCCTGGGGAATGACTGCATCCCGTAGGTTATTGGTGCGTCCGTTCACCATGTTAGAAAGTCCAGGGCTCGGCCAGCTGTAGTGACGTGGGACACACTTGTCAGATAATCCTTTTGGGGTCAGACATGCCGAAGACTGTGGTAAGGCCTGCTAGGTAGGCTGGCTGATGGCAGAGTCTCTCTCCCTATGTGAAGCTGCAGTGGGGGCTTGGCAGGGGAGGGGCATTCCACCCCGGCCTCGTGCGATGCCACCACTGTTTAAACCTGTTGGGAGCCCCCAGGAGAAGGGCAGCTCTGGGGTGGCCGAGGCCACTGCTGGGCTGCTCCGCACACCCCAAGGAGAGAGCCCCCGTCCCCGAGCGCTTGCAGCCATCGATGGCCCTTGTCCGCGTTACTCGGGCCGTTTGCAGGCTGGGTTCCTGTGAGATGATGTCTCCTTTGCATGGCTGGCCCATGTAACAAAGCCTCCGAGCAGAGGAGAGACATTTGCAGTGTCTCCCCCTGCTTTTTAATAATTTTTCTACCTTTATTGGTATTCATAGCGCACATTTTCCTGGTTACTGTCAGTCTGGGCTTTCATCCATTTTAAAGAGCTATTTTCCCCTCTTGTTGTTGATGATGATGGTATAAAGACAGATGGTGTAACTGCTTATGAATGTCCCTATTTTATTTCCTCCGAACCAGACAGTTTGCTGGAAGACGTATATTATTTCCACATGCTCCGGAGAGGAGCCCAGACAGTCCAGCCCCGCCAGCGGCCCCTGGCTCGCCGTGTAGAGAGTGCCACCTCTAGGTGGCTGCCAGGACTGCAGGAGCCTCCAGCTCAGCTGGCCCAGGAGGGGCTCTTGCCTTGGCATGCCCCTCGAGGTGACCTCTCGCGGGAGGAGGGGGTGGAGGAGGAGGGCGGCTGCCGCTGCCGCTGCCACTGCCCAGGAGGTCCGTGTTTCCTTCTGCCTTAACGGTGGTGGTGCTCAGCTGCAGGTGTCAAGCTGTTCGTCTGAAAGGCGACCTGCCCTTCAGATTGAGCACTCCTTTTGTGCATAGGTGCCTGTGCACTTTGGACCCGGACGCGTAGAGATTGGAGAAAGGGGTTTATTACCTTGGAGGTCATCAGGTCCAGCCCACCCCCACTTGGCAGCTACAGCATCCCTGACAGAGGGCCATTCCGCCTCTGCTCAAATACCTCCAGCGAAGGAGAACCTCCCCCCCCGCCGCCGCCGCCGCCGCCGCCAGAGGCAGTGTTTGCTCCTCTGCTGGACAGCTCTCACTGTTAGGAAATTTCTCCAAATGCCAAGCCGAAATCTGCTTTCCTGCAATTTCCACCTGTTGGTTCTAGGCCTCCCCCTGGAGCAACAGGGAACAACTCCTCCCCTTCTTTGGTGCAGCTTACAGTAACCTCAGCAGCCAGAAGTCCAATCCCTTTGTGCATCCAAAAGCTTACTTAAATGTAAAGGCCGGAAGTGCCTGGGGTCCCCTCCTTGGTCAGTGTGCCGCGGTCTGGTGGCTAGCACATTGGACTACATGTGGAGCGACTTTGGTTCAAATCCCTGCTCAGACATGAAGGCCACTGGGTGACTTTGGCCCAGTTGCTGTCACTCAGCCTAACCTACCTCACAAGGTTGTCGTGAGGATAAAGTGGGCAGACAATATATGATGCTCTGAATGCTTTGGAGAAAGGACAGGATAAATTTTTTAATAGATTCCTCATTCCAAAGCCTTGGGGCTTATTGAAGGATAATTCTTGCTTGCTCATATGGCGACGTGCTTTGAATGCTCACAAGCATGATATAAATGCTAAGCATTCCTCTCCTCTTCCTTGGGTGATGCATAAGGAGAAGTCCTTTATCTCAGCCAGCTCTGCTGGTAAGGAAAGGCGGGGGGGAGGGCAATAGTGCCTCTTGGCATTCTGGGGCGGGATGGCACAGACGCACGACTTTTGTATGGTGTTAGAATGGGCCAAAAACACTGAGCTGAGAGCAGTGGCTGCTCCTGCTGCTTCTTGTTACCGTGGGAACACAGAAACGTGGCTGTTGGCACTTGGGGGCTGGTTCTGATGCTGCTGCACCACCCTGCCAGGCCAGGTCTGTCTTGCCAATGCAAAGCCGATCTGTCAGTGGTACACCTCCACAGGAAAGGTTGCTGATGCCTTACCCAGCACGAAGAAATAGGTGTGGCATTCCCATCTTTCCTGGGTGTTCCTCCTACTTCCATGGCCAGAGGACAGTGGGCTAGTGGGTGATCTCCAAGCAGGCTGGAGCGCTGATGGTACAAATTGAGCACTGCGTGGGGCCACGTCAAAATCACTGCTGAAAGCCAGGATGAAGGGTACACATTGCACCCATCTGACCCATCCAGCTAGGTTGGTTGGCTGAACAACCAAGTGGATTGATCCAATCCAGGTCTGTTTGCTTCTAGATGCTTGTGACTCGATTTGCTGATGCTTTCTTCAGATTGCTTCCCACCAATGGAAATCAGGGGCTAGATTTTGATGGCGAGGGTAAAGTTTTTTCCAGGGCATTGGTGGATCATGCAGAAAAACAGATTTTAATTGCAGTCAGTAAACTCCTGGCCTGAGCTTTTTATCCATCTGAACTCATGGCAGCTACTTGTTATAGGTTTTGTGATCATTTTGTGATAGGTTTTTCCTGCCAGCCAGCCAGCTGCCAAGGCACCATTGACCCCTTTTGGGTCACCTTTTGGCAACCCAGCTTGTGCTAGAACTTGGGAGACCCAGGTTGGATGTCTTGTGAACTCCCTGAGGATTCCCAGAAAGGCTGGGAAATGGCCCAGGGCCCCTTGCAAGTCATATGTATCAGAGCAAACCTTGGGGAGGGGAAACTGCTTTGGAGCACTGGAGCCGCAGGATTCGAATGCTGCTTGACTTTATCTTTTCCTTCTTGCATTTCAGAGGAGCTAATCGAAGATGCAGAAGGACCCAGTGAGGCAGCTGCCGATCCAGAAGAGCCTGCAAAAGATCCAGAGAGTGCCGTTGACAAGGACCATGTCAAGTGGACAGGTGAGTGACTGGGAGGGTAGGAGAGCTGGAATTCTACACACACACACACACACTGCTCTATTCACATGTGTTGGTGATTGTTCTCCATGCAGGTCTCGCCCCCACACTCAGTCCAGGCGGTCTCTATCACTGCTGGTAGCATCTCCTCATCAGTTTCATCTTTGAGACCAGTAATGCAAATTTCTGTTGGGAAATGATTGATGATGATGATGATGATGATGATGATGATGATGATGATGATGATATATTATATTTATTTGTATACCGCCTTTTCCCCAACACTAGGACCCAAGGCGGCTCACAACCTTTAAAACTCATACAATTAAAACAGAAATAGAAAAATACAAAAGTTAAAAATAGAATTAAATCATCATGAACTTGAATTCTGTTTAAAGAAAAAGACAGAAGGCTTTGAAGCTGAAAGGATTTTTGTGAAATGATATAAAACCCAGAGATAATTCTTAAACTCTACTGGCAGGAATGTTTTAGCTACTAAGAAACCACAGAAAGTAAACAGAGAAAATCCCAGCTGCTTCGGAGAAAAGGGAGCAGGACCTGCCAGCGGACATGTGCGGGTGGACAAGGAGGGCGAGGGTGAGTCCTAGGTGACTGACACAAGAAGAGCCCTGAAGCGGGACCAGGCCAGAGGCTTCCCTAGTCCGCCGCGCTGACCCACAACAGGCCAGCCGGCTGCCGCCTTCCAAGCTGAGGACCTGAGTGCAGTAGCGCCCTCCTGGCTGTGTTTCCCCAGCAACTGGCATTCAGAAGTATGCTGCCTCCGAACCTGGGGAAGGCCTATAGCCATAATGACTTCCATATTCCAGATCTTTTATCTAGCCAAGTCTTTGAAGTACGGACAGCACTTGTGATACTGCCTTTGATCCTAGAGGTAATATATCGAGGGCCTCATCAAGGGCCAAAAGAGCGGTGGAAGAGCCCTGCTGGATCAGAGCAGTGGCCCGGCCACTCGTAACATCCTGTTTCCTAGTGGCCAGCTGGATGCCTCTGGAAGCCCGCAAGCAGGACGCGAGTGTAGCAGCGCCCTCCTGATCATGTTTCCCAGCAACTGTTGTACAGGGGCATCGTGCCTCTGATCCTGGAGATGGCATATCGCCACCAGGACTGGTGGACTTCCATGTTCTAGATCTTTTATCCAGCCAAGTCTCTGAAGTACATCACTTGTGATGGTTCAGTCAGTGCATCAGTCTCTCAGTTAGGTCTGTATCTGACTAGCAACAGGAGAGCATCTGAAGTCCAGCATGTGTAACAAATTCTGATCTCTGTAATCATATCTCAAACCACGAATAAGATTTATTTGTTTAATTTGGGATGCATTTGAAAGAAAAAAGGTGGCTTGGACTTTGCTTCTGAACAAGGAGACATTGGGTCCCAGGGAAGGTGGAAGTGCTGCTTCCTCCACTAGAAAAAACGCGTCCTGGAACCTTTCCCCAAACTCTTTTTCCTGGGGAGGGGGAATCATTTTTTTTTTTTTAATGGAGGATGTTAAAATGATTGTGAATTGCATACAACGTTGAGGTATCAAGTCACCAAAAGATTAACAAACCGCCCCCCCCACACACACACACTTTCGCATTCCTTCACAGAGGCATGGCCAGCTCCTGCCTTCGTTTCTGCCATCTGCTTAGATGTTTGAAAGTGGGGGTGGGATCTCCCTCCTTTAAAGTAGACCTCGCTCCTCTGGCCAATTCATTCGTTCCAATTCCTTAGTAGCTCTCCTTTCAGGACCCCCACCCCCATCACCCCGCCCAGTTACGGATCATTCCCTTGCCAGGCTTTGGGTGGGCCTTTCCTGGTACAGCCCTTTGCTGAATTGGCATGTTAGCCTGTTTTCTCAGCTTACCAAGATCCATCGGGTGACCGGCCACATGGGCGATTCATAAATGTAATAATAAATAAAATAAAATCTGAACATTTAGCCCATTATTTGAGATTTCATCTGCATATTTTGCATATCTCCACTGGATGCCCCTTTCCAGTGTGATGTTTCCATACAAGCTCTTGCTCCTTGACGAAGGTGTGGTCGGCAATAAAATACACAGGCAGGAAAAGTGTTTCTATTTTTTTTAATGAATTTACTATTTTTGACAAGTCTGCCCCTGCAGTGTGTTGCTGACCCTCCCTCCTGTGCGTTCTGTTCATGTGCTGGTGGCACATGCTCTTCACAGCTGTATGGGCCAGGCAGCTCTCAGATTTCAGCTTTTCAGGAGTGGTGGTTGTCCCTCCTTGCCCACGTTTCTTTACAAAACAGGTCCAAGCACAGTGTATTCTTTGTGCACAGATAAATCCCCCTCCTGAATCCGTTTTCAGGCCACTTGGTGTGTTCTTTGGACCGAGTCCCCATCTACCCTCTTTTGGGCTGCCTTGGCTTGGCCTCTGGCCTGTCTGGGTCTATTGGCTACTCTTACCATCAACTTGCAGATATATTGATCGTATTTATGTGGTGCAACATGGTGTCAAGGATGCTGTGCAAATGTCCTCAAAGGTCTACCGACATGAGAACAACCCACATAACGGAGGGGCCGTGGCTCCGTGGCAGAGCCCCCGCTTTGCATGCAGAAGGTCCCAGGTTCAGTCCCCAGGTAGGACTCTGAAATAATCCTGCCCAAAGCCCTGGAGGAAGGCCCATTGCTGCTAGTGAGTGTCGACGGCGCTGGGCTAGATGGACCCAGGGTTGGTATACAGTAGCTTCCAGTGTTCCTGTGTTCCTGATGGCAGCAGCTGCTCTGAGGCTCATTCTGGTTCACATCCTGCACAAGGCCTTTGCTGAGGAGGCAGAGTGGCCCATCTTCACCCCATCTTCCATGGCCCCAGTTTTACCCAGAAGGCTATCTTGCCAGCAGCTCCCCCGGCCCACGGACACGCCACTGGGTGGAGCGGGATGTGCTGCCTGCTGGAGGGCTGTCCTTCCCTCAGGGCTGCTGAGCCCCTGTGATCCGTGGAGAGACCAACCGCCCGCCCGCGAGCCCTGCTGTAGATTTCCGGGGCAGGAGGCGAGTTGGTTTTCGGAATGCCGGGAGGAGACCCCTGGCTTACGGAAAGCAGCATGAATTAATAATCGTTTAATTGGCTCCTCCATTATGCTGCTGCTGGGTTAGTAGATGGAAGGTTAGATGAAGGGGCTGTCAGTGGTGCTTTGGCTAAGAGAAACTGATGGCTGGGGAGGGTGGGGGGGGGAGCTGCCTTGGGCCAGGTAGAGTCGGCCTCCTTCCTCCCCCTCTGCTTCTGGACTGTTTGATTTTCACCTCTGCGGCTCTTTTCCCAGCACACGGGTCGAAGAGGGAGACGCTTTCTCTCGGTTTGAAAACCTGAGACAGTTGGAAAACTCTTTGGGCAGAGAACTGTCTGTTGTGGTGGGCTCTTTTTATGCGGGAGAGGTTCAAAGTTCACGTCACATTTGGGCAAATGATGCGAAGCAGCAAACTGACCATTTTTAAACTTTTATGGTCATTTCACTGTATTTGTGAGTGTAGACTTCTGCTTGAGGGAAGCCTGTGTGCCTCTCTCTTTTGACTGAACTGCTTGCACTCTGCCCCCCCTCCCCCCCCCAGATGCTGATTTGACATCTGTAGATGGAACAGCATAATTGTGGCTGGGGTGGCAGCTCTTGGTCCTTTGGAGGAGCTGCCTGAGAAACTCAGCTGGCAGACCGTGTGTGTGTGTGTGTGTGTGTGTGTGTGTGTGTGTGTGTGTGTGTGTTCATTTATTTATTTATTTTATTCTATTTGTTAATCGCCCATCTGGCCGGTCACCCGGCCACCCTTTGTCATCTTTGTCCTGGGGAAGCCCCTGGAATGCCATCTGCTATGGGACTTCCTACTTCTCCACAGATTCTTCCCTCTACCCAGCCATTCCCTCAGCACCCTTTACTGCTCCTGATGTCTCACATGGGATATGTTCTCAGCAAAAGGTTTCCCATCGCAGTTGAATATTTAGCTGGTCACTTGCCCTGCTCTAGCAGCTACTCCTTGGGAATTCTCCCTGAGAGATACTTTTACTTCCCAAATGCATTGTCAGTAGGTCACCTTGGATGCCAGAGGATGCTGCTGGGAGTCCTACTAGCTTCCTGAGGGTAGAAGTCAAATGAGCAGGCCAGTCCTGATGGAGGCCATCCTTGTGTGAAGAGAACCTATTGCCCGTTTCAGGCAGCTGCCTCTCTCTCTCTCTCTCTCTCTCTCTCTGACTTCCTCTGTTTATTGCTGGTGACTCTGAGATTTCTGCACAAATTGAGGTGATTTGTGGTTTAAGCCATGGTGGAACCAAAGCAAGTGGCTGCCACGCGAAGTGAAATCAGATGTAATTGTGGTGGAGGAGAGTAAAACTAAGTACTGAGGCAGTTCTTGTCTGCTGTGGGGTTCCCTCTGTGTGATCGTCACCTCGGCGCTCTCAACGCTGCACTGGCTCCACCGTGCCCATACTCTGCAGTCCGTTTATGCAGTGGCTTCCTCGGAATTGTGGTCCCCTCTTCTGTCACTTCTACTTGCTCCTTAGACCTTTAGATACTCTACTATCTAAAGGCAGGACCCACCATGTCCTTCCCTCCCTCCTCCCTCTCCACTCAAGGCTTTGTCTCCTCTTCCAGTGATAAGATCAAAAGATCCCTCCCTTCTCCTGCACCTCTGTCAACGCTTCTCTCTCCCCTGCCCCATCTCACTTGCTGAACTGACTGCAGTGTTGCCTTGTCTGACCCTTCCATGAGGCTCCCTCCTGACTCTGGGGGGCCATCTCCCCTGCTCTCCACCACATAATCGGCCTTCCCTTCTCCTCTGACTGTGTCCTGCTGCATTCAAACATGCCGCAGTTTCCCGTTTCCAAAGCCTGTTCATTGTGCCTCTCCGGCTAGCGTCCACTTTCCCCTGTGCCCTTTGCCTCCAAACTCGTGGAGCTTGCTGCTTGCTCCTGGTGCCTTGACCTTCTCTCCCTCAGACTCCTCCCTCTTGGCCCTGCCAAGCTGGCCTCACCCACTGACTTTCACTGAAACGCCCCCCCCCCAAATTGCCAATGCTCTCCTTGCTGCAAAAGGTCCTCTTTCCTCATCCTCCTTGACCACCTTGTCACTTTTTGTACACTTGGAGCCTTTCCACACAAGACATTTATGGTGTGCTTGTGATTTCCTCGCTCATGGTAGTTTGCAGGTGCTTTACACGACATCCTCATCCTCCAGGGCCTCTCCCGTTGTTTACAACCATTTTAGCTGGGGGGTGGGTGTGTTCCTAACAAGGAAAGTCTAGTCATGAAACCCTCCTGTATTTGCACAGTTCTGCTATGCCACAGTGCCACCTAGTGATTGTGTAATGGAATGTATAGAAAGGCAGAGAAAGACACCACCACCCGGGAAAAAAACATGTGTAAAGGAGCTGATCTTAATCCCACAAAGAACCCAGAAGCAGCAGCCTCAATGAAGTGGTGGGTTAAAAGCCTCGGGTAGAGAAGCCCTTGATCACCGCCTCGGCTTGACCCCTGTCATGCCCTTGATTTCCAGATTCCGCCTTCAGCGGGTTCTCTTTCTGCCTGTCTCGTCGCTCATACAGTGTTTCCACTTCCCACCGGGGGACGCTGTTCTGTCGCTTTCCCTCTCCCTGGCGAGTGCGGGGTGTCGGGGATCTGTCTTTGGCCCTCTGTGACCCTCACTCCGCATCATAAAATCCCATCGCTCTCAGTATCACCTCAACACTGACAACAGCCAGCTCTGTCTTTCCATCTCAGTGGACTGGATGGTATTTCTGCTTGGATGCTTTGTTGCTGCCTCAGTATGCACAAACCTAAACTTCCCTTTCCTCCCAACAAGTCCCCTTCTCCTCATATGTTCTCCACATCCATTGACAGCGTCACCACCCACCCTTTGGCTCCTCTGTGTTCCCCACGGTCAGCCTGTTGCCAGGTCGTGCCGCTTCTCCCTTGGCAACATTGCGGCAATGCTCCCATCCCTCTCTGCCCCGCCGCCCCCTCACCTCCATCCAGAACTCTGATGCCAGAATGGTTCTCCTCTCTCATCATCATCATCATCATCATCATCATCATCATCATCATCATCAGTCTGACCACGTGACACCCCCCAGGCCGGCCCCCTCTCTGCTTCCAGGTCCAGCGCAAACTCCCTGCCCTCCCTGTTTCTCCACTCTTTGGTCCTGGCGCATCCCTGCCCGCGACCGACCGCCACACCTGCATCCCCCCCATCCTTCGCTGGCTGGCTGGCTGGCTGGCTGCCTCCTCCTCCTGTGACTTGGCCCCTTCTCCCTTGCCGCCCCTTCTGCCTGGCTGGAACTGCCTTCCAGGACACCTGCATGATGTTGCTTCTCGCATACTTCGGTTGCCTCCTCAAAACTCAGCTTTTCCAGAAGCTCTTGGCAAAAGCCCTTCTTCGTCTCCTGACCCCCGCTGTTACTGAGCCTATGTGTGTGCAACTGAGCGGAACACGCATTCTCCCTCTCTGTGCTCCTTGCCCCCCCCCCCCATGCCTCTGTGGTCTCCATTGCAAAGTTTCCAGTGGGGTTCATCTGGGAGTCTTGCTCTCAGGCCTTGTTAATCTTCTACCTTGTGCAGGGCCCTCTTTTGTGATTTTTGAACAATCCCCCCCCAAGCCTCCTTGCATCTTTAAGGGGGGTGAGTGGAGGGGGGAGATGGGAGAGAACAAGCTGGGAGCGTTAAACCGCCTAGTTAATCGGCAGCCAATCCATCATGTTAAATATCCAGCTGTCATATATTACCTTTCAAGTGAAAATGAATAACTCCCATTAAGGGTGAAATGGGTTTGAAGTCGATTCGAGACAGATTAAAGTACTGTTCTGAATGTGTTGCGTTCAGGGGGGCTGTGCATAATATGCTTGTCCTTGTAGTTTTTAAATAATAGATGCCCTGCAAATTTATGTGCTCCAGGGTACAGAGTTCAACGGTCACAAGGTGGGCATTCTGGGAAGAACATCTACTTCCTGGAACATTTTCTGCTGTTTGTTTTGCCTTCCTCGTGTTCCTGGGGGTCTGGGTGATCATCATTCTGGCATCTTATGATAAGCTGTGTCCCCACCTCTAAATTACAGTGGGGGACATGATGCAATGTGAGCTGAGTCAGTGTGAGTGTCTTGCAGTGGCGGGGAGCAGGTGGCTTGAGAGGCTCTGACACACACACACACACACACCCCAGACCACCACCACTTAGAGAGTCTGCCATGTCCTTCCCTTTCTTGACTTTGATTGAATTGGAAATCTGTGTAGTATTCCAGTTTTGGCATGTTTTCCACCTGTGTTCCTTCACTGGAATTATTTCAGAAGCATAATGTCACAGATGTCAGTGTTATCCTGTAACAAACCTGGGGAGAGATTGACTGGGTTCACACAATGCGGTAAGCCAAGGTGGCTTGTAAGCCATGTTTGTTTCAGACTGGCCTATCATGTTATCTGAACCCGGCCAGAGTGGCTGGTGTGTGGTTAACAAACCATGCTGCTGGATTCAGGCAACACGACAAGCCACTCTGAAACAAACATGGCTTATATGGCTTATTGTGTTGTGTGAACCCAGCCATTGAGGCTGACGTGGATGAGCCTGCACAGCTGTCCTAAGAGCAGAAGTTTACAGTGTCTCAGTCATCTGGGTTCACCCCCAAAATGAAATACACTCTTGCTTCCTGAAGGCTGGGTACATGGATGCATGGAAAGAAAATAGTTCATAGAACTGAGCCAAATTGGGGTGTAGGTGTTGGTGCTTTTTGCAACATTTTTCTTTCCCTAAACAAAGCACTATCCTTTGTGTGTATGGGGCAGAGGTGTGTGTGTGTGTGTCTTTTGCAGGGGCACTGCAAAGAGAAGGCACCAACCAGCATGTATTCGGGCTTCTCGCGACCATCCTCCATATCTGGTATTCAGGCAGTGGCTCCGTTGTGAACCTCACAGCTTCAGCACCATTTCCCCCCTCTCAAATTCCTCTTCTTCCTAGTAACAATGATGTCATGCAACCAATCAGATATGGCTATGTGAAGACATCATGGGGGGCAAAGAAAGCTACTTCAGAGTGAGGGCTCAACAAATGTTTGGCTGGAGCGGCAACAGCAACCTGACAGGCAGTCCAGAATCAGAGATTCTGTCCTCGCTGGGGGATCCGTGTCTGTCTGTCTTCCACACAAGCCCTTCCAGAGCGGATGCATCACATGTTCACATAGTTGTGTCTCTCCCCTTTTTTGCAGCACAAGCTACCCAGGCTGAGAAGGAGCTTTCGGAGTCCCCGGCATCCTCCAGACGTATTTCATTTCCAAGAAGCTCAGAGTCGCCTGTCACCAAGTGGCCAAAAACATCAGATGAAACTAAGCTGGAGCAGGTGAGACACTGGAGTGGCCGGCATGCACTCGTGAGAAGCCATGGCTCACTCACTTCGTACGCTTAAAAATGTCTCATCTGCTTTTCAGTCCACTTGGGCCTTCGAGGCAGCTCACTGTGAGATAGTATTAAGCACATCTAATCTCGAAGAGCGTGTTCCTAGAAAAGCTGGCTGGGTGTGGTGCGGTGCTGGGCTAGAGGAAGGCGCCTGTTCTACAGTCTGGCTGTGTCGAGGCCGTGATGCCACCAACACCTGTGGTTTCTCCTTGCCCTCCAGATGTACCAGTGCCCGTACTGCAAGTACAGCAACACAGATGTGAACCGGCTGAGGGTCCACGCCATGACTCAGCATTCGGTCCAGCCCATGCTCCGGTGCCCCCTCTGCCAGGACATGCTCAGCAACAAGATCCACCTGCAGCTGCACCTCACGCATCTCCACAGCGTGTCTCCTGACTGTGTCGAGAAGCTCATCTTGACGGTGAGTCCCCCTACTGCGTGGGAGGAGGAGGCGGCTTCCATCTCCACCTGCAGTAACCCCTCCTCTTCTCCATGAATTGGCCATGTTCAACACTCCTGCCTGCAGGCAGGCAGGCAGGCAGAAGTCAGTAGCTGCTAAAATGCCTGGGAGGCTGTCTGGAGCAGTGACTACCGTAACTTGTGCCAGTGGTAGGAAAGTGAGAATAGGGGTGGTCCGGCCTCCCTTGTTTGCAGTCTGCCACCAGCAGGGGGGGAGGGACACGTGGCTGGAGCTGCCTGTGGCACGAGGAGGAGTTGGGTCAGAAGAAGGGAGAGTGGGAAGTGAGTTGGTCGCAGGCCAGAGGCCAGGAGGACGGCTTTGGTGATCAGACTCGGGTGGCTCGAGTCCAGCACAGACACTGACTATGGTCAGGTCCCTCCAGGTGCCTCTGGAAGCTCCCTGGGAGGATCAGAAGGGTCCCACTGCCTTCCTCTGCCCCCAGATGTGGCATTCCAGCCATAGACTGCCCCTGAATGTGGAGGTTCCACTTAGCTCTTCTGCCTAAGAGCTGTTGATAGATGGTCTCCTCCATGCATTTGTCTAAGTCCTTTTGAAAGCTTTCTCCTCTAGTGGCTGTCGCCACATCTTCGGGCAGTGAATCCCACAAGCTAAGTATGTGTTGTCTGAAGAAATGCTTTATTTTGTTTTTTCTGCACATCCTGCAAATGAATGTCCCCGTAGTCAGTCTGTGGCCAAATCATACTGTTTCTCCATTGCACAATTTTGCCCCTTCTTGTCGGGTTCCGTTTTCTGGTTCCTGCTCTGAGCGTTTCTTACCTTAACCATTTCCCGTTTTTCCCGGGGCCTTCCTTTGCCTCACCTCCATCCTTTCATCTTTGTCCAAACTTCTGCCGCAAAACTCCTTCACCTCTCTGGCCATTCAATGGGTCGCCGCTCCTCAGGCGGGGGCCAGTGGCCCCACATCCGCCACGGGCTTTCCATGGCTTTGCCCCATCCAGTATATCCCTGCTGCCCCCCCATCCCCCAACTCCACCGTCCTCCGTCACCTGCGCTCTCCTGTTCCCTTACCTGGCTCTGCCAGGTGGGGGCCTTTCCGAGGCTGCCTCTTAGCACTGGGGCTTGGGGTGGTCGGGGGGGGGGAAGGGGGGGAGGCCTCTGTCCATCATCGGTCTTCCAGAAGCTGGCCATGTTTAATATGGCTGTCGCTATAGCAACGGCTGCTTGCTTCCACCGTGCGTGCGTCTGGTATCTGTGTCTTCCACCGCCCCCCTTCCCGATCAACAATTGCCCGAGGAGCCCATCCCCGTGAGCCCTGCTGAGGACAGCCAGAACAATGGGGTGTTGCTCTGCTGGGGGTGGGGTGGCGGGCGCCGAGGCTGCGAGGGGCGCTGCTCGTGGCCGGGGGTCCTTGCCGTGGCCGGGCTCTGCGCGTGGGCTGCTCTCCCGGGGTGCAGGCGGACCGAGGGCTGTGTAGGCCGTAGGCTCCTCCTGCCCTGCGGGCGGCAGCCCTGGCCGGGAGAGGAGTGCAGCGCTGGCCGAGCCCCCTGCTTTTGGCCTGCTGGCCGCTTCACTTTGGCCTGAGGATTCTAGAGGAGTCCGGGCAGGGCAGGGCAGGGCAGGGCAGGGCTCTTGCTTTGTTCCTTGCTCCCTGGGTGCAGGCCGGGCGCTGCTCCCGCCCCACTTGCCTCTCCCTCCCTCCCACTGTCATTCAGCCCTCCCCTCTCTTTTCTCCCTCGCCTCACCTCCCACCCACCCACCCACCCCTGTTTCATTCCCCATCTCGGATGAAGGTAATGAAAATAATCGGCCTTCATTAATTCTGAGCCCTGTGAGATGATAGCCATTTGGAGCCATGTTTGCCAATTAGGTGGTCTAAATTAGAAGTGACCTTGGTATAGTGCCATCGCTTTGCCGCTCTGAGCCTAATGAAGCTTTTCTCTCCAGCACACACACTCCTGCCCACTCTCCCTCTGGTGCTTTGTCATGGAAATTGCCTCCTTTGTCTGGCTCTGGAACCTCATCTTCCGCTGGCTCCCCCTCCTCCCCGTTGCATGGACAGAGGAGATGTTAATGTGTCTCCTCAGACTCTTGCTGGAGATTTCATTTTGGACCAATTAGATTCCAGCCATATGGGGAGGGGAGTGGGGGGCAGGGAAAGGCTGGCAAAGTGCTGCCTGGGACCAACAAAGGGGTCTGGCGCAAGAAGGTAGCAGAGGAGTGGATTTCAGCGGTGTGTGTGGTGTGTGTGTGTGTGTGTGTGTGTTTTTCCAGGGGGGGGGGGCTGCGCTTCTCAGCTGACTTGTGGCTCCGTTTAGGGGTGATTGGTTAGAGCAAGGATGGTGGATCTCCTGGCAGATCTCTGGGTAGTTTGCAGTAGATTGGCAAGGATTTCTGACTCCCAGTTGCTTGACAACAGCAGCAACGATATGGCTCCCCGCCTGCCCTGAATTCTGCTGCTGAAATGCACGAGACTTGTGGAGTGAGGGGCATCCGGGAGGGCGGGTTCCTGCGGACGCACCGCGAGCTCCACTCAGCTCTAAGGGAATCACAGAGTTGGAATACTGCAAACCAGTTCCTGGCCTGACGGTCTTTCATTCTGTGTGTCCGTCCTTTGCGCCAGGCTCCAGCTGGTGGAACCAGGGGCTCTTGAAGGAAACAGAGCTGGCCCCACAAGCCTGAAGTCTGCCCACTCCTGGGTTTACAGCCGCACTCAGGAGCGGCCCAGTGACTCAACCTGCACCATCAGGGGGCGGTGCAGAGGAGCAGGCCACTGCGTGTGGGGCACAGTCAGGAATTAAAGCTCTCGCATGCAGCCATTCCACTTGCTTGCTCCCAACGCCAGTCCTTCCGGGTGTGAATCCCTCGATGCCGGGGAGGGCGACGAAAGCCTGGGCTTCTGTCGCCTTCTCTGAGGGATCCACAGAGAAGGCCTCCTCTCCTGGCCGCTCCTTGCTGGCGAGGGTGCCCTTGAGGGAGCTGAAAGGACTCCTGGTCTGTTGCTCTGGACCCACCTTTCCACTGGGTCTCTGGGTTCCTGCAGTGGCCCTGCCCCCTCCGCCTCCCGCCTGTATCCATCTCCTGCGTATGGAGATGCCAGTAGAGAAAGGGGGTGAGTTAAGCACACTGAAGGAAGGACTGGGTGGCGGGCTGGCTTGCAGCCGCGGATTGAGATGCAGAGAAGCACGTGAGGTTGATGATTATATTTCAGGGAGAGTTAATTGACGGAAGGTGAAGGCAGACAAAGAATCGCTGCTTACTGCCTTCTTGAATCCCAATCAGGAATTATGATTAAAGACACGGCAAGACAACAGACGCCTGATGAATTGGTGTCTCTCTCTCTCTTTTTGGTTTTGCCGTCATTCACACTTGATTGACTTCAACCTTTCAAGTGCAAAAGCCTCTCTTTCCATTATTATTCGTAGCCATCTGAGTTTTTCTAATTAAAGTGTATGAAAACAATTACGGAGCCATCGTACTGAGTCTGTTAGTGGGGGTGGCTACCTTCCTGGATTTCTGGGGAAAGACCACACTTTGCTATAATAATGTGCAATTCAGAGGTTAGATAATATTATTCTTTGTCTCCTCTGCTGGGTCCCTCTTTTGTTTTGTTTTTTAACTTTATCCTGAATTATTTTCATAATTTCTGTGGAGGCAGAGAAAGTGCTTGACCTGCTGACAGCACCACATGGGGCACTTGTTTGTTTGTTCCTTCTGCCTGCCCGCCCCCCACTTCCTTCATCTCCCCACCCTGGAGAGTGCCTCTTCTCTCTGTGGAGGCAGTACAACCATGAAAAAAGGCTGGAGAGCGGGCAGGGGCTTGGGAAGCTCCTGGGTCCATCTCCACCCAGAGGCAGGATCTGCTCACTCCTGCATGGCCTCTGCCTGCTGAGTGTCCCGGCTCCCCAGGCAGCCTTTCTCCAGGCCTCCCTTCACTGCTGTTGGAAGTTCGCCTGTGTGGGCTGCCTGTGGGTAGTGGCGGCCAAGCCCTCAACAGGGGGTGCTGATGTCCCCTTCAGTGACAAGGCCAAATGTGGCCAACAGACAGAATGCTTACAATGAAAACTTATAGGAACTAGTGGGTAGAGCATGTGGGGTTCCTGCAGAGTCATTATGCTTGAGCAGAAAAACGTGAAGAGAAGGATTAGACGTTGTTCCCTTCTTCCAAAAATTAAAATTCCAGAAGCATAGCCAAATTGGTATGTAGCAGCGGGAAGATGGAAAGTGCTATGATGCCTTTGAGACTGTGGCGTGCCTTTGCGTAGCCCCCTTGCTGTCCACTTCATGCATCAGACCAAGTACGAACCCAAACTTGTCGACCAGCCTCTCCCGAAGGAGTCCACGGGAAAAAGGGGAAACGTCATATTTTGTGCTTGGGCACATGGGGAACTCCATCTTCCCAGTGGCTTTCATTCTCACTTTTAGGGCAGGGGGCGATCGTCCGTCTGTCCGTGTGTGTGTGTGTGTGTGTGTTTGAGCATACACACACACACACACACACACACGCTTCAGAAAGTAACGCAAGAGTGGGATTTTGTGTTCAGGACAACGTCCATCTCTCGCGCCCACATTCTGTGTCCAGCAGCATCCGCCAGCTGAGGGCTTGTGGGAACTCGCAAGCAGTGAAAGGGGCTCCCCCCGTTCTCTGCATCGTCCGCCTTTCAGGGGGGCCTGGCTGTGAACGTGGAGCCTCCGTGGACAGGCATTCCGTGAAGTGGGTCGACACTCTTTTTCCAAAGCCCTCTGCAGCTATCAACTGTCACAATATCTTGAATTCTCTAAGATAAGTGTACAATGTGGGGGGAAATACTTCTGTTTATCAGTTCTCAACCTATTGTCAACCAGTTTTAGTGCAAGACCCAGACTTCTACTATTTGGAGGGGAAATCCCTTTCCCGGCACCATGCACAATTTGATTGCCCTTTCTCCCGTTGCCCAGTTAGTCACCCTTCCTCCCTAAACTAAGAGCCGGAGTGTTTGTGCCTTTCCTCTTGGAGCAGGAGTTCTGACTCCCTTGATTACTGGGGACGCCCTTCCCAAGCTCTGCAATATCATTTTGGAGCTGGGACCCGCCAGAACCATCCGCACAGTTTTAAATGTGGCGGCGGCGGCAGCATAGATTTAGGCAGTGGCGCAGCAATGCCTTCTTTTTTATTTTTCAAAACCTTTTATCATAATCCCTGACGCCGGATGTGCTTTTTCCATTGCTTTGGCATACAACGCTCCTCTTCTAGCGAGCTTTCGACTCACAGCAAAATGGCTGCTCATGTTGTCTTTCAAACATGGCTGCCTGCTTCTGTGTCTGCTGCCGCTTCAGCTCACTGCAAGCATTGGATGGATTATGCTGCCAGCTCAACGTGCCCGAGAAGCCAGTGAAGGCTCGGCTGAGGTGCTGCTGCGCTTCTTGGTGTCTTGCTGTTGGCACTGAGCACAACTGCTCCGCTGCAGATGCGTGTCCCTTGGGAAATGGCCAGGCCCTTTCCAGCATTGAACCCGACTCTCTGTCTTGCTGTAAGGCCTGATGTTTTCAAGAGTGTTTGATGACCTTTCCATGCCTGCACAGGGACCCACATCCCGCATGGTTCATTTTATTCTTCTTGGCCATAACAGAGGTGAGGGGTGCTGGGTGCTCTCTTCAGTGCTGACCTTCAGGAAAGGCTGCTTGATCTTGGAACCCCAAGTGTGGGGGGGGGGGCAGTGCAGGGGGGCCGGCGTGGGGGAGCTGCTGCTGCTGCTTTCCTTGCTGGAGCACGGACCGTTCTGCTGCCCCTTCCGCCTCTCTCCCCACCTGACTCCCATCCTTGTCAGTTCTCTCTCTCTCTCTCTCTCTCCCTTCCTTCCTTCACTGGCCCCCTCCTTTTTGGTATTAAGCACTTTGAAAACGGTGCTGCAGCCCTTCTTGGCTCAAGACTGCAGTGTGCTTTCCGAGATACGGTTTAATGAAAGGCCTCCTTAGGTTTTCAGCTGTTTAAGGTGGGCCTTTCAACTAATGGGTTGCACAAGAGCCTCCACATCCATGACAAAACATGGTCAATGATCAGAGTCTGAATTGAGCATAAAGGAAAAATATTAATGATATTTTTCTTTGAGAGTGTGCCACTAATTGTCTACAGTGTAACCTCAGAAACGTTCTTGACTGATTTGAGCTTTGTCTGTGGAGGGGGCTGGCTGACTATTGACACCCTGGCATTCTGCTGATGCAGAAACGTTCTCCAGCCGACTAGCAGTTCTAAGGACACTGTTGTCTCTCCCCCTCTTCTCTTCTGGGCATCCACAGGTCACCACGCCGGAGGTGATGATGCCGAGCAGTATGTTTATCCCAGCTGCAACACCAGATCGAGATGGGAATGCCAGCACTGATCAACCAGCCAAGCAGCCTGGTCAGTCTTTTTAAGGCAGCCTTACTCTGGCTTCTTCGAGACCCCCGCAGTCCAGAATGGGCCCGTGGCAAGTCTGAGCTGTTCCGCACTGCTCCTTGGGACTGGGGACGGAGGGCAGCAAGGGCCCCAAAGCACCGCCTGGGCCTGTGCTTGCCTTGAGGTGGCATACGGATAGTGCTTGTCCACCACCCATAGAGTCCCAGAGGTGGCCTCGTGCCACATGGCCTGCGAGCGATCGCTGTTCAGCCACATCAGGAGCCTTCCTCGGGAGTGTGGCTCCACTGCTGTCCTTGGGCTGTGAAGCAGTTGGCCAGCATGTGGGCAGAGCCTGTCTCAGTCCGTGCTCCACGTTGGAGCCGTGGAATGTGAATGAGGCTTTCTGTGATCTCCCAACGCCTGGGCAGCTGCATGAGCTTGGGACATGGTTTGCAGGGGGGAGGGTGCCCCATGCATTCTTGTCGCCCAACAGCCAACCAGGGACTTGTTTTCCCTCCACAAGGTGGGGTGGCCGACAATGCCTTGCTTAATCTCCCACAATCCTCCTCTCCTCCGCCCCCAGCCCCCAGTCTTTTTACAAACTGAATAGTAATTTGGCTGAGATATCACAAGAATCAGTATTGTGTCCGTTTTGAACCCCTCATTAAAAAGGGCTATTGAAACAAAGCCAGGAAGCTGGCCAAGAGATTGGGAAGCATTACGGGAGGCAAATACTCACAGCACATGAGCCAAGGCCACAAGAGTGATGGTGGTCTGAGAGAGATTCAGGTGGACTCAGGCCTGAGACAGAGGCATGCCTAAAGGAGAGTGTCTTTGCTTCAGGTGAGGGGTGGGGGGATTGGAATGCCAGCCTCTTGACCGGATGTTTGTCCTGGTTACATAGGGATGTACGGATTTTATTAAATCCGTTCCGTCTGCTTCGCGGATTGTCAGGCATCTTTTGCTCCACCATCCACTCGTCGATGGATTTTTCATTGATTTGACCCCCCCCCCCTTTTGGAAAACTCCACCAAAAAGTCCACCACAATTTGCAGAACTTTTGCTGGCACGTAACATTTTACATATTTTTCTTAGCTCAGCGTACAATCAATGAGCAGAGCGCACACACACAAAAAGATTGCTACACAGCAGAGGCTGAAGAGAGATCAGAAATGTATAAAACGCTGTGTGCGTTTTAACATGGTGTGTATACTAGTGTATTTTCCAGTAACTTTTGTATTTTTGTATGACTAAATTTGTTTACAATTCTGGAAAGTAAAAAAAAACCACGGTCTGCAGGTCTGCAGAATCCGCATTGCTCGGGGAAAAGCCGGTCCGCTGCGGAATCCGCAGGTTGGATTCCTAGAAATCTGGATTCATTTGGACCTGTTGCGGATTCCTCTGACACTCCTTAGTCCTGGAGGCATCCGAGAAGCTCCTGGTGAGGGGTCCAAAGTGGGCAGAAGGCCAGTTCCGAATGAGTAGCAGTAGTAGTGGATGAATCCCGAATTAGCCCAGGAAATGTGGCCCCAGGTGGCACATGGTCTCACTTCTTTCTCTCTGGTTCTATCTCCACAGAGACCTCGGAGGATGCGGGCAAGGGCCCGCTGCCTTCTGAAGACCCAGAGCATGGGGGAGAACCAAGGCCTGCTCCGCCCGACCAGGCCCCTGCCAGAGATGACACCGGGTTCCTCTGCTGGAAGAAGGGCTGCAGCCAGGGGTTCAAGAGCTCCACTGCCCTCCAGGCCCATTTCAACGAGGCACACACTAAGCGGCCCCAGTTGCCTGTCTCTGACCGGCATGTCTACAAATACCGCTGCAATCAGTGCAGCCTGGCTTTCAAAACCATTGAGAAGCTCCAGCTGCACTCCCAGTACCACGTCATCCGGGCGGCCACCATGTGCTGCCTTTGCCAACGCAGCTTCCGCACCTTTCAAGCCCTCAAGAAGCACCTGGAGACGAGCCACCTGGAACTGAGTGAGGCTGACATCCAGCAGCTGTACGGTGGGCTGCTGGTCAACGGAGACCTCTTGGCCATGGGGGACCCTTCACTGGCTGAGGACCACACCCTCATTGTGGAGGACGACAAAGAGGAGGAGAGTGACCTGGAGGACAAGCAAAGCCCGACGGGGAGCGACTCCGGGTCTGTGCAAGAGGACTCGGGCTCAGAACCAAAACGGGCTCTCCCCTTCCGCAAGGGCCCCAACTTCACAATGGAGAAGTTCCTGGACCCGTCCCGCCCATACAAGTGCACTGTTTGCAAGGAATCCTTCACACAGAAGAACATCCTCTTGGTCCACTACAATTCGGTCTCCCACCTGCACAAGCTGAAACGAGCCCTCCAGGAGTCCACCAGCGGCCAGCCGGAGCCCACCAGCAGCCCCGACAACAAGCCCTTCAAGTGCAGCACCTGCAGCGTGGCCTACAGCCAGAGCTCCACCCTGGAGATCCACATGCGCTCCGTCCTGCACCAGACCAAGGCACGGGCAGCCAAGCTGGAGGCGGTGGGCGGCGGCGGCGGCAGCGGCGGCGGCAATGGTGCGGGCGGCGGCGGCGGCGGCAGCAGTAGCGTCTCCTTGGGCTGCTCATCCATACCCAGTCCTGTCAGCACTGCCGCCGCCGCCGCCGCCTCCTCCTCCTCCTCCTCCGTCTCCTCCTCCTCCTCCGTCATGACCAACACAAGCACTGCCAGTGCAGCCCCTGTCCCTAGCCTGCTCAGCCAGGTCCCCTACGAGAACGCGGGGATCCCTCCTCTCAGCACCCCCATCAGCACTAGCGCCACCCCTGTGGCCACCTCAAGCCCCTCTGAGCCCAAAGAGGCCAACCGTAAGAAACTGGCCGACATGATTGCCTCTCGGCAGCAGCAGCAGCAGCAGCAGCAGCAGCAGCAGCAGCAAGCACACACCTTGGCCCAGGCCCAGGCCCAAGTGCAGGCCCAGCTGCAGCAAGAGCTGCAGCAGCAGGCGGCCCTGCTGCAGTCGCAGCTGTTCAACCCCGCCCTCTTGCCTCACTTCCCGATGACCACGGAGACCCTCCTCCAGCTCCAGCAGCAGCAGCAGCAGCACCTCCTCTTCCCCTTCTACATTCCCAGCACTGAGTTCCAGCTGAACTCTGAAGTGAGCTTGCCTGTGACCAGCGGCACCCTGACGCTGACAGGGGCGGGGCCCAGCCTGCTGGACGACTTGAAGGTGCAGCTCCCCCAGCCGGGCCACCCACAGATTCTTCAGCCGCAGCCGCCACTGCCTCAAGGGCAGCTGCCCCAGCCTCACTGTGTCTTCCTCCAGCAGAGCCAGCACCCAGACAAGAAGGGCAAGTCTGCTGGGAAGGAGAAGGAAATCCAGAGAGAACGGGAGAGCTCTGAGAAGCTAGATGGCAGTTCCGCCTTGAAAGAGTCCCTGCCCGACACCCTGAAGTCCAAAGAGAAGCCAGACCCGGCGGCGGCGGCAGCAGGAGCAGCAGCAGCAGCAGCAGGAGGAGGAGGCGGCCCTGCGGAGCCTTCCCTGCTCCCTCCCCGAATTGCATCCGACGCGCGTGGGAATGCCACAAAAGCCTTGCTGGAAAACTTTGGATTTGAGCTGGTCATTCAATACAACGAGAACAAGCAGAAGGTGCAAAAGAAGGCTGGGAAGGCAGAACAGGGAGAAAGCTTGGAGAAGCTGGAATGTGAGTCGTGTGGCAAGTTCTTCTCCAACGTCCTCATCCTGAAGAGCCACCAGGAGCATGTCCACCAGCATTACTTCCCCTTCAAGCAGCTGGAAAGGTTTGCCAAGCAGTACCGCGAGCACTATGACAAGCTCTACCCACTACGGCCTCAGACCCCGGAGCCGCCGCCCCCGCCCCCCCTGCCGGCCGCATCCCCCCAGCAGCCTCCCTCCGCTCCCGCCGTCCCTGCCTCACAACCACCCATCATTCCCTCCCCCACCCTGGCGCCAGCCCAGCCGTCTCTGCCCCTCACTCAGCTTTCCATGCCCATGGAGCTGCCCATCTTCTCTCCCCTGATGATGCAGAGCCTGCCGTTGCAAACCCTGCCAGCCCAACTGCCGCCCCAGCTTGGCCCCGTTGACCCTCTGCCCGCTGACCTGGCCCAGCTCTACCAGCACCAGCTCAACCCAGGCCTCCTGCAGCAGCAGCAGCAGCAGCAGCAGCAGCAGCAGCAGAACAAGAGGCCGCGTACGCGGATCACCGACGACCAGCTGCGGGTCTTGAGGCAGTATTTTGACATCAATAATTCCCCGAGCGAGGAGCAGATCAAGGAGATGGCAGACAAGTCCGGCCTGCCCCAGAAGGTGATAAAGCACTGGTTCCGGAACACACTCTTCAAAGAGCGCCAGCGCAACAAGGACTCTCCGTACAACTTCAGCAACCCCCCCCTTACCAGCCTGGAGGATCTGAAGGTGGATTCCCGGCCTCCCTCTCCAGAGCCTCAAAAGCACGAATACTGGGGGAGCAAGAGGTCCTCCAGGACACGCTTTACCGACTACCAGCTCCGGGTCCTGCAGGACTTCTTCGATGCCAACGCTTACCCAAAGGACGATGAGTTCGAACAGCTCTCCAATCTGCTCAACCTCCCAACCCGCGTGATTGTGGTGTGGTTCCAGAATGCCCGCCAGAAGGCCAGGAAGAATTACGAGAACCAGGGGGAAGGCAAAGACGGGGAGAGACGGGAGCTGACGAACGACCGGTACATCCGGACGAGCAACCTGAACTATCAGTGCAAGAAGTGCAGCCTTGTCTTCCAGCGCATCTTCGACTTGATCAAGCATCAGAAGAAGCTGTGCTACAAGGATGAGGATGAAGAGGGCCAGGAGGACAGCCAGAACGAGGACTCCATGGATGCAGCTGAGCTCCTGACCCCCACCAGCTCCTCCTGCAGCACCCCAATGCCTTCCCAGACCCACAGCACCCCTCCATCTTCTGCCAATGCAGCCTCTTGCTCCTCCTCCTCGGCTTTTCTGCCAGAGGTCACCATGGCTGAGGCAGATGACGACTCCTCCGCCTACAGCTCTAAAGCAGAAGCTACAGATGAGAAACCAAAGCAACCTGAACCTCCAAGTGCGCAGCAAAACCAAACTCCAGAGAAGCAAACGCAACCAAAGCAGGAGGTGCAGCCACCGCCCGACCTGGGGGAGCCAAAGGCCGGCTCGGTGCACCCAGAGGCCTCCCCCCACACTTTGCAGCCAGCTGGCGGAGCCCCCACAGTGTGCCCCCCCGCAGTCAAGCCCTGCTCCCCGCTCCCAGCTCTCTCACCTGCCTCTCAAGCCCCTCCACACCTCCACCCCCCAGCCACTGGCCAGCTTGCCTCCTCAGCTCATCCCGTACCAGTGTGACCAGTGCAAACTGGCCTTCCCCTCCTTCGAGCACTGGCAAGAGCATCAGCAGCTCCACTTCTTGAGTGCCCAGAACCAGTTCATCCACCCGCAGTTCCTGGACAGGACGCTCGATATGCCTTTCATGCTCTTCGATCCCAGCAACCCCCTGTTGGCCAGCCAGCTGCTGTCTGGGACGCTCCCGCAGCTACCCATGAGCTCTGCCACTTCGCCCTCCACGCCGACGTCCACCATGAGCACCCTGAAGAGAAAACTAGAAGAGAAGGCTGGTGCGAGCCCCGGGGAGAATGACAGCAGCACTGGCGGAGAGGAGCCCCAGCGGGACAAGCGTCTCCGGACCACCATCACCCCTGAGCAGCTGGAAGTTCTGTACCAGAAATACTTGCTCGACTCCAACCCCACCCGGAAGATGCTCGACCACATTGCTCACGAGGTGGGCTTGAAAAAGCGTGTGGTGCAGGTTTGGTTCCAGAACACTCGGGCCCGGGAACGGAAGGGGCAGTTCAGGGCTGTGGGGCCCGCCCAGGCTCACCGGCGGTGCCCTTTCTGCCGGGCCCTCTTCAAAGCCAAAACGGCCCTGGAAGCCCACATCCGATCCCGGCACTGGCATGAAGCCAAGCGGGCCGGGTACAACCTGACCTTGTCAGCCATGCTGTTAGACTGTGATGGGGGACTCCAGGTGAAGGGGGACCTCTTTGATGGAGCCGGCTTTTCCCACCTGCCTCCCCCCAGCAGCAGCAGCGACAGCCAGGGCATTCCCCTCTCGCCAGTGAGCAAGTCCCTCGAGCTCTCTCCTCGGACCCTGCTGAGCCCGTCCTCCATCAAAGTCGAAGGGATCGAGGACTTTGAGAGCCCCTCCATTGCTTCTGTCCATTTGAGCTTTGATCAAGCAAAGCTGGACAATGATGACTGCTCTTCTGTCAACACGGCCATCACAGACACCACCACCGGTGACGAGGGCAACGCAGACAATGACAGTGCCACGGGGCTTGCCACGGAAGTCAAATGCTCATTGGGGCCGAGTGAGGGTCTCACCAAGGCTGCCATGATGGCCATGTCAGAGTACGAAGACAGGCTCTCTTCGGGCCTGGTCAGCCCAGCTCCCAGCTTCTACAGCAAGGAATACGACAACGAGGGCACAGTGGACTACAGTGAGACCTCCAGCCTGGCGGACCCTTGCTCACCCAGCCCTGGCACGAGCGGCTCTGCGGGGAAGTCTGGAGACAGTGGGGATCGGCCCGGGCAGAAGCGCTTCCGCACGCAGATGACCAACCTCCAGCTGAAGGTCCTGAAGTCCTGCTTCAACGACTACCGTACACCCACCATGCTGGAGTGTGAGGTTCTGGGCAATGATATCGGGCTGCCCAAGCGGGTTGTTCAGGTCTGGTTCCAGAACGCTCGGGCCAAGGAGAAGAAGTCCAAGCTGAGCATGGCCAAGCATTTTGGCATTAACCAAGCGAGCTACGAAGGGACCCAAGACAGAGTGTGCGTTGTGCGGCATCAAGTACAGCGCCCGCCTGTCTGTGCGGGACCACATCTTCTCTCAGCAGCACATCTCCAAAGTGAAGGATACCATCGGAAGCCAGCTGGACAAGGAGAAGGAGTACTTTGACCCAGCCACTGTCCGTCAGTTGATGGCGCAGCAGGAGCTTGACCGGATCAAGAAGGCCAATGAGGTTCTCGGCCTGGCTGCTCAGCAGCAAGGCATGTTCGACAGCCCCCCGCTGCAGGCGTTGAACCTTCCTGCCGCCTACCCGGCATCCCTTCAGGGCATCCCTCCCGTCCTGCTGCCGGGCCTCAACAGTCCATCCCTGCCTGGCTTCACGCCCTCAAACACAGGTGAGTTGCTCCCGTCCCACCGCCTTCCTCATCTTGGGCACACGTGGCTGGCGCTGCTGCCACTGCACGAGGTAGGGGAGAGAACATGGATACGGTGAGTCCCGTGGGGTGGCAGTGGGGCGGGGGGGGGAGCAGGCAGAAATCACATCCTAACCCCCACCCCCCGGAGGAAGGGAACAAGCCCTTCGCACGCAGCTCCAAGCGCTTCGTTGCCTGGGAGTCAGCAGCCGCTGCCATTGGGGGCTCGGAAAGCAGGTGCGGCTGCTGAGGGGTGCGGCTCCTCCCTTGCTCCCTGCATCTGGGCCCTTTCTCTCATGGAATAACCCTGGGCGGGGCGGGGCGGGGCGGTGACCCAGGGTGGATCTTGGCTGGTGTGGGGGAGGCCAGCTGCAGAGATCCAGCCAACACTCTCAGCTGCATGCTTTGTCCACCCTTAACCTTCCTCGCTTGCTGGCTTCTGCACAGCCTTTCAGGGCAGGGGTGTGGTACTGTGCTGTTGTGGGGGATGGGGCCAAATTGTCCCCCCCCCCAGGCCCTTCATTGGCCAAATGAGTCAGTGGCCGTGGCTGCACCCACTGACATCATAGCCCCCCACCCCAGGGGATGTTTGCCTTTCTCCGGGCTGGGAGAGGCACAGAAAACGAGGCGGGGCTGTCTTTGGCCCTGGCTTGGCATGGCATGTGTCTCCCCAGTGCCAGCCAGGTCCCCTGATGCCCCACTGTTCAGATCGGAGAGAGCCGCAGCGGGGAGCCTGCCAGGGGGTGAGGCCTGGAGGACGAGCCCCACCCCCTGGAGGGACCCAAGGAGCCTTTGTGGGCCAGGTGTGGGCAGGAGGTGCCACCTCCCTGTTTCGGGGGGGGGGGTCCTGGGCCCTGCTTAGTGGCTGCCTTCCTCACTGCTGCAACATGTTCATTGAACTGGTTTCTTGCCCTCTCTTTGCCCAACTCGCCTCCTGCCAGCCAGCCTTGCCAGTCACCACATTGGAGGTTGGAGCCACGGTATACCTGGCTAGCAGCCCTGTTGCCTGTGGCCAGCTGTCCCAAAGGTGCCCCCTGCAGAGTGCTCGGAGCACACTGGCCCCATGGGCTCTTTGTTCTCCTGGCTCTAGTCCAGGGCTCTCCAACCCTGGGTCCCCAGATGTTGCTGGCCTACAGCTCCCAGCATACCCAGCCAGCATGGCTAATGGAAAGGGATTCTGGGAGCTGTAGGCCAGCAACATCTGGGGACCCAAGGTTGGAGAGCCCTGCTCTAGTCATTCAGGCACTCGGAGCCCATGTGGGACTGTACCATCTCAGGAGGCACTTGGGGAGGAAAGTGCCTCGCATCAGGACATGCCAGAGGGCTCCACAATAATACTGGGCGGCTGCCTCTTGCCACGGCTCTGGCCTGTCCTGGCCCAGGGCTTTCTGCCTTGCCCAGCCACAGCCTCCCGGGAGCCTCCACAGAGAGGGCTCCACCTTTCTCAGGCTTGCTACATGAGATGCTTTAACACAAGGGTGGGCTACTTATGGCCCTCCAGATGTTGTTGGACTGCAAATCACATTAGCCCTCTCCATTGGCTATGCTGGCTGAGGCTGATGGGGGTTGCAGTCCAGCAGCATCTGGAGGGCCCCGCGTCCCCCACCTCTGCTCTCACAGGGGGGCCCTGTCAGCGGCTGAATGTGGGGCCTTGTGTATGCAGAGCAAGTGCCTTTGTGCTATGTCCCCTCCCAATGTTTTGCACGTGGGGGGTGCTCTTTGAAATGGGAGCGCCCATCCACAGACCCTTCCTGTCACCGAGAGAGCTGCATGTTTGAATCTTCTGCCGGCCCCCCCTGGGGGGCCTGGCCCCTGCTTGCTGTGGCACGGGGGCTTCGCGCACGGCCCCCTCTTTCCCCTCTGCCCTCCACAGGGCTTCTGCAAGGCCCTGAGTCGCAGAGGGTGGAGGCCTGAGCCCTGCTCCCCAGTGAGGGTGGGGGGCGCTCCACCTCCCGCCACCACGTCTCCGTCCGTGCTGGCCAAGCCGCGTCTAGAAGCAGCAGACTGAGCTTTGCCCTTCCCCGGGCACTGCCCGGCTGAGGCACCGGCTTGGTTACGGTCCCCCACGTGACTCTTCCTCCTTTCCCCTTCCTTTCTAGCTTTAACGTCTCCAAAGCCCAGCCTGATGGGTCTCCCCGGCACAAGCGTCCCCTCGCCCGGCCTCCCCACCTCTGGATTGCCAAATAAGCACTCTTCGGCCGCCCTGAGCTCCCCCAGCCCAGCACAAGCCACAGTGGCCACGGTTCCCCCACAGCCCCAGCCACCGCCTCGGAAGGACAAGGACAGTGAGAAGCCGAGAGAGAAGGAGAGAGCTGCCAAGGGCAAGGGGGATCCCCTGCCGGCCCCCAGGAAGGACAAGGCAGAGGCACCTGCGCCAGCCCCGGGGGCCCCCGCCAGCCTGCCTGCCATGGAGTACTCCGTGGAGGCCTCGCAGCTCCAGGCTCTCCAGGCAGCGCTGAATTCTGACCCCACGGCTCTGCTGACGAGCCAGTTCCTCCCCTACTTTGTCCCCGGTTTCTCTCCCTATTATGCCCCTCAGATCCCGGGGGCCTTGCAGAGCGGGTACCTTCAGCCCATGTATGGTATGGAAGGGCTGTTCCCCTACAGTCCTGCACTGTCGCAAGCCCTGCTTGGCTTGTCCCCTGGCTCCCTGTTGCAGCAGTACCAGCAATATCAGCAGAGCCTGCAGGAAGCATTGCAGCAGCAGCAGCAGCAGCAGCAGCAGCAACAGCAGCAACAGCAGCAGCAGCAGCAGCAGCAACAGCAGCAGCAGCAGAGGCAAGCGCAGCAGCAGCAGAAATTGCTTCAGCAGCAGCAGCAGCAGCAGCCCAAAGGAAGCCGAACACCAGTCCCCCCGGGGGCTGCTACCCCAGAAAAAGATCCTGCCAAAGAACCCCCCAAACAAGAAGAGCAGAAAACCGCACCCCACGAGGTGTCCCCCCACCTGCCCAAACCCCACGAAGAGCCTGGAGCAGAAAGCGACAGTGCTGTGGACTCCCTCTGTGACCCCTTCATTGTTCCAAAGGTGCAGTTCCGGCTGGTCTGCCGGAAGTGCCAGGCGGGCTTCAGCAGCCAGGAGGCGGCCAGCGACCACCTGAAGTCCCTCTGCTGCTTCGGCCAGCCTGTGGTGAATCTGCAAGAGATGGTGCTTCACGTGCCCGCTGGTGGTGGCGGCAGCAGCAGCAGCTCGTACCAGTGTGTGGCGTGTGGGAGCACGGTGTGTGGGGAGGAAGCCCTCCGACAGCACCTCGAGTCTGCCGCGCACAAACATCGAACAATCCCAAGAGCAGCAAGAAACGCCAAAGAGCACCCCACTCTATTACCTCACTCCGCCTGCCTCCCCGATCCTAGCACCGCATCTACCTCGCAGTCTGCCGCTCACTCAAATGACAGCCCCTCACCCCCGTCTGCAGCTTCCCCCCACGCCTCCAGGAAGTCTTGGCCTCAAGCGGTCGCCCGGGGGGCTCCCCCAGGGAAGCCTCCACCTCCTCCGCCTCTCTCCTCATCTTCAACGGTTACCTCAAGTTCATGCAGCACCTCAGGGGTTCAGCCCTCGATGCCAACAGATGACTATTTGGAGGAGTCTGACTCGGATCTTAGCCAAAAGTCCGATGGACCGGCGAGCCCGGCGCAGAGGCCCGAGGAGCCGAACTGCCCCAAGGACAGTGGGGGTCTCACGAGCGTAGAAATGGACACCTTTAGATTGTAAGCTTTGAAGATGAACAATTTAAAAAAAGAATTTTAAAAAAATTAACAAACCAATTTCAAAAACAGACTAACTGCAATTCCAAAGCTTCTAACCAAAAAAGAAAAAGAAAAAGAAGAGAGAAGTGTGGGTTGTTTTCCCATATACTGATGCCGGCAGATTTCCCACGGCTTTCCTTGCGCATTTTAGCTGTTGAGAGGAACACTGTTGATCCTGAAGGCGCCTCTCCAGTGTCTTGTCTGTCTGTGGAGCTCCAGCCCCCCTTTCAATAATGCCCCCCCCCCTTGAGAGCACAGTAGAGGCCGGCATAACTGTATGGGAAAGCAGACCACCTTGCTACAGTTTTAAATTTCTTGCTGTCTTAGCATTCAGATACCAATGGCTTGCTAAAAGGAAAAAAAAGAAATGTAACGTCTTTTTATTCTCAGGTCAATCGCTCACACTTTGTTCAGTTTTCAGAATCATTGTTTTATATAAATATATATATATATATATATAATTTCCTTTTTTGGTTTTGATTTTTTTTCCAAGAAAAGGTTTTTTTTTCTTTTTTGTTAATTTAAAAATGGGCAGAAAGTATTCAAGAGATAAACAATGTGAACTGAGTTAGCTTTCTGGGGATTTTAAGGGTAGCTTTTCTGCTGAAGCCAATTTCAAGGGGAAAAGTTCAGCACTCCCACTTTTCAGAGGAAAAAAAAACATCAACGCAACGAGTGTTAAGGACTTGGAGCTTAAAAATAAGTTTTAAAACAACTGACTTTCTGTATTTATGATAGATATGACCATTTTTGGTGTTGAGTAGATTGTTGCATTGGAAATGAACTGAAGCAGTATGGTAGATTTAAAAGACCCCCCCCCCGCCCTCCCTTCCTTTTGTGTACATTTAGCTTTTGTATGGTCCAGCTGGCAGCTTCTCATTTGATGTTGTCTTGTTCATTCCTAGCCAGATAGATTACAACCCATTGATTCGCGGAAGCTTTCCCCCTTTGTACCTTGACTCCCTTCTCCATCCTGTAATCTTCCACTTATGGTCACTGCCTTCGTTTCTTAGAGGGTGGTTGCAGAATTATTTTATAAAAACTAAAGAAAAAAAATTCAGAGGGTTTCAAAGGGGTCAGTAGGATCCTTTGCAGAATATTTTTGTTGGGGGTTCGAAACTTTTTAAGGTGTATGTTACCCTTGTGCACTTAACTCTGTCTTCTTTCTTCTTCTTTTGGCTTCCTTTCCTCATTTTGTAAATGTTTCAAAGGCTCCATTTTGGAAGTGTCCGCCTTTGTTTCTCTTTGGGTAATGATTAGGGTGCACTTGTTCCTTTTCCAAGGACTTTTTGTTACGTGTGTGCGGGGTGGGGGGTTGTTTTCTATTTTTGTTTTGTTTTATTTTCTTTCCTCAAAAAGAAATTCATGCTTTAAATAAAATCCAAAGACAACCCCTTTTCACCACTGGTGCAGAATGAGCAAAAAGGATTCTTCTTTTGACTTGAGGATTTGTTTCTGATTTCAGCCACAAGACTCAGTTTAAATAAAGGAACTCATAAACGAATAAGCATGTAGGTTGTCCTCTGTGCTTCCCTGGCAAGCCGAGGAGAAGCTCTTCCTGCAGCTTCAACAGACCAAAAGACGTGTTTTCGTGTGTCACAGACGTGTCTCTGTGTGCTAGGCAGTGCGAGTGCTGTGTGACCCCCCCACCCCACCCCCAAGGTGTGGGGTCTGGTGTGAATCTCTCTGCACCCCTTTTGTGACATCTTCTCTGGTCCGGACATTGAAAGGAAAACTTTGTGCTGCTACAATGTAAAGTTTGGAGACAAGCAGGTGCTGCGTTGCCACTTCCTAGCCAAATGTCAGCAATCCCTTCTTCTGATCCCCACTGCTGTTAGCGAAATCTTCCCTCGCCACCATCTTTCTTGTGTTTCAAAAGGGAACGTAGACTGTGAATGCCGGAGTGCGGGGCTTCTTTCAACTCCCGGCTTCTCTCCCTCTCCCCCCCCACCCCGACCCAACTCCCGACCGACCGGTAGAAGGTGCCAGTGATTCTGCAAGAAGCTGGTGTTCCTTCGGAGAGAGGAGTGGGCCGCAACCTCTCCCCCTCCCCCGCGCCCCTCCCTTCTCCGCCAGACTCTTCTTTCCTGCTCCTTTGTCTTTAGTTTAATGGGAGGCTCAGCCTTGAACTGTTGTACACATTTCTATCTAGACCAGTGTTCTCCAAACTTGGGTCCCCAGATGTTTTTGACCTACAACTTTTGGCCTACAAGTTTTATTTTTCACAGGCCAAAAACATCTGGGGACCCAAGGTTGGAGAACACTGATCTAGACTGATGCACAATGCAAGTTCCTTTTCTTTGGTTGTTTCTTTGGTAGACTGTACTAAAAAGGGTCCCATTGAATATTACTGCCAGTATCCAGTTGTGGCATAAGGGTGTCAAAAGCAGACGCCAAGTGGGCAAAATGTTGCCGGTTCCCTTTAACAAAGATCCCTTGTATTTCTCCCTTGCTTGAGATGAACATTTTTTAAATTTTAAAGTTGTACAGTTTTGGTTTTCATTATTTTAACTTGTTTGTAATTCTATGAAAAATATATAGATATATATATATTTTTTGCCATTTAACTGTTGTATGTTACTCTGTATCATATAGAAGGTTTTTTGTTTTTGTTTTTGGTTCTCTGTGTGGTATAAGTTGCCAGTTTAACACTAGCTTTACCTGTCCGGTTTGGTGGTCTGCCTTGAAATCACTCTGTTTGTTCCCCACCCCCCCATCACAGGCACAATCTTTCCCCTCCTCCTGCTTGTCTGCTCTTGCCCACCTCCAAATGGTGTTTCTGTGCATTTCCTGATATTCCCGTGTGCGTGTGCGTGTTGAAGACTCTCGCAGTATCTGATGAGATATGCCTCTGTCCCAGAAAGGCAGAGCAGCTTCAGGCAACCTCCCTTCTGCCCCTCTCCTCTCCTCTCCCCCTGCCCTGCCCCTTTTCCTGGAGTTCATGAGGACCAGCGGCGCTCCCACCCTGAGACAAGCCAGTCTCTGTCGCCATCTCACCCTGCCATTTTGGGCCTCGTGGCTCAGCAGCTGGTTTCCACAGCAGCGGCACCCGAGGCTGTGCCGGGTGGGCGGTGCGATGAGGCCTCTGGCCTGCGCTTGACGCCGAGGTTTCCAGATCCCTCCCAGCTTCATCCCGCTGAGCCGGCCTCCTGAGCCTCCGTCCTTGTATGCAGATGCAGTTTTATTTTTCACAGCTCTCCCTTGATGCTGGAATCCAAGCCAAGAGAGAGATTGGGAAAGACCTTAATGGCATTAATGAGCAGGGTGTTGTTTGTGTAGCCGAGAGCTTTCTGAAGAAGAGGCGAGATGCAGGCTGTAGCCCCCAACTGAGGCAGCGCCGGGCGGTTGGGAGGTGAGGTGTAGCAAGGCCCCTACGCACGCTGACACGGTGGGTGGCAGCCCGGGGCCCTCTGGAAGAGAAGCAGAACCCTTGAGGGTTGCTCGCTCGCTCGCTTGGTCAGTTTGACAGCGCTGAAAATCCTTCCCACTGTGAAACACAAAGTTTTGGACTATTTTTCATCTAATTCAGGGGGAGCGGGAGCAGCAAGTCTGGATAAAACAGAAAGCATAACTGAAGTGAAGAAGATAGAGGTGTATGAACAGCCTTTGCAATGTACAAAAACTAGAGCAAGTGAAACCAAAAATGATGTTCTTGGTGTTTTTCTATAATGTAGTCTTGTTAGCTTTTTTGTTACTGTAACGATGCTGATCTCGAACTGTACCAAAATACATGGAGACGGACAAAAACAAACCACACGGAACTCTAAAAAAAACAGATTTTGTCACAAAACACTTTGTTGTCATAGTTAAGTTGATTGTAGATGGTAATTGAATATACTCCTTTGAAAATATTTCATCAAGTATGTTTCCTGCTCATTGTGATACATTAAAAAAATGAGCAAAAGCTCTTGTCTCTGCTGTCCCCGGGTGTGTGTGAATGTGGCTGGCCATCTCCTCTGGAAGAAACACCTCGGGGTGTGTTGGACTGACGGGAGCATATGGAGCGGGCAGGTCTGTGACGGCAGACGCGTCAGTGTGTGTTCTTGTGCTCAGGCACACCTGTGTGCTCCCAGAAGGGTTGTGCATTATTTTGTGGGGCAGCGATGGGATGAGCTCAATTGCTTCCCTTTGAGAAATGGAATGTTCCAAAATCAGAATTCGCCAAGTGCCTGAGCCAGGAATGTCAAGAGGCTTAGAGGCCCCCTGATGAAACTGGAGGGGCGGGGCCAAGTGGCTGATTGGCTGCGCAACCGGAATGTCCTGGCAGGGGAGGAGCTGAGAGGTGTGCGAATGTGAGCAGCGCAGCAGCTGGTGCTTTGCGGGACGTCCCACTATCGCAGAACCTGGAGTTCTCCTTCCATTGAAAGGGAAAGGACTGTTGAGCCCCATTTCAGGGTGTGGCCTCTTGCAGGCATTGATTTCAAATCTCCCCTAGTAAAAGAGGAGCCCAGAAAGTTTTTGCGTGCAGCATGGGTGGGGAAGGGTTGCGGGGGGACCAGAAGAAACAAGACCAAGACGCTTGCCCATCCGGGGGAAGCACCGCTAGTCCAGGGCCTGGCCAAAGACTAGAGACGGGTGTTATTGTGGGAAAGCCGTCAGTAGGGGTCGCTTGGGGGCTTTCCAGAAATCAGTTGGGCTTGCCCCTGTCATGGGTAGAGTGAAGTGGCCACCTTAGCAGACCAATTTTGGATGCCATTGGAGGGTAACAGACTGACAGCTGTTTAATTTGTTCACGTGCTGTTGGCATGGGAGAGGCTGCCCCATTGGGCTTGCTCATCCAGCACCAAACTGTCTTGAGCCAGGCCTGCTTGAAAGGGCAGTAACAGAGCTGCTGCTAGTTGCCTCTGAAAAGCATGATTTGTGCAGGTGTTTCTAATATAAACTGTTTGCTTTTTAAGCAGCATTTGCAAAAAGTGCAGATATTTCCTGGAAGAGGTGGGAGGGGTCCAGCTTCGGTCAAGATACCATCACCCTGCTGATCTGTGCCAAGATACGAACATTTCCAAAAATGGCGTCTTGTTGCCCTGCGTCTAACTCAACAGGTATTTTCAGTTTGCGAAGAACAGTGTTTGGTAAGGCCAAGCAATGTGGGAGGGGAGGGAGATTGCCGAATATATCATTCCCAGAGTAAAATGGGTCCCCTACAGAATATGAAGAAGGGGAAGGCATGTTGTTGCTCCCCGCCCCTCCTCCTCGTATCTCCCCCCCCCCTTTCTATCCTCCCCTGCCCCTGCCTGGCCCTTTGTGGTGTTATAAAAAGATGGAAAAACTTGCCCGGGAACTAATTAAAAGCCCAGGGCAAGCAGAGAGCTGGCAGTGTCAATCAAATTTTAGGGGGACAGGAGGGCCATGCAAGCCATGAACTGCAAAACAAGCCCACAGAATCCTAGGTTGGAGGGCGTGCGTGCCGTGGGCTCAACAGTCCTGGCAACCGGGTCGAGCCATTCTAGTGCGGAGCTGCAGGAGCGAGGAGAGACCATCTCCATTTCCTTACAGGTGGTGGTGGGGCTGGAGAACAGGACCGACGACCGGCAGAAGCCCGGAGGACAACGGCTGTTCCTGCCTGAAGCCAAGGTGGGCACAGTTGAGCAGTCGACCAGATGGCTACGACTGACCGGGGAAAGTACCCCGCACCAGGCAGCGCCACCCCGCCTTTTCTGGGCACCTTTGAAGGGTGGGAGAGGCGGCTTCTGCCGTGCCTGATCTCGCTGGGTGGTGGGCCTCTGGGTCACCCTGGGCTGCCTCTCCTTGCCCCTAAGTCTCAAATGGCTACAGCCAGCAAGGAGTTGTTCCTTTTGTTCTGACGTGGGCCTTGGGCCCCTTGAAAGTCCCCTCCTTGTTGCTTTGTCGATCCTGGAGCACAGGGGCACGATCTACCAAGATGAAGAGCTTTCTGGTTTCCACCTTCGGGTGCCCTGCTGGGTCTCCTGCTCCTAAGATGCCTGTGTAGTCGTCGTCCTCCTCGCGCTCTCTCCCGTCTGCCACACAGGCTGCAGTTGTTCCTGTGCTTTTTGCCCTCCCAACTTTGCCCCACCAACATGTGCATTTCTTGAATGTGGGCCTCTTCTTCTGTTTCCGTTAGGAGCCTCCTTTGGTTTCAGGTGATTCAAGAGATCCTTATTGTCAGATTGCCAGTTTCCTCACACTGCCTTTTCACTTAGTTGGTTTCCCCAGACATCTTTGCTCACTCACCAGGTTAGTTGCAAGGGTCCCCAGATATGACCAGTCTGAGGCCTTTGGTGCTTGGTTGAATTCTTCCTGCTCTGTCTGCTCATGGTACATGTTCCATCTCCCCTTTCCCCTTCTTGACTAAAATAAAGGATTTTCCACCCCCTCCATCTTGGACATGCCATTAAGATGAATCCTCTTCCATTCATGGTGTCTGCACCCCTCCCTTTTAGCCCTTTCCCCAAGCACCTGATTCTACTTAATACTGGCATCCCAGCCTCCTGCCCCCAACCTCCAGGGTCTGGCTGACCTTGCTTGTTCTTGCTACTCCTGGCCAGGAGTTGCAGGCGAGTCTGTCTCTCTCCCTCGCCCCCTCCTGCCACCCTGGGCCTGAGTGGAGTTCTCCTCTCGTGGCTTCCTGGCTGCCATGGTGTGCAGCACCGGAACTTGCTTCTGGGTGTGGGAATCGTGTGGGAATCGTGCCTGTGGCTCCATGGAATCGTGGCACGTTTTAACCGACTGCTATGCTGGCCTGTCCGGGTTTGGTGGTGCTGTGCAGGGGTGGGGGCGCAGGGGGGCAGCGTGAGCAGCTCGGTCCCTGCCACCCCAGGCCGTGACAGGATGCCCCCTCATCCTTTTGGAGTTCCCATCCCTACTGTGAGAAACTGGGGCTCTGAGTGACTGCCCTCCTTCCATCTTGCTGTTCCTTACGGCCGACCTGTGTTCTGTTTTTTAGCGAGGAGTCCTGCTTACCCGTATCTTACATGAGGAGGTATGAGGGAGGGGAGAGGAGAGAGTTCAGGTCCCTGTCCATGAAGAGGATCTCCAGCTCGCAGCCTCCCGTAAATGCCAGTTAGCCAGAGTGTGGAGAGGGGGTGCTGCTTCCCACCTTGCTGGCTTGACTCTGACCTTGGATGCGTCTCTTCATCTGCTGGTTGGCATGAGCTGCACAAGAAACACTGCCAGTCCTCACCCCACAATGGCACTACAATATCCTCTCTGTTGACCAGACAGTAGTGTGTGTGTGTGTGTGTGTGTGCGTGCGCGCACACACACACGTACACATGTTCTGTCTGCAGTTTAGGGCCCAAGCAGACTTGACTCTGGAGAACCACAATCATGTCTTCCAGCACCAAAAACAACTGACGGGAGGGGCCTTTGCCCTTTGCCCTTGCATTGTTTTTCAAGGACATCCCCCCACCAAATCCCGAGTGTAACCTTGCTAGAGAGGGGGAGAAGGGAGGCACATTGAAGGGGCTTCCTTTGTTCCCTGGTGGGGGCAATTTAAACTGAGGAAATGGCGTGAGGGAAAGGGCTAAGCGCTCCCGCTCAGAATCCGAGCACTCCCTGCCCCCCCCCCGCAGCTGCTTCCAAGTGTGCCTCCCCCACCCCACGCCATCCCCCACCCCACCGCCAAAGATTGAATCTTGGCTCCGCTGCACCACCTTCGCTTTAGCCATCCGGAACAAGCTCGGCAGCGTTTCTAAATGCCTTCGAGAGGAGCCACGGGTGCCCTTCTGCATCCACAGGAACATCAGGAGCTGCCTGTCCCTGAGCCGGACCCACTGGTGTGTTCCCTCTGGCCCAGACCTGCCTGCTGACACTGACTGGCAGTGGCGGCCCTTCGCCAGGAGTCAGGCAGGGGTCTTTCCCAGCCCCGCCTGGAGTTGCGGGGGGGGGGGGATTAGACCCGGGACCATCCACATGCAAGGCAGCGTGCCGCTGAGCCACAGCCCTTCCTTCTTTGGGGGGGGTGGGCTGGAGGATTGGGGGCGAGAAGCAACAGCTTAGTGGCTCCTTCCTTTGCACACCTGGAATTTTCTGCAGACCCACCCCGTTTCCCCTAGATTTCATTTTGTTTCCGAATTGGGCCACTGCAGAAGTTAAAATCACAAATCACTTCTTAGCCCCCTCCCTCCTCAGTCAAACGAAGGGTTTGGAGGAGGGGGGGCTTTTTAAGGATTGTCCCAATTCCCGTCACACTGTCTTTGATCCAGAGCAACATTGGGGGAGCCATGAATGATTTGAAATAATGTTGGCACGTGGCCCGGGGAAGGACTGCTTCGAGGTGCCAGCAAGTTCCACATTTGACTCCAAGGGGCTCTGGTTCCGTCCCCTCTTTTCGCTCCCTCTTTTGCCAGCCAGCAGAAAAGGGGGTGCTGTCTGTTTGATTTACGCCACCTTTTTGGACTGGCCAGGAGAGGAAGAAGCCTCTCCTTCACTGGTGGGTGCGTGCGCCTGTGCGCAAAGGAGAGATTAATGGGATCCAGATGGCTGAGACAGAAATTGTGAGGCCACGTCTCTAAATTAGTTCGTTCTTTCTGCTGGGCCAGCAGAGTTAGTGGGGACCTTCCAACTCTATGATCTATGAATCTATGATACCTACCTATTGAGTCATTTATTTATTTATTTATTTATTTATTATATTTATTTACCACCCATCAGCCAAAAGGCTCCCTGGGCGGTTTACAAGAGTCATGGATGGTGATGGTGATGGTGATGGTGATGGGCAAAGGAAAGAAGGGGATTCAAATCCCAGCTATGAACTGCTGGGCCTGAAGATTTGAGAACTGCATCCTGGAGGATCTCTGTCCTCCGTTTCCCTTGACTTGGCCATAGTTTGGCTCTGGTGGATTGCTTGCGGTGCCCTCACACCATCCACCCCAGCCACGTGATGGTGACAAGAGTGGTGAAACCCGTTCTGTACAATATGGAAAATTGTAGCTTATCCCTGACTTGCTGCAATGCTCTTAAAATATATGCAGCCTCCCCCGCCCTTTCTCCCTCCTCTTCAGATACATCCTGCAAGGGACCCCATCCATCCCCCGCCCCCAGCACTTTACACAGCTCTTGGAGGCCCCCATCATGCTTCCTCACCTTCCAATCTGGGAGGACGGTTCTGGTGGCTTGCGCTGGGCTCCTGCCGCTTACAGCAGTGGCTCCTCCGGTGGCGGGAAACAGCGAGGAATCCTGGGGCACCTTAACAATTAACACATTTATTACAGCAGAAGCTTTTGTGGACTAGAGCCAACTTAGTGAGAAGGTACTCTAAGGCCTGTCTCGGGCATCCCCACACCAGCAGCCAAATGGGGCCAGACCCATATCCCTGGCCAGCCGTTCCCGGAAATGGGCATCCTTATCTTCAGAGACTTGGTAGTGAATGGATACCTTGAGCAAGAGCCATTCAAGGCGATGATATTGCTGTCGCTGCTTGTTTTCCAGACACTTCATAGAATCATAGAAAAGTAGAGTTGGAAGGGGCCTACAAGGCCATCGAGTCCAACCCCCTGCTCAATGCAGGAATCCAGGTCAAAGCACCCCTGACAGATGGCTGTCCAGCCGCACCTTGAATGCCTCCAGATTGGGAGAGCCCACCATCTCCCTAGGCAGTTTGTTCCATTGTCATATGTTTTTCTTGATGTCCTGGTGGAATCTAACTTCCTGTAACTTGAGCCCATTATTCCGTGTCCTGCAAACTGGGATGATCGAGAAGAGAATCCTGGCCCTCATCTCCCCTCAGTCTCCTCTTCTGAAGGCTAAACATGCCCAGTTCTTTCAGTCTCTCCTCATAGGGCCTTGTTTCCAGTCCCTTTATCATCCTTGTTGCCCTCCTCTGAACCCTCTCCAGTTTGTCTACGTCCTCCTTAAAGTGTGGCGCCCAGAACTGGACGCAGTACTCAAGATGAGGCCTAACCAGTGCTGAGTAAAGGGGAATTATCACTTCCCGTGATTTGGAAGCTATACTTCTATTAATGCAGCCCAAAATAGCATTTGCCTTTTTTGCAGCCACATCGCATTGCTGGCTCATATTCAGTTTGTGATCTACCACAATTCCAAGATCCTTCTCACGTGTGGTATTGTTGAGCCAAGTGTCCCCCATTCTGTAACTCTGCATTTGGTTTCTTTTCCCTAGGTGCAGCACTTGGCATTTATCCCTATTAAATTTCATTCTGTTGTTTTCGGCCCAGCGCTCCAACTTATCAAGGTCACTTTGAATTTTGTTTCTGTCTTCCAGAGTATTAGCTGTTCCACCCAACTTTGTGTCATCTGCAAATTTGATAAGCATTCCCTGCACCTCCTCATCCAAGTCATTAATAAAAATGTTGAAGAGCACTGGGCCCAGGACCGAGCCCTGTGGTACCCCGCTCGTTACCTCTCCCCAGTTTGAGAAGGTACCATTGGTAAGCACTCTTTGAGTCCGATTCTGTAGCCAATTGTGGATCCACCTGATACTTGTTCCATCTAGCCCACTTTTAGCTAGCTTGCTAATCAGGATATCATGAGGCACTTTGTCGAAAGCTTTGCTGAAGTCCAGATATATTATGTCCACAGCATTCCCATAGTCCACAAGGGAGGTTACCCAATCAAAAAATGAGATCAGATTAGTCTGGCAGGATTTGTTCTTGACAAATCCATGCTGGCTTCTAGTAATCACTGCATTGTTTTCAAGGTGCTTGCAGACCGACTTTTTTATAATCTGCTCCAAAATTTTCCCAGGGATTGATGTCAGTCTGACTGGCCTATAGTTCCCAGGTTCCTCCTTCCTGCCCTTTTTGAAGATGGGAACAACATTTGCCCTCCTCCAGTCATCTGGCACTTCACCTGTCCTCCATGATTTCTCAAAGAAAATAGACAGTGGTTCTGAGAGTTCTTCTGCCAGTTCCTTTATTACTCTAGGATGCAGCTCATCAGGCCCTGGAGATTTAAGCTCGTTCAGAGTAATCAGGTGCTCCTTGACCATTTGCCAATCAATCTCAAGCTGCAATCCTGCCCCTTCAGTCTGCACTTCAGGTTTGCCAGGGGGGTCATAGACCCTCTTTTGGGAGAAGACCGAGCCGAAGTAGGAATTGAACACTTCTGCCTTTTCTTTGTCTTCTGTTATCAATTTGCCATCCTCATTGCGTAGTTGAACCACCAGTTCTTTCTTCTGTCTTTTACTGTGCATGTATCTGAAGAAAGCTTTTTTGTTGCTTTTAGCATTCCTCGCTAACCTTAGCTCATTCTCAGCTTTAGCCTTCCTGACACTATTCCTGCAGTTCTGTGCTACCTGCCTGTACTCTTCCCCTGTAGCCTGTCCTTCCTTCCACTTCCTATTCGTGTCCTTTTTTGTTTTCAGGTCATCTTTGAGTTTATTGTGAAGCCACATTGGCTTCTTCTGTTGCCCTCTGCTTTTTTTCCTTGTGGGAATTGTTTGCAATTGTGCCTTTAAAATTTCTTTTTTTAAAAAACTCCCACCCATCCTGGGCTCCTTTTCTCATTAGAGTCGCTTGCCATGGGACCTTACTTATCATTGTTATGAGTTTGTTAAAATTGGCTTTCCTAAAATCCAGGGTACGCGTTTGGCTACACTCAGCTTTTGCTTCCTTTAGAATCAAGAACTCAAGTATAACATGGTCACTTTCCCCCAGAGTTCCCGAAACTGCCACTTTATCCACTAACTCGTCTCTGTTGGTTAGAATCAGGTCAAGGATAGCTGATCCTCTAGTTCTTTCCTCCACTTTCTGTTGGAGGAAGTTATCAGCAACACAACTCAGGAATTTCTTGGAGGGGCCATGTTTGGCTGAATAAGTCTCCCAATAGATATCAGGGAAATTGAAGTCCCCCATTACTACCACATCATGCCTCCTTGAAACAATGGCAATTTGCTTTTCAAAAGTTTCATCCTCATCTTCCTCTTGATTGGGTGGTCGGTAGTAGACTCCAACCGCCATGTTCATTTTATTCTTTGCCCCCTTTATTTTAGCCCAGATGCTCTCAATGGGGCTGCCATGCTCATCTTCCTATATCTCTGTGCAGAGATACGTATTTTTAACATACAGCGCAACTCTAATCCTACCTCACAGGGTTGTTGTGAGGATAAAATGGAGAGAAGGAGGAGGATTGTGTAAGCCGCCTTGGGTTCCTTATAGGCAAAAAGGCGGGGTATAAATGTAATAAATAAATAAACTCCACCTCCCTTTCTGTTGCTTCTGTTCCTTTTGAACAAGTTACCGTATACCCTTCAATTGCTGTATTCCAGCCATGGGAGTTATCCCTATCAAATCGTATTTGCCCTCATGTATCAAGAGTTCAAGTTTGTTCTGTTTGTTGCCCATACTCTGGGCATTAGTATAGAGACATTGAAGACTATGTGCTTTATAGTCCGACTTTCCCCCTACATTTTGTGGTAGACTATCATTGGGCACCGCTGGAGCTGTTCTCTCCGTTGTGGCACAGAGGCCTTCTTCCATTGTTACTCCCGAGTTTATGTCTCCCTCCCCTGTTGGATTCAGTTTAAAGCCCTCCTGATTAAGTTCCTCATGCTGTGGCCAAACACATTCTTCCCAGTCCTTGTGAGGTGCAAGCCATCCTTTGCCAGCAGTCCATCTTCCAGGAAGTGTAGCCCGTGGTCCCAGAATCCAAATCTCTCGCGTCGGCACCACCTTCATAGCCAGTCATTCACTCGGAGCATTTTTCTTTCCCTTTCTAATCCTCTTCCCAGTACTGGAAGGATGGATGAGAAAACTATCTGGGCCCCAAAGTTCTTGAGTTCCCTTCCCAACTCTTCAAAGTCTGCCGTGATTTCTTTGTAACTCCACTTGGCAGTATCATTTGTACCCACATGGAAGAGAAGAAAGGGGTATGTGTCGGTGGGCTGTATGAGCCTCGGCAGCTGCTCTGTCACATCCTTAATCCGTGCCCCGGGGAGACAGCACACCTGGTGAGTCCATGGGTCTTCGCGACATACTGGGGCTTCGATCCCCCGCAGGAGGGAGTCTCCCACTACGAGTACTCTTCTCTTTCTCTTGCTGTAGGCCTTGGTTTGATTGCCTCCACTTGACTGACCTTCAGCCTCTTGCTCGCTGTCACGTTGGGTGCCCGGTAATTCGTCCTCTGCAGGCTGTCCTCTGCTCTCGTCCTCAAGTACCTGGAAGCGGTTCCATAGCTCCACTGCTTCCACAGGCACAGAATGTCCTCTAGTTCTTCTGCTCCTAACAGTCACCCTTTTCCAGGGAGTTCCCCCTACGTTATTTTCCCTTGCCTCAGCAGTCTCCGACTGCGCCTCATCCTTCTGTAGCACTAATATTCTTACAAGCGGCCCAGCATCGAAGCCCAGCTTTTCTTTCCAAGGTCTGGTCGAGTCCTCTGCCCACTTAGAATCATAGAATCATAGAAAAGTAGAGTTGGAAGGGGCCTACAAGGCCATCGAGTCCAACCCCCTGCTCAATGCAGGAATCTAGGTCAAAGCATCTCTGACAGATGTCTGTCCAGCCTGCACCTTGAATGCCTCCAGAGTGGGAGAGCCCACAACCTCCCTAGGTAGTTGATTCCATTGTCTTATTGCTCTGACAGTCAGGAAGTTTTCCTGATGTTTAGGTGGAATCTAGGTTCCTGTAACTTGAGCCCATTATTCCGTGTCCTGCAAACTGGGATGATCAAGAAGAGATCTTTGCCCTCCTCTGTGTGACATCCCTTCAAATACTGGAAGAGTGCGATCATATCTCCCCTCAGTCTCCTCTTCTGAAGGCTAAACATGCCCAGTTCTTTCAGTCTCTCCTCATAGGGCCTTGTTTCCAGTCCCTTTATCATCCTTCCGAAACAGACTGCTGATAGGAGCTGCTATCAGCCGTGGCGGGGAGGCACTTGATCTAAGGCTCTTTGCCGCCCCTCTCCTCCCACCACGGAGCCGCTTCACTTGAGCGGGGGGGGGGGCAGCAGAGTAAGTTCTAAGCTATTTCCCAGACCTCCACCCCACCCCAGTCTCTCTGCATCAGGAGGCCCTGGTAGCTTTCTCCTTGGCCAGAAATAGCTCTTTCATGAACTGAAGTTGCACGTATCTAGTGAAGTGGGTTCTAGCACATGAAAACCCAACAAATCTGTGAGTTTTAAAATTTAACAGGACTCCATATTCCGTTGCCCAGCTCCCCCTTTTTTGCCATCTTGCACAGCTGTTCACTCACTACCAGTCTCTGACTATGGCAGGGAAGGAGCCGGATGAGCAGTAATTGGAAAAGAAAATGCTGCACACAACGGCGGGCTCACACGTCGTGCTAAGCCACCCTGCAGACAAGCCATGGTGGGGTGGGCGGTCACTGGACAACCCACGGGGCGCCCAATGGACGATCGAGCTCACTGTGGGCTGTCCTCCCCTCCTTCCCCCTTGGTCCTCCAGCTGGCCCCAGCATGTATCCCAGTGGCCTTTGCAGCAGAACCCGTCTTGGCTCCCCTCTCCAATCACTATCCCTTTTTGTTGGCCACTGTTTTTGTTTTTTTCAGAGCCTCAAAACACAATTGAAGTCGGGTTTTCTGGCCCCTGAAAATTGAGCATTTTTAAAAAAATATTTTTAAAATCTGTCCTTTGAAGGTAGGCAAGTGTGCACTTAGGTCTATCCAATATGTATAGCCTTGCCTGGTCAATTTCCTTGTCTGTTTCAGCTGTCAAAGGGAAGACAAGGCAAGACGTATAGAGGCCAATTTGTGCACAGTTGCCAGCTGCCATTTGCCTAGCTGTCAATTGAAAAGCACCAGTAAAGTGGGAAGGTAGGTGCACCAAAAGGGAGTGGTAGCAATGTCACCCACTTAGCAATGTAGCCCTCTCAAAGTTAATTGCTGAACTAACAGTTCTCAGTGCCCTTTACCTTTTCAACACTTCCCTGAGTCTCCAGCTACTCCAGAAAGGGGAGATATCCCACCCACCCCTTTACGTGGCTCCTTTTTGGAGCACTTGCTGCTGTGGTTACTGCAGGTCCCTGACAGTTCTAAAAATATATATGTAGAAATATATGCAAATTTAATGGCTGGGAAGTAAATGAAGGAACTACTCCAAGAATGGGGTGGGTGGGGAGTGAATATCTCCCCTTTCTGGAGTAACTGCTCTTTTGCCCTTTACCGGTGCTTTTCCATTGACAGCTAGGCACTTGGTCCCTGGCAACTGTGCACAAGTTAGCCTATACGCAGTCTCACTGTGTATCAGATAGCCGTAAATGCGTACTTGTGCACCTGCAAAGGACTGACTTTTTTTAAAAAAAAAAACAACTTGCAATTTTCAGGGGCTGAACCCCCCCCCCCAAAACCTCCAACTGTGCTTTTTTGAGGCTCTGAAAAATAAAAAATAAAAAGCAGAGGAACAAGTGACAGTCTTTCCAAAGTGCTGTTTCAGCATCTGTGGAAGGAGAGTCACTGGTGAGACCATGAAAGCAAGCAGCAGGGTTTTCTGCTGCTCTTGCCGAGCAGCTCCGTAGCCATTCCCAACAACCCACAATAAAATCGCGTTATCAGGTTTGGACAACATGACAGCCCACCATGAGTTGAACAACCCCTAGAACAAGCCATGGGTTCTCTGGCTGGATTGCTTCTGGAAAATAAGCCACCCTGCAAAAACCTTGCCGGGTTCTGACAACACAACAACGCACCGTGGCTGGTTACCTGTGGTGGGTTGTTGTGTCAAGCGAACCAGGTGTGTGTGTGTGTGTGTGTGTCGGGGGGGGGGATGACTTATCATCTCAGCATCTCATTTGTAATGGAAGGGTGATCTATGGAGTTTGTTCTGTTGCCATGGAGATGCGGGTCTGCTGGTTCCTTAGTGCACAGTATCGGTGATGCAGGGATGACAAAAGCTTTGCTGTTACTATTGATTCAGGATGCCCGAGAGCCAAGCATGTCCCCCATTCAGCTCCCCAAGAAACATTCATGGACCACAGAGAGATGGGATGCCCGGGAACACAGTGCCTCACTGGAGGTGTCTTTGCCAGGGGAACTGGACTTGGTCGCTTTCTGTCCTGCAGTTTCTTCAACCTTACATGTCTGGATTCACCCGCTCCTCTGTTGGGGCTCGAAGGAGCAAGCTGCGCTGTGTGGATCCAGGGTGGCTGTTTTTCTAAGCCTCCTGTTTAAACTATTGAAAGATGCCCTAATATTACCGGTAATTCTTTAAATAAGCTTCCCCCTAGCCTCTAAAAGCTGTCACAGATGAAAACAGCCACCCTCACACTTTGGCATGGGTCTAGACAGAGACTTCCCTGATGGAGCACCATGTGGAGAGTCATCCAGGGGTGAATGGCTTGGTGGGGGGGACATTGGGAATGGAGTGCCATTCGGGGGAGGGAATCCTCCCTCCCTGCGTGTTCTTGGGGATACTGAGCAGATGGGGTCTCCACGGCTTACTGTGTTGTGGATCTTGAGCTGCTCATCTCTCCTTGAAAATGCTTCTTCTGGGGGCTTAGAACTGAGCCGAGTGCCAAGAGGCTTCAGAGAAGGCAGGGACCGGAGCCTTCCTGTCCCAGCTGTGGTCTAGGCTGGAGCCCTTGGCTGATGTGGGGCACGTGTGCCAGGCAGGGCAGAAGACGTCCCTTGAAGGCAAGGGGGCGGCTTCTGAGCAGCCCTGAGGCCCAAGGACCAGGTGGCCCTTTCAGGGAGAGGCACTCTTCTCCTCCCTCGTGAAGGCAGAAGAGCCTTTTCCAGGGGGAAGCTGCTGCTCCTCCTCCTGAGAGCCCCCCCCCCCCGGCTGTGTCCAGCCACTTAATAACAACACAGAGAGAAAGCTCAGCATTTTCATGGACCACCAAACAAACCTGCAGAGTGGCTCTGTTGTCCACTGCTGCTGCTATCCCCCCCCCCGCCCCCTGCCAGCTTATAATACAGCAAGGTGAAAATGCGAAGCTGCTGCTGGTGAGGTGACTAACGTGCATATTTGATTTTTATGATGGCTCTAAATTGCTGAATCAGGCTGAGGAAGGGGGCAGTTTCTTGCGTGCCATGGGTAGGCAGCCAGCGCAGAACAAGAGCTCTGGCCATGAGAGGCTCATTAGGGGGGAGGCACATGATATAAATGACACCGCCTTCCCTACCCCTCTGCCCCCCTCAGGCGCAGCCCTGGACATGTGGCTCCAAGGCGGGCCTGGGGGTTGGGTGGGGTAGACATGGGAACCTGCTTGGATCACCTGGCTGAGGGCGTCCGCCATCCTCTTCCTCACGGAATGCTGCTGCCTAGGAGGGCTCCAGGGGAACTTGCCGGTGGATCTGGGCTGCAGGCGGATGGCTGCCCAAGCCCTGGACACAAGGGAGACTGGCCAGGAATGGCCAGTCTTATGTTGGAAGAAGGCAACCAGCCACCAGAGCACCCAAACACACTTAAACGGGCTGGATGGTTAATCTGTTTCCTGCTTTATGGCAACAGATCCAGACCTATGGCAAGGGATCCATGGATGGATGATCTGGACTTTCTTATATTCAGTCTCCAAGAAGCTCAGGGGTTGGCCCTCACACAGCTCAAGGTTGGTTAGGCTGAGAGAGTCCAAGGACTGGCCTGAGGGAGTTTCTCAGCTGAGCCAGGGACTACTCCTAAGTTTGAGCCATGCTGCCAACAACAGGCTGTAGTTTCTTTTCAAATGGCATTTGGCTCCAGGACCTCGTTTCTCCTTGTCTGGCACAGTGAAAGGCAGAAAGGCCAGGGAATGGCAATTTTGGGGGTGAGGGCGCAGGGATGGCATCTTCTGAGTAATTGGGAGTGGTCTGGCAGCTTTGCAATTGAGTTCGTAGGTAAAGGGCAGATCTCGGTTACAAATCCTTCCTCAAAAAGCCAGTCCTAGGAGGAAGTGTCCACTGCCAGAGGATGCCCATGGACATGAAAGAGCGCGGCGGGGGGGGGGGGGGCAGGAGGCCCTGTAGTGTGCCCCGGGCAGATTGTGGATTCCCCAAAAGAAACTTCTCCGCCTCCCTGCGCTGGCCCCCAGGCCCAAGTTGTGTTCTTTCTTCCCCCGCTAAGTAGCTAAACTGAGATGCTGTGTGTAAGAAATGGAAAGTGACAGGATATGACCACGGCATTGGAAATCAATCCAGACTAAATACGCTTCTTAACTATAAGTGAACAGTTGAAAACAATCCTCTTTTATAGCCATGGAGATAAATACTCTGTTTTTATTAGGAAAAAATGGCTTTAGACTGAATAAAGTTGTTTGATTAACTAGTCAAAGCAGATGGTTTATTGATGTTTCAGAAAAGGGTTTACAAGGTCTGCTGAAAAAAGAGACCCAGCTCTGAATTAACAAATTACCCTGCTACGGGGGACATTGACAGTTCACTGTAATAGATTTATGGGCTACAACTTGGTGTTTTGTTCACATCTGGTTTATTATGATAAAATGTTGAGACCTGGCTAACCTATACCTTTCTTGCAATCTACTACATTGACCCTTGAACTCTAGGACTCGGCAGCAAAGCTGGGCGTTAAAGTCTGAATTTGTCTTAATCCAGCAAGATCAGTTCCCGTGTTATAGGCATATAGACCACGCAGCAGAGGGCTGGATGATGTTTGCATGTGTCCAAGCAGCTTATATCAGACAGTGGTGGGTTTTACAGTTAACAGACAAGATCTTGGATGACATAATCTCCAGGGAGTGAGCAGTGCCCCTGGAGATCATGAACAGTGTTCTTGGAAAGGGGGTCAGGGTGAAGCCCCTCATATCAAGTCCACTGGGAGGAAGATATATATCATATATCTGGACTTCAGCAAAGCTTTCGACAAAGTGCCTCATGATATCCTGATTAGCAAGCTAGCTAAAAGTGGGCTAGATGGAACAACTATCAGGTGGATCCACAATTGGCTACAGAATCGGACTCAAAGAGTGCTTATCAATGGTTCCTTCTCAAACTGGGGAGAGGTAACGAGCGGCGTACCACAGGGCTCGGTCCTGGGCCCAGTGCTCTTCAACATTTTTATTAATGACTTGGATCAGGAGGTACAGGGAATGCTTATCAAATTTGCAGATGACACAAAGTTGGGTGGAACAGCTAATACTCTGGAAGACAGAAAAAAAATTCAAAGTGACCTCGGTAGGCTGGAGCACTGGGCCGAAAACAACAGAATGAAATTTAATAGGGATAAATGCCAAGTGCTGCACCTAGGGAAAGGAAACCAAATGCAGAGTTACAGAATGGGGGACACTTGGCTCAACAATACTACAAGTGAGAAGGATCTTGGAATTGTGGTAGATCACAAACTGAATATGAGCCAGCAATGCGATGTGGCTGCAAAGAAGGCAAATGCTATGTTGGGCTGCATTAATAGAAGTATAGCTTCCAAATCGCGGGAAGTGATAATTCCCCTTTACTCGGCACTGGTTAGGCCTCATCTTGAGTACTGCGTCCAGTTCTGGGCACCACACTTTAAGAAGGATGTAGACAAACTGGAGAGGGTTCAGAGGAGGGCGACAAGGATGATAAAGGGACTGGAAACAAGGCCCTATGAAGAGAGACTGAAAGAATTGGGCATGTTTAGCCTTCAGAAGAGGAGACTGAGGGGAGATATGAATATGATCGCACTCTTTCAGTACTTGAAGGGATGTCACACAGAGGGCCAGGATCTCTTCTCAATCATCCCAGTTTGCAGGACATGGAATAATGGGCTCAAGTTACAGGAACCTAGATTCCACCTAAACATCAGGAAAAATTTCCTGACTGTTAGAGCAATAAGACAATGGAATCAACTACCTAGGGAGGTGGTGGGCTCTCCCAGTCTGGAGGCATTCAAGGTGCAGCTGGACAATCATTTTTCAGGGATGCTTTGACCTGGATTCCTGCATTGAGCAGGGGGTTGGACTCGATGGCCTTGTGGGCCCCTTCCAACTCTACTTTTCTATGATTCTAAGAGAGAGAGAGCTGGAACCCACCGCTGGGAGGGAGAGCCTCTAAATCAGGAGTGGGCGACTCGTGGCTCTCCAGATGTTTTGGCCTACATTTCCCAATCAGCCCCAGCCCATCATCATCAGGCGATCACTCGTGACCGAGTAAGATTGTCTTCCGGGATAAAAGGAGGAAATTCTAAAGAAGATTGTGTAGACTCTGTAGATGGGTCCGTAAGTGACTGTGGAGGCCAATTCTAGATCCACACAGCTTCCCACAGTGAGGACACAGGTTACCCGATAGAAGATGGTCCTGTAAAGGATTCATTTGACGTGCTTTTCGCTTAGCACGTTTCTCCCTTTCACCTTGCACTCGGGCTTCTTCAAAGTCCATGGAACCTTTGTGAAAGGCCAACCTCCATTTAGATCGTTCATGGGCCAGAGCTTCCCAGTTTTCGATGTTTATATTGCATTCACACAGCCGGTGATGAGGAAAATGGGAGTTGTAGGCCGAAACATGTAGCTGGCCACAGGTTGCTCACCTGGGACAGAAGGCAGTAAGCGAGGCACCATTTCCACATGGCTGATGCAGCTCTGACTGAGCACCTATGAGTGCTTGTGCCCTGGATTTCTGTCGGGTGGTTCATGTAACCAAAAAGCTGGCACCATTGGGCCACCACTGCCAGTTCTTGCAGGGCAAGACTCCTCTCCCGAAAGCAGCACTCCCATCATGCATGGGATGGGGTGGGCGTGGCATATTGCCACAATAATTGCTAACAACTGTAGGGTCCCTCGGTATTGAAGGACCCCAGCTGCACTGCTATCTGCTCTGGGGGGGGATTCCCCCCCCCCCCGTGCCCCAGACTGCATGCTCTGCATTGCTTTTTGCAATCTGGGAATGAGGCCAAAAGAGAAGGCAGAAGAAAGGAGGCATGAGCAGCCAAATGCAAGAAGCCTGCCTTGGGAGGTGACATTTGGGGTGTGGGGGGAGATGGACCTGTTAATTTGCCCCGTCTGAGCTCTACTAACCAGTAGCTGAAGACTACCCCGCGATGGAGGGGAGGCGAGGGCATTCTCTCCTGATTGCCTCCACCGGGCTTCAGACCAGGTCTGTCAGGCAAGTGGCTGCAAGAATTCATGGGGGTTCTGCAGCCCTTTCTCTCCTGTAATAAGATCTGCAGAAACAATGTAAAGAGTTGAAAGGCAACTTCGCGTCCTGCTTTCTCTCCACCTCCCCTACCACGAGGTAGGAATGCACAGCGTATCCCTGGATGAACTAAGTTGCCTCCTAAACATTTTCCCTTCCCTTTCTCTAATGGATTAACTCTGTGCCATTTTATTTACAGGGCTGCGGATTAACTCCGAGGGCGGCAGCTCCTATGCAAGCAGCGTCCTCCCCGCATCGCTTCCAGCTGCCCCCCCCCGGGGGGGGCGGCTTTCCGAGAGGCGCAGGGTCGCTCCGGCGCTGAGAAGGGCCTCCCCGGTCCTGGTTGCAAGTGCTCCGGGGGAGCGCTCTCCTCGGCAGGCAGGGAAGGCGCAGGGTCCGTTTGGACCCGGCCTAGCGCACGTGCGGCCCCTGACCCGGCGGAGATGCGCTGCGGGCCGAGCCCGGGCTCTGCGGGCCGAGCCCGGGCTCTGCGGGCGGCGCAAGGCGAGGAGTCTCGAGCGGGGCGGGCCTTGGACGGCATCCCATCATGCACAGCTGGTGGGGATGATGGGTCCTGCAGTCCGCCAGCTTGGGGCGGCTCCTGCCGCTCGCGGAGGGGGCGCAGGACTGCAGCACAAGAGTGCCCCTAATGGGCGGGCTGGACTGCAACTCCCATCATCCCCAGCCGGCAAGGGCGAGTCTCCCCGCCGGAACGCCCCCCTCCCGGAGCCTTCCCAGAGCGATCGCCATGGCGACCGGCGGCCGCGCTCCGGCCCGCCGAGCTTGCCTGCGGAGGAGAGGCGGGCGGCAGCGGCCTCTAACCGAGGCGGCGCTTCTGATTGGCCGGAGGGAGACAGCCAATGGCCTGGTCCGGCCCCGCCCACGAGGCGCCGGCGGGTTAGAGCGGCTCCCGCTGCGCGAGGGCCGTTGAGCGCTGCCCCGCCCCGTGCCTCGCTGATTGGGCGGTAGCGAGCGGGGATGCGGGGCCGGACGCCCGCCGCCGCCGGACGAGGGCGCGTCGCTCACGCGGTGGGCGGGGCGTGCGGCGGCGGCGGCCTCGTTTGAAGCGCCCGCGAGAGGCGAAGATGGAGGCGGCCGGCGGTGAGCGGGCGGGCGGGGCAGTCCCGCGGTTCCCCGCGCGGGCTCCTCAGAGTGAGGCGGGCCCCTCTTTCGCCTGGTGGGGCCCCGCCATCTGCCTTCCCTTCCGTCCCGCGGCGGGCACGGCCTTCCTCCTGCTCTTCTCCGGGCTGCCCTCACGACAGCCCTGTGAGGGGGGGGTTAGGCTGAGAGTCCGTGCCTGGCCCGAAGCCACCCCGCGAGCCGAGCGGCGACTTGAACCCGGGTCGCTCCAGCCCGACGCCGGCGGTCGCCCCCCGCCCGCTGCTGCTGCTGCTGCTCGCAATGGCCGCCTCAAGGCCCGTTCTTTCCCGCAGAAGTCCCTGGCGCGCCCCTGGCGTCCTCCAGCCTGAAGCCGCTCCTGGAGGAGCTCCGTGCCCTGTACCGGGAGCGCCTGCACTGCTTGGACGCCGTGGAGGAGGACGGCGACCGCGGCCAGGAGGCAGCCCTCAAGGTAGCTCTTCTCCCGCTCCGCTTAGGACCCTGGGCTCAGGCTAACCCTAATCCGGAGGGAAGCCGCTTCAAGAGATGTGCCCTTGCACCTGCCCTCCGGGGGATTGGCTTAGGAATCCACAACCCCGCCAGGGCAGCAAAGTGCAATAGAAGGCCATGAAGTGAGGGTCAGTTGTGGCAATGGGGCTTGCTCACACACACACACACACACCCGCTTCTTTCTCCAAGTGACCCTCTAGAATCTAGATGAAAGCATTCTGGATGGCATACAATAAACATAAATAAAATCCTCATGAAATATAGCACAGTAAAACCATCAATTAAAAATTTAAAGTAGTAGGAGCTAAAGCATAACATAAGGAGAGAGCCCTGCTGGATTAGACCAAGGGTCCATCTGATGCGGCATTCTGTTCACACAGTGTACCAACTGAAACTCATCCAAAATAACTGGACCAGGCTGTGCTCCAGGTACCTCACCTGATCCAACTGCTGTAACATTGGAGTCGATATAAGTCCCTGTGGATGCTAGCGATTTTTTTCCTGGAAGTGCCTAGCAAATACATTACAGTGGGCATCAGACAGGTCAATGATGTCCCTGGGGCCAGCATATAATAGTCCTTGGACGACCCTAAAGAATTGGATAGAGGCAGTGAGATGTTGTTTCTTTGCCGCTAGAAAGGTGAAAACACTCCAGACCAGTAGTCAGATGGACAGGGAGCCTGGAGAGAGAGAGGATTCCTATAGGCCACGGCAACCCCCCTTCCCCGGCCCTCAGGTCTACCCTGATGCTGCACCAAGTACCCCGGTGGGCAGAGCTGGGAGAGACTGACTCCTCCCTGTTCACCCAACCAGGTCTCGGTAATGCATGCCAGATCGGCCGCCTCATCCACTATTAGATCATGGATGAGGGAGGTCTTATTCTGCACCGATCTGGCATTTGGAAGCAGCATCCGGAGACCCTAGGGCAGGCTGATAGGGCAACCACCAAACCTGCGGGTGGGAGGAGGGCCGGAACACAGCACAGCCATTAAGTGTCTGGGCCGTGTTCCCCTTACCTGGCTAGTCCTCCTTCCAATGCTATATCTCCCTCTACCTGTCACTACGCTGATCGGGGGGCCCTCAGAACCCCCCCACTTGGCCCCGTATTTCCCCTCCAAGGCACATGCTCAGGCCCTAGACAGGGAAAAACAATCCCCACCACCACCAAGGGCACTGAGCAAACAAATAGACAACAATGTTAGGGGGTGGCCCTTGCCCTTGTGTCACCCCCGAAGTGGCTCCCCCCGAAAGGGGCGGAGCGTCAAGCAAGCCCAGGTGGCAGGTGTTCCTAATCAGGCAGGCCTGGGAGAGTCGCCCTCCTCCTGACGGCAGTGGAACTTCTCCCAGGAAAGGAGCCCCAATCCAGCCAGCAACAGCAACAGTGTCAGCCAAGACAGAAGGCTGACGAGATGGTAAGGCGGCTGGCTGGATGGTGAAGTCAGCCCAGGTCTTCTCACCTTCCTCCCCTGAGAGTATCCACGTCCGGGTGTTGGTAGCTTATGATAGGACATCTTCACACAGCGCAGAGTGATACCATGGAATTCACTTCCACAAGTTGTAGTGATGGCCACCAATCTGGACGGCTTTAAAAGGGAAAGAAAACCCCCAGAAACAAACGACGTGTAAAGGATGCACTTTTACTCCCACAAAGAAAATTGCGATAAAGCGCTGGGTTAAACACCTCATCTAGAGAAGCCCCAACTCTTTTTCCAATATTTTAATTATTAACAGAAAAACAGAAAAAAACCCCACTACAAATACATATAATAAACAAAACATAAAATGGACTTCCGATTTTCTCCACAGCAAAGCTTAAGTAAAAAAAAGACCTTTTCTTACTCTATAATTACAAAGAAGGCACTCTTTTTTCCATTAACCCAAATTTTTGTTATTCATCAAACCCACAAATAAACAAATCATTATTTTCTAGATCCTGCAAAAAGTCTATTAGAGGTTTCCACTCAACTGTAAAGCTAGACGTTGATTTTTCTCTAATTAAAAACGTAAGTTTAGCCATCTCTGCAAACTGGAGCATCTTCACCATCCATTCTTCTGTTGATGGTATAGTTGGACATTTCCATTTTTGCACATACAGTAATCTCACTGCCGTTATCTATATACAGTATATAAAAGAAAGTGTCCTGACTGACCAACTCATAAACGCCCAGCTCAAACCGTTTAATCTAGGAACGTGAAATTTTGAAGGAACATTGCTTTTATGACGTAGAGCCCCACTAAGGAAGGATTTTTGGAAATTCCGTCCCTAAGGGGGTGAAAAAAGAGGGCAAAATCGCCCCACTCTCATATCTCCTGTGGGCAAAACAACAGGGCAGCAGTTATGCAAATCGGCATCACCTCAGAATTGCTGCAGGAGCCAATAGGAGCAGTTATGCAAATAGCCCATACAACTCTTAGAATGTTCGTATGAATTCCTGCAGGGGCCAATACGGGTGGGTATGCAAATCTCCCCTCGGCCGTTTAGAATGTTCTCTCGGGGTGAAAAGGGAGGGAAACTTTTAAAATGACTGCCTGACTGAATGACTGCTGTGTGCGGGGTGTCGTCGCATAGGCTCCATCACGTTTTGACGGATCCGCCCCAAACCTGGCACGCATACTCTCCATCACCCAAGGACAAAGACTGGCGGGTTCAAATCTCCGAAAAACCCTCGCTGCGCCTGTTCGGCCCAAAATTGATGAGAGCCAGTGGCATTACTTGGAGTGTTCGCAGGGGCCATTCAGGAGCAGTTATGCAAATCGCTCCAACGACATATAGAATGTTCATAGATTTCATAGATCATAGAGTTGGAAGGAGCCTACAAGGCTATCGAGTCCAACCCCCTGCTCAATGCAGGAAACTAGAGGAGGGGTCTCCCATCCAAGTAACAACCAGGCTTGACCCTGCTTAGCTTTCCACGCTCAGACAAGCTGAGCCAGCATAAGCCACATGCATATGAACTGCCACAGGGGCCAATCAGGAGCGGATATGCAAAGCTCTCCTGCGTCAAAACAGAATGTTCATATGAACCACAGCCGGGGCAGAGTTGGGATTTCATTGTGTAGTCCCGGGTGCGGGGGGAGCAGGGATTTCATTGTGCAGTCCCGGAGGGGGGGGGGAACAGGGATTTCATTGTGTAGTCCCGGGGGGGGGAGCAGGAATTTCATTGTGTAGTCCCGGGGGAACATGTAGTCCCGGGGGAACATGTAGTCTCGGGGGAGCTGGGATTTCATTGTGTAGTCCTGGGGGAGCTGGTAGTCCTAGGGGACCTAGGATTCCATTATGTAGTCCCTGGGGACCTTTCCTATGGAGTGATTCAAAACAGTGGTCAGCGGCCTTAAGGAATTTCGAACAAATAGTGCCTATAGGAAAATTATGACCCGTGCAAACTTGGCACGGTCACTCTTCATCACGCGAGTGAAGCTGCGGGCAAAAGCTAGTCATATATAAAAGTAAAGTTCCATGGTTTCTTTCCAATTGATTATCCATTATTCCCAAGTGGAACAACTCTGGTTTCAATTGTAGATTAGTCTTTAAGATTTTCTGAATTAATAAATGGATTTGTATCCAGAATTTTTTAGCTTTCCTACAAGTCCACCACATAAGGTAAATGTTCCTTCTTGTTGTTGACATTTCCAACAGGTGCTCAGAGTACCCGTATACATTTTAGACAATTTCTCTGGAGACATATACCAATGATACATCATATAAAAATAAAAGAAAATATTTCTTAATCCAATATTACTCAATTTGGGGGGGGGGACGGGACCAAAAATGGTCCTTGGGGAAATAACGGAAAAAAATGTGTTTTTTTCAGGCCTTCACATCTCTGTGCCCACACACAGCCTCTCCGGAACGATATCATAGATGATATCAAAAGGTGCTGAGAGATGCCAGAGAATCAACGGGGTTGCACTCCCCCGGTCCCTCTCCTGGTGAAAGTCGTCGTCCTGCAGGGCAGTTTCAGTGCCTGAGGGCCCAGGCCCGTCAACTGCGCCTTCGGTGATCGGAGGCCCCCCCAAGCGCAGAGGCTTCTGGCCGTCCAGTGCAGGGCGGGAGCAGTGGCAGTGGCAGAGGCGACCTTGGTCTCCCTGTCCTCCCGCCCTGCATCTTTCACTGGACGGGCTTTTTTGCCTGCCTTGCAGACGGTGCTTTAAAAGGAGAGGAAAGGAGGCTAGAGGCCTCAGGATAGCTCGTACCCCCTCCCCGCCCCCTGAGGCGCCCCCTTCACCCCTCTCCAAGGTCGCTTTTCCGATCTTGGAGGGCAGCCACTGCAGTACTTACCGCATCAGCTACGAGGGGGCGGGGGGCGGATCTCCAGCTCCTCCCGAGATCGGGGCACGGTCTGCCACCTCAGAGAGGGGAGTTCCCGGTACTCTACGGCTCCCCGGGCAATATCTAGGGGCCATAGGATTGCTCCCTCCACCTCGAAGCCTCTCTTGGTCCCCTTGGGATCACGTCTTGGGCAGGTGAGTGAGTCTTGCGAGGGGGCTGCCTTCCTAGTCATTTTAGGATGTTTTAAAGATGTTTTAAGATGTTTTAAGGATGTTTTAAGATGTTTTAATAGTATATATTGTGTTGTTTTAGTTTAGGTATTTTATATTTTCTGTTGTTCCCCGCCTCGATCTGGATGGAGAGGCGGGTAATAAATAATAATAATATAATTATTATTATTATTATTATTATTATTATTATTATTATTATTATTCTCCATGTCTGTGAGCGGCTGGGAGAGGTTCCCCTGGCTGCCCTTGAAGTCTCCATGGGTGCTTCCAGATGGAGGGCTCCTAGCTCTACCAATCAAATTGTGTAGCTATTCCATCTTTTCCTCCTCAATGGATTTCTTGTAGAAAGAAAAAAAGACACAAAAAGCAGTGGGAAAACAGGAGACCTGCAAGATGACGGCGGACGGCGGCCACTTGGGCGCGGCGGGGCGATTGCATGATCAAAGCCTCATCTGTAAGCATCCCAAGCTGAGCTCTCCACCTGGGAGGGAGAAGAGCAAAGTGCAGAGTTGGCTATTCCCCTTCCCATCTGCAGCTCTGCTCGCTCCCCTCTGCCTTTGACATGCATTTCTGACCTGCTTCTCTGCTCGGGGAGTGGAGGAGATGCTCAGCAGCTTGTTGGCGAGCAGTGGGCGCTGCTCCTCTCCTCCAGAAGGCAGCGTGTCTTCCCCAAACTGCCCTCCACCTTAAAGCCAGGCACCTTGGCCCATTTCCCTGCCTGAGGAGCGCTTGATTGCACTGGCTACTTTGGCTCTCCGTAGGAGCAAAGCCTTCCACCTTGGTTGACCAGCTTGGCTAGTCGTCATGTTCTCGGTTCCCAGTTCTCTCCCCCTGCTTTCTCAACGAACTTTATTTTAGAACAGAGGAAATACAAAGCAACAACAAAAATAACAATTTTAAAATCCAATTCTGGGCAATAATTTTCTTAGGACCAACCAAAATGTTATGAAATATGAGCAAATAGTTAATTTAAAAAACTTGGCTTGATGTAGTAGTCACAAAGTCTGCATCTGGTCACTTTCTTAAGATTACAGCCTTAAGAAATAGTACAGAGCCATATAATGCAAGCTGCAAAAGTTGAATAGAATAGAGAAGAAAGCTTTAGCAATTGGGTGCTATAGAAATGTACCTAATTAACCAATGTTAATATTATTAGGAATTATTAAGGATGCTAATGATGGGAAAGATTATACATTTTCATAAACAATGTTAGAAAAATGCAAATAAGGAAAGGCTATTAATGCTCCATTACTGTTTTAGGCATATAGCAGTAGTAAGAGATATGGATTATGTTAGAAGTAAAAAGGATTGTGGGACTAGTGCCCAGTTCTGCCTTCAGGCTCATTGAGTCCCTTTGGATTGGGTGAACTACTTTAGCACTTTTCTGCTCAGGGCATGCCGATAATTCTTCTGTTCTGTGAGATGGGGAGTTCCTTATTGTGCGCAATCCATGCGCCGTGGTCAACTGTGTAAGCTGAGGTAGGCCCGATCTCCCACCCGCCTATATTGGTGGGGGGAGATGTAGCTGGCATGGAAGTCTGCATTGTGGGTGGGTGGCGAAGGCAGGCAGTGAGGGCAGTGGGCCCGGGAACCCCTTGGGGAGGATGGTTGGTGTTCCTCTCCCCCCCCCTGCCCCACTTGTGACTCTGAAATGTCTTCCTGCTGCTTAACTGCATTTGGTTCAGGATACCGTTCGTGGTCCTGGATTGTTGTCAGTGTGTTACTTGAAGGTGCTGGCTGGAAGTGGCTTCTGGATCCCTGGGCCAGTTGCAGCCGTAAGGCAGAGAGCCCCGATGGCCCTGGCTGGGCAGCCTCTGCCCCGAGCACACTGTGCCTCTTCCTCTTCAGGCTCACTGGCCTCAGTTATTCTCTTTCTGTTTAAAACGTAAAACTTTTCCTTCTGTCCTTCTTGTGTTCCCTGCTAGAGATGGCCAGTGTAGTGATGGCCTTGGGAGAAACAACGGAGGGGCTGTGGTCTTGGTGTGGACTCTGGCTGTCTTAGGGCACAAAATACAGAGAGGCTTCACGCTGGGCCTGCATGGCAGCCGTTGGCCTGTGCTAGGTTCTGGGGATAGCATGCCTGAAAGGCCTTGGAGGTAGGGAGTCTGCCCATGCCCTCCCCTGCTCATATTTTTAGCGAGTTGAGAGAATTAAAGTGCTAGCGTATGCTTGTCCAAGGTCCCTCCTCCTGACCCTTCATTCAAGCAGAGTAAATGCAATCTCCAATACTGCTCCAAAAATCTCTGAAGAGCTGGAGCACTGGAGGGCTTCAAATGAGCTGCAGAATAGAAGCAGTTCATTAGACGCTTGGTTTCTATCTTTGGAAACTAAAAGCCTAGAACAAAACAGCTGATGTTTCATCCTCTGCCAGAACAGATGAGAAAGTGTGTGTGTGTGTGTGTGTGTGTGTGCTGGGGTGGGAGAGGGGGTACCTGGGGGATGTGAGGGTGGCCGAGTGAAAGTGGATTCCCCCCCCCCCCGTGAAAGCCATGTTTAGAACCTGCTGTGTTCCCAGGAACCAGGAGCAGAGTCCCCCATCCCACCCCCATTTGGCTATTGGAGAATCATTTAGTGGTGGGGTTTCGGGAGATGCAGTGAAAAAGCTACGCTTGGTTTGCTTGCCTCTTGGCTGGGACTCCCTCTTTCCAGTAAGATGTCTGCTGTGTGGAGGTGTATAACCCTAATGGCTGGTTGTATGCCATTAAAAGGTATTGTACACTCATAAAAGAATGACATTTTGATCAATGCTGTTATCAGAATTACTGTCTTGACACAGAAAAGCTTTCCTGCTGCAAGTTTAAAAATATGCCCTTAAAAGCTTTTTATTGAATACCTTTGCATCCCTGAGAAATCTGCTGTTTTGGTGTGAGGTTGCTCTGAAGTGCTCCTTGGTGTAGCCTGGCTACAAAGCTGCTGTTTATTACTGGAAAGAAAGCAGGTGTGCTTAATTTCTCTCTGGGAGGCAAGACAGAAAACTCCTTCAGCACATGCCCTAAAAACCAAAGCCTTTCTTCTCCCCCCCCCACCCCTCCTATTTTATTTCTTTTAGAAAAACACAGAATCATTACATGAGGTTCTATTGGTGTGCATTGATTCCCCACCCCCTGCGCTGGTGCCTTCGCTGAGGGGCCTGGCCCCGGAACCCCAAGTTTCTCTCCCATCATTACATCCCCCAGTGGTTTAATGGCAGGAGTTCCATGGAGCGTGAGCCTTCTTTGCCTGGAAGCTTGGCTGTTGCGGGGAGCAGCCTTGGTGTCAGTTGACTGCTTGCATGGCTTCGTCAGGCCTTCTTGCACTGGGTAATTGCAGGCACTATCTAGGCAGCAGGGCCAGCCCATGAGATTTTGCTGCCTGAAGTAGAGCAGCAAGTAATCCTGTCCCCTCCCCCCCCCCCCCCCACACACACACACCAGGGCAAGGTGCAGAGTCAAGTTATTTTGGCACGTGAGGCAGAAAATCTGACACGTTCCTGTCCCCCTCCCTGGCAGCACAAATGCAATAATCCAGGCCTGGCCTGAAAGCACCTGAGGCGGCCACCTTGCTGAAACGAAGCAGGTCTGGGTCTGGTCAGTGCTCGGACAGGAGACCGCCTGGGAACTGCATGTAACCCCCTTGAGTTCCATGATGGAAGAAAGGTGGGATAGAAATGTAATCAATTAACCCTAACGTGCTACCTTTGCATGACATCCAAAATCCGCTGCCTGAGGCAGCCACCTCCCTTTGCTTAACAGCAAGGCTCGCTCTGCCTGGCAGTGCTGAGTAGGCCCAGGGCAGCCATGATGATGTATCTGTATCACACCATCTGTGCACCGGGTGCTTTTCAGGGAACTGCTGTGGCGGGGCCCTCGCTCACGGGGCCTGCGATCTGAAATAGTCCTGGGGAAGCAAGTGAGGAAGGGAGAGATGGAGGCGTAGGTCAGCAGCAGGGGAGGATTGTATGACCACTGCAGCAACAACTCATGTACTTTGGCTTAGCTACAGGAGTCGGGTGATGTGTATTCAGTTTCAATGAGGACAAGAAACTTGAAGTACCAAGTAAGGAAAGTATTCTGGACTGTGACTGCTCCCTGGATGATGGAGCAGCAATTCCAGAGGGGACAGGAGAAGTGAGATTTGGAGAGAGAGGGCAGGTGGGTGCCTATGCCTTAATGTTTGAAACAGATGCCTCTGGCACACCTGGAGGACAAGCATTCAGGGCACACCCCGCGTCTTGGGGGGCCTCAGACACATCGATGTAAGTTGCTGGAGTTCTCAAGGTGGAAGGGGCCAGAGAGCAGCTACCAGGGCAAAGCAGAAGTGCAGCTGCCTGGCCGGGGGGCACCTCTTGGCGTGGGCTTTCTAAATGGGAAGAGCGTGTGAAAATGGAAGCTCTGAGGGAGAGGGAGGGTGACAGTTTACGGCGACTTGTAGAAATTGCCATGACTGTCCTTGCCCTGCCTAACAAGCAGCTTGCTGACTAGGACTTGTGTCACGGCCAGGCAGGTGTGGGTCTGGCTGAATGACTTCTTCAGCTGCTGAAGCTTGGCGAGCCCAGGATGAGCCGCGTGGGGGGGTCTGGCTCTCTGCTCTGGCCTGGCCACTGTCTCGCCTGAGGGCTGGTGCTCTTCAGTGGGCCTGGTGCACAGAACTACAATCGGTCCGGAACGCCAGCTGCTCGTGGTAGGCCAGGATGTGAGATCGGACCTCATCAGTGTCGAAACAGCCCCACTGGTCCGTTCCTGAGCTCAATGTGAGGTGCTGGTGCTTAGCTTTAAGCCCTTCATGGCCTGGGCTCTGGTTCTGTGTGCCTTGCAGAGTGCTAACGATCCTGCTGGAGGTGCGATTGGCAGGCATGCCACAATGCAAGCGCACAAGTTTCATTGCCAAGAAGTTGTTGGTTGTGTGGTTTCTCTTCTGCATGTGTGCACACACACAGAGATTGGGGTTTCCAGGCTAACACCAGTGTGTCATCCCGTGTTTGACCCCCCCCCCCAAAGGTGGCCCACTCCGTTAAAGTGCTGTCAGCAAGAGCTCCACGTTCTAGTGGGAGAGACTGAAATAAGCAATAGTCTTTCGACTCTATTGGCAAGTGGCTGTCACAGCCCATCACAGACCTAATGAGCTGCAAGTGGTTGGTTGGAAAATGCTGGTTTGGATTGGTTCTTGAAAAGGATTGTGTGTGTGTGTGTGTGTGTGTGTGAGAGAGAGAGAGAGAGAGAGAGAGAGAGAGAGAGAGAGCACTCTATCACTTGGGAGGTTGGCCTCTTCGGAGGTGACACTGTTGGCCCCTTTGCCTCCCTCCCTCCCTCAGCTCCTTTGCCTCCTTGGGCCGCATTCCCTCTTAGCCTCCTTTTCTCTGCAAATCCCCTCCCGCCTTGTGGCCTGTCCATTCCACTCCACTCCCTGCCGCCTCTTTGAAAGAAGCTGTGCTGCCTTTCGGCAGTACTGGGACAAACCTTTCACCTCAGTTGTTAGCATGTTCCAGGACAGTCAGTGACATTGCAGCAGCTCAGCCAATGCCCGGCCTAACAAACTCTCCCCACGCATTAGCTTATTTCTCTTTCATGTGGTGCCAATATCATGTACAGCTGGCGCAGATTTCTGAAAGTGGTGCTGGGGGACTTCTGCCGGATCCCCTGCTCTCCCTATCCAGGAACGGGCGTGGTTGGTGCACCAACCAAAGATGGTAATGGATGCTCCGAGCCACTGAGGTCACCTGGGCCTCCGCTGACAAGGATGGGTCCAGAGCACACCCAAACTATGAACCTGCTCCTTCAGAGGGAGTGCAACCCCATCCAGAACAGGCAAACACCCCAATTCCCCGACCTAGGAACTGCCCACCCATAGAGTCCCTGCTTAACAGGAGATCAACCAGCCTTGAACAGCCCGTCTGATCTCGGAAGCTAAGCAGGGTCAGGCCTGGTTAGTACTTGGATGGGTGACCGCCTCGGAATACCAGGTGCTGTCGGGCGGGGCCACAGCTCAGTATGACAGAGCACCTGCTTTCCATGCAGAAAGTCTCCGGTTCGATCCCTGGCCTCCAGGAAAGAATCCTGCCTGAAACCTGGAGACCCGCTGCCAGTCAGTGTCGACAATACTGGGCTAGATGGACCAATGGCCTGACTCAGTATAAGGCAGCTTCCTATGTTCCTAGCAGGATTCAGCTTCAGTTTATTAGCTCTCCTCCAATCCATAACTGCATCCAGGCACTGGTTCAGAATGTGCATGACCTCTCCTGATTCAGATGCCACAGAGAAATAGAGCTGGGTATCATCAGCACGCTGGTGACTCTGCTCCAAATCTCCTAATGACCCTTCCCAGTGGCTTCATGTAGATATTTAAAAACATTGGTGACAATATCGTGCCCCGTGCCACCCCACAGTTCAACTGCCAGGGGACCAAGGCACAGTCATCCAGGGTTATTTTCTGGAATTGATCCTGTAAGTAAGAGCCACTGTAAAACAGTGCCCCCAACTGATGGAGGCAGTCCAGGAGGATACCATGGCCAAGAATATCAAAAGCTGTTGAGAGATCGACAAGAATGAATAGAGTCGCACTCCCCCTGTCCCTCTCCTGAAGAAGATTATCCATCGGGGTGACAAAGGCTAATTCCGTCCCAAAACCGGGCCTGGAACCAGATGATCAGTTTCATGCAAGAGTAGCTGCAGCTGGGATGCCACCACTGTCTGACTGCACTGGACCGCTTAGAAAAGCTCAGCTGGACAGCTATTTGAGGACGCAGTGGAGGGAGCAAAGTAGACCTTTATTGCCACTGTCACCGCCATCCCGTAGGCGCAGTTATATGCTCCATGTGTGTCTGGTCACCTTCGTGATGAGTCTAGCACCAGCTGCGTTCCAGCCGTCTTCTGGCCTCTTTAATTGTTTGAAGCTCCTTGGTGAGCCAGGGGGCCATCCGAAATCCACTGTGTTTCAGCACTGAAACCGTTTGGGCTGCCCTGCTGGGTGATCCGTGCAAGGGGAAGTGTGGCCCTGCTCATTTCCTGGCTTTTGATGTCTTCAGCCAAGCAGTCCTCCTGGACTGGCGTTCCTGGCTGTGCGCTCCCCTCTCCCCGCCTATGCTCTCCCGAGGTCTTGGCTGTCTGCGCACTCTTCCCGTGCCCATTGGACCTTTTCCTCTGCCACAGTCCCTCCTCCGTTCTCGAATTTATTTTATTTTAAGATTTGATATGCTGCCTTTCAGTGTAAGTATTTTCAGAGTGGCTTGCTAATAAAAGGATGAAAATGCATAGCACAACAACAGCAGAATGAGGGGGCTCCCAGTATAAGTGGTAGACGATGGCACAATAATACTTTGTTTAAAGGCCAGGGAAAATAAGAAGGGCTCTGTCTGGGGCCTAAAAGGCCTCGCAGCAGGTGCCAGGAGAAGAGCATTCTGCAGGCAGAGCACCACCACTGCCGCCAGCCACGTCACTTCAGAGGGCGGTGCACCCGGAGGAGGGCCTCCCGCGACTGTTGCGGCCATGCTGGGTCCAGAACGACTGTCCCAAACGGCTGCCGTGCCTCTCCCCCAAGCCTTGCCCCTTGCTACCCACTTCCCATGCAGCAGTGCCTCTCACGTGGGGTGGAACTGAGTAATACGTATCATGCGCCCGCCCGCCCGCCCCCATCGCCACCACCCGTCCGTTCGTGTCCTCCACGGCATCGCCCGCTTCCAGGCACTGGGTCCTGGCAAAGTGTGCAGAACGTGCCATCCGAGGATTTGGCTGATGTTTGCGTGAAAAGAACCCGTTTTGCCCGTTTTCCCTTTCTAATCTTTAAGGTTGATCTCCCTCCACGTAGATGAGCTCAAAGAGGGTATGAGGCCGTCTGGTACGGAGCCCGAGAGGAAGGCGGGTGCCAGAGCAGGCAGGGCCTGGCTGAGGCGTCGGTCTCTTGGTCTCTTGCTCTGGGTGGCTGCCAGGCGCCCCACCACGGCCGCTGGGGCATACTCCAGCCTCTGTGCCTCACCCGGCCGCCCCTCAGCTCCAAGCCACAAGCCTCTCCTGGCCAGGGGTGCATCGTGCTCTTTGGGCTGGGGCATCGGGGCTCTTTGGCCCACGTCTCCCCTGTGCCCATTCCATGGGACCTGGCCCTGCTGCCGCTGCCGCCTCCTTCCCTGAGCAGCTGCCTGCAGGGCAAACTTGGGGGCGGGGAGTTTGGGGGTGGTCTCTCCCCCCCCCCCGGCCTGGCCAGCCATGGCGCCGCCTCTTGGCAGGGCTTCCACGCAACGCCCTTTTCAAACAGGGTTGCGCTGCCGCTCTCGCTCTTGGCACTGTGGCTTGCAAGGCTTCAGCCCAGCCTGCAAAGGGCCCCCCGGCCAGGCCACAAGGGCTGTCGCTGAGCAAATGCCTCTGGAGACACTCCCTGTTGCCTTCGTCCCTGTGCAGGGGGAGAAGCCCCACGTGGGCACTTCCGCAACCCATGAGTAGCTCATCCCACCTCCAGAAGTCCAGCTATTTTCGTGGCTCCTCCCCAATGATGATGATCTCCCCCCCCCCCACTTTGCCAAGGAACGAAGACAGTTGGGGGTGTCTCCGGAGGGTTTTGTGAAGTGGTCGCCCATTGTGCCCAGTCAGGGCCCCCTTTGCAGGCCAGGGAGGGCCGGTGCCTTGCACAGGGGTTTCAGTGCATGCGAGCCCTGGACTCCTGACCTCCACCCCTTCCCTCCCCCCATTCTTGCTTGCAGGTTTCTCTCCCCCCCCCCCTTTTTTGCTTCTTTTGTGTGTGGAGGGTGCAGGTGGGAGAAGAGCTAGAGGACAACAGTGTGTGGTCCCCTTGCTTCAACACCTGCCATCTTGCAGAAGAGCCAGCACAGCGTTCATTCCCCCCCCCCCCCAGGTAGGCCGTAGCCCACAGTCGGCACACTTTGGTGTCCTCAATAGACCCCTCTTGGGAGGGTATAGGTGCAGGGCATCTTGTGCCTTTTCCCCCAGAGCAAAAGCGACCTGGGCAGGGCCCCTAGGTGATAGTTCCCCACCTGCTTGGACTGTGTGCATCTGGCACTAATGGAGAATTCTGTGGCAGAAAAAAAAACAGCTGAGCCTGAGAGGTAGTTCTTTGGCAGAGATCTTGCGTCGTTCACAGGTGCCCAACAGGTACAAAGGTAGAAAGGGAGGCTTCCCCCACCACTGTGTTCCGCGCTGGGATCGGCATTTTCCTGCTGATTCCTCCCTCCCTATTTTGCAATCCTGCAAAATAGGATTGCAGCCTTAATGTGTTTTAAAGAACTGTTAAGATGCAGGCCTTAGATGCTGTGCGTGTTGTCCCTGGAAGATGCCCCTGACACACTGCTGTGGGGTGTGCACCCCCGCTGAGGCCGTGGCAGCCGCTTCCTCCCCCTTCGGAATAGGTTTTGCTAAGGTGAGCTCGTAAGTGCCAGCTGGGATGCCTTAAGAATGTGAACGCTTCTCTGCAGGGTGATTCCAACAGTTCGCCTAGACCACCAACCCAGGAGCAAGAAGGCCGTCCGTCGTCCTGGGCCCTCTGGATTAGATGTCCCCAGCATCTGGGATACTCATAGACTGCCTCTGAACAGGGAGGCTTCTTTACCTTCATGGCTAAAACCCACTAGACCTCTTCTCCACGGCTGTGCCTGCTGGAATGCACACTATTGGGATCCTTGGGGGGAATTAAGATCCCTTAGCGTCACAAAACAACTGCTCCTGGTGGAGCTGCGCCCCACTAGAACTGGCCTGCTTCGCCCTGGGCTGGGCCAGGAAACGTGTGGAGAGCCTGGAGCTGCCCATCTTCTGTTGTTCGCGGACAGGCTGCGCCCCTCTCTGTGCCTGCCAGTTGGGTCCTCTTCCTCCTGCAAGGCAGGGGTAGGGGCAACTGGTTCTCCAATACCTGCGTGTGTGCGACCCCCCCCCCCCATGCCCTTTTGGCTTGTCCTGTCTGAGTGGCTGTGTCTCTTCTGTCTGTCTGTGAATGAGAGAAGGTTTCTATGTGCCATTGATAAGTTTACTCTGCGTTCTGCCCACTGTAAAAGAGGAAATGATATAGGGGAGCTGGTATTTGTATTTGAGTTCTCTAAATGGCTCAGGATCTGGCTACCTGAAGGACTCTCAGGTGAGCCTGCCTGCCCTTTACGTTCAGGTGTTGCCCCCCTCCCCCACGTGTGCTGCTGCCTCCCGAGGCCTGGTTGGTGGCAACCCTCGGGAGGGCTTCTTCAGTGGCGGTGCCCCAGCTGTGGAACACCCTGTTTGGGTGCCCGTGCTCACCAAGGTGTCCCAGCCCTCCCAATTCTTGTTTTTTAAAAAAGGTTAACACATTTTCTGAGGCATGTTTTCTCTCCTTTTGCAGATGAAGGTGAGGCTTCTGCAGGCCTATGTAATAGATCTGAGCGACCAGAACAACGTCTTGATTCAGACAGTGGAAGAGCTGGAGAACCAAACAGTCCTGAAGATGACTGCGGTGCAGGCCGAATTTCAGGTGGGTGGGGAGGTACACAGTCCTGGCAGGGTGGGAGTTCCTTTGCTCAGCGGAGCAGCTTATAGACCTGCTCTGTGCAAGATGCTTTTTCATTAACTCAAGACGCCTGCTGCACTGCGTTAACCACAGAAAGCCGTTTGTGTCTCACATTAACTCAGCCTGCTGTGTTAACTTGCTCGCTCTCTCCGCACACCAGATAGCCTTCTCTTCTCTCTCTACACCATTGCAGGTCTTTCTACACCCCATCTCTGCTAGCTGTTCTTCTTTTTCTCTCTCTCAAAATTCCTGTTCTTCCAGCAGAAATATGCAAGGTCTCTCCAATCCTCCTCCTCAGAAGGTAGCCAGCAGGACACTTACTTGAAAAAGGGATTCATGGAGGAGCCTGGAAATGACAGGCTCCTTAGCCCAGCATATTTGCTGAGGGGAAGCATGGCTAAAACTTGAATTATTAGGTATGTAGAAAAAGAAGAAGCCTTGAAGAGAAAGAATCATCCTGCGTCTTGCAAAGGGGAGTCCTGCCTTGTCAACTTTTGGGGAGTCTTTTGAAAGTGTTGATACATTTGAAGATGGGGAGGTCCAATGAACGTTGTGTGTTTGGACTTTCGTAGGGCTTTTGGCATACCAGAGGCTCCTGAGTAAAATGTAACGAGGATGGGATAAGAGCACAGATCCCTGTAAGGACCAGTAACTGGTTAAAAAGCAGGAGGCAGAGGACAGGAATGAATGGCCGTGGGGGGCCCTGAGGACCTCTGCGGCAACGGGGCTATTCAGCTGATTCTCAAGTCGTCCAGAGTTGGGGGTGGGCAGTGAGGTCACCGGTGTGGCAGATAAACCTGTGCAGGCTGCCAGGACCTCCCAGGGGATCTCTCCAGGCCGAGTGGAGGGCCAGTCTAAGGGCACAGCAAGGGCACAGTCCTGCTCTCTGGGGCAAAATGCTCCGAGGGTCTCCTATCCGCCGATGGAGGCCAGCGTGGCAGCGATGCTCTCGGCAGGGTCTCAGGGCTGCGATGCAGAGCTCTGAGGATGTTTGTGTGCAGCAGCAGTGGTGGAAAGGCACATTCCATCTGGGAATTATCAGGAAAGGTAGGAAAAACCAGACTGCAGCGTCTTAATGCCTTTACATTGGTCTGTGGTGCTGCCGCTTTTGGAATGCCGCCTCTCCTCCAAAGAATATAATGGAGCTGGAAAAGGTGCAGAGAAAGCAACTGAAATGATCAGGTATCAGCCCTCCTTTCGTATGCGGAAAGACTAAAGTCTTTGGGCTTTTAAGTTTTGGGGGAAAGCTCTCTGGTGAGGGAGCAGGCTTTCATAGATCATAGAGTTGGAAGGGGCCTACAAGGCCATCGAGTCCAACCCCCTGCTCAATGCAGGAAACTAGAGGAGGGGTCTTCCATCCAAGTAATAACCAGGCCTCACCCTGCTTAGCTTTCCATGCTCAGATAAGCTGAGCCAGCGTGAGCCACAGGCCTCTCCAGGAGAGAAGTTTCCAAAATTATGCATGGTGTGGAGAAAATAAATTGGAAGAAAAATCCTCTTTCTCCTACTGCTAGAACTTGGAGTCAAGGAATGAAATGGCTTAGCAGGGGATTGAGGACAGATGGCAGTCAATTAACTTGTGGAACTCACTGCCTCAAGATGTGATAGCCACTGGCCTGGCGGGCTGGAACGGGGCTTTAGGCCTGCCTACACCTCGGCCATGGCTGCGGAACGGAATCCCATGTTCAGAGGGAGTGGAGCGGGATGCACCTTGGATCCTGGTTGCAAGGAGCCGTCAGAGGGGGGCTGTTGCCCTCCTGCCTGTCCCAGGGGCTTTCTGGAGGCATCTGGTTGGCCACTGGGTAGGAAGCAGGCTGCTGGACTCGGGGGACCCACCCTGGCCAGGTCCAGCACGCTGTGCTGCTCCTCTCTTGTCTCTCTGGCTCGTAGCGTGCGCTCTTGTCTCGCTGCACCCCGGCCAGCCACTGTGCTTCGCTTCTTCACTAGTAATGGGTGTGTGTGCATGTGTGCCTCCCACCGCTGTTGCCTCCCTCCTTCACTCTTTGCGTCCCCATCTTCCATGCCCCAGTTCAGAAGTCACTCTGTGCGCACTCCACCCCTCTCTGCGCTCTATCCGTCGGTGGGCCTCCCCGCCCCTCTGAACCCCCATCTCGTTGCCCCTTCTCTCTCCCCTCCTGCCCCATGGGTTCCTCTGCTGTACCCCCTGCGTTTGTCCACCATCTCCCTGCTTCCCCACTCCCAGCTCCATTCGCCTCCTTTCTGACTGTACCTGACCCTCCCACGTGCTAGAGATGCGCCGGGGAAGCTTTTCATCCCGCTTGGAGGAGGAGTGTCTCCTGCGTGTCCGGCTGCCGTTCAGGCTTCATCTGCAGTGACCGGCTGGGAAGGAGTCGGCTCCACTGCCCTTTCCCCGCCGCACAGGACTCTCCCCAGCCGCAGCTCTCAGTTCCGTCCGCCCCCCCGCACACGCACACATTTTTGGCTCTCTGTCTCCCACTCTTCCTTATTGCACCTCCTCCTCATTGCTGAGCTCAGCAACTGGTCAGAAAAATAGGGACTGGTGATCCACTGTGGGGCAGCCCAGGGAAGGACGGGGCTGCAGGGGGTTCCTTGCCTCCACCCACCTGCCGTTCCCCTCTTGGGCCCCAGAATCGCTTCGTCCGAGCTCGGCCGACCAGCAGAAGCGCTCCTGTCCCTCTTACTGAGCTCTCGTTCTCCAATGGCGAGTTTGAGACAAAGGTAAATCCAGAGGGTGCGGGAAGGGGTCTGCCTCGCTACTCCCGGAGCGTCATGTTCTGGTCTGTCGTAAATGGCGGCTGGCTGGCCGACACCAGCCATCGCGTGGCCGATCTAAGGCACGGTGTCGCCCCTGTTGGGTTTTGCATATGCAGAACGAGATTATCACCTGACCTGGTGGGTGTCTCTTGAGTTCAAGTACACAAGGTCTCTAGTCACGAGACATAGTCTCGAGATGATATGACTCAGCAACCTTGGAAAGGTTTGGAATCAACATGTTGATGAATAGGATATACAACTGGGGTGAGTAATATCCTATTTATAGGTGCAGGGTCTGGTATAAAGCTAACACACTTGTTGATAGCTTCACTTCTCTTCTCCTCTCTTCTTCACTCGTCTCGACTTGTTCTGGACTTCACTTCATCTAGCCTTACCACTGGGGTATTGGATTTGAGTCTGCAATCATGTAGTGAGTAGGAGATGCATTGATTGCCTTAATCCCATGTAACTGGGTCTTACAAATAAACTCTTTAATCTTTATTAACTGCTGTTATCTCCTCCTTCCGCCTGCGTGACTGGGACTGAGGGTCATTGGCTAGGGAAGCTTTTGAACCCGGGTCAGTCCAGCTCTCACACCCCCAGCCCTCCTGGTGCCTGTAGACCACCTCCGGGGTGCCGGGCAGCCCACCTCTCGGCGCCAGCTGCTGGGGAGCAGCAATGGGAGGAGGGGGCTTCCCACCAGGGCATCTGCATGCTGGACTAGAAAGGCCCCCTTGGGCCTGATCCAGCCTCGGGGCTCTTCCTTTGTCTCTGCGCGCACGCAGAGCTCTGCTTAGAGGAGCGCTCCAGAGTGGAGAGAGGTTTGGGTGTGGAGCTTGCTCTCAGGCGATCCCTCTGCTGCACATGCTGAAGGGGCGGCTCCTGCCCTCCCACTCAGTTTCTCTTCGGCTGCCGCCACAACCTTGTAGAAAGCATTGTCCATCTCTTCATTCTGAGGCGATTGAGCAGGGCCAGTTTTCTCCTTGCCCTCCTCCCTTTTTTTGCTCCCTGTCTCTTCCTAGTCTTGTTTCTTCCTTTCTCATTCTGCGTGTTCATTTTTCTTCACATTTTGCTCTGCTTTCAGGCACACCAGTCTCAGCTCAGGGCCTATGGCCTTGATGGCCCCTTTTGGGAAGCGCCCTCACTGCAGCAGCATCATTGCCACAGGCAAGTCCAGGATGGGGTTCTTCTTCATGGTCTCTGCGCATCACACATATGGGCTCTGCGCCTGTGCGGAGACCATTTCGGGAAGATTCTATAGCTGAGGCGATTTGGGCGGGAGCCCCTCCCCCACGCATGCCCTTTAGAGGGCTCCTGCCCTCTCCCTCAGTTCCTTTTCGACTGCCATCGCGCATGGCAGCGTTTTGGAAATTCTCTTGCTTATACAATATTTAACTCAGGAAAATTATCTCACAAAATTTATTTTCAACTACCTTCGTTTCCCCCCCACTATTCGTCGTCGTTCTGCTTCTTATTTCGTTATCTGATCTTTTTTTCCATCGACTTTGCCTCTCGGCATTATGCCTCCGAAAGCGGCCTTTCACAAATGTGTAAGGTGTGGCACAAAATTGCCCCCGGCAGACGGGCACTCATTGTGCCTGCCACCATTGTCAGGCTTTCACAAAGCAGGCCAGGAGCCACCGGGTGGACAAACTTAAAGCCTTGCTATGGAGTAAGGCCCTTCAAGCCCCCGCGGAACCGCCGACTCCATTAGTGAGGCCTAGTACGGTGCCCTCTCACACCGTGACTTCTGAGGCCTCAACAGACAAATATATGGAGATGATGCTTTCCAAGAGCCATGCAAAAAATGTTCGCAGAGAGAGAGAGGCCTCTAAGAGACGGAGCAAAGAAAAGAAAGAAAAAGTGAGAAAGTTGGCAAAGAAACTTGCGGCTTTGCTCTCGGGCTCGAGAGCGCTGCCTCCAGGAAAACAGGCGGCCGCCAAATCTCAGAAAAACCCGGCTGGGCAGAGATCTCCTCTCTCTCTAGCGGTTCCCTCGGGCTCGAGGGAATCAGCAAGAAGGTCTTCGACTCCTCCTTCCAAGGGTTCTTTGGGCTCAAAGAACAGACCTCTCCCTTCGGTTTCAGAAGGAGAGATAATAGACTCTCCAGTGGTTACGAGACCAACAGAGCAAGATCCACCATCACCGCCTCCTCCAACTCATCTGTCTCCAGTTCGAAGTACACGGGCTCGTGTCTCTCGGACTCGATGGGTTTCTCTCGAGATCAAGGAGGTGCAAATTTCAAACAACGGAGTTCCTGTCAGAACACATCGGGACTGAGAGTTCTACCGACACTCACAGTGTTCGTTCTCGATCTCCATTCTACCGAGAGAGATAAGTTTGCTCCATGGAGTCCCGGCGTTCTTATTACAACCAGGGTTACTCACGCTGTCGCAGATCCCCTGACTCTGACTATCAGGATCGTATTTCGAGTCGGTACCGTTCTCAAGACCGATCTCCACCTCACCATAGTTCAAGGTGGACGCCTTCTACGAGGCCAGACCAGTCTCCACCTCACCGTAGCTCGAGGCGGACACCTCCTACAGTTCCAGAATAGCATGCTCCCTCCTCATCGGTACCGATCCAGGAAGTGGAAAGGCAACATCAATCTATGGTTTCCGTGACAGAAGTTGCTCGATCCCGTAGATCAACCTCTTCTGACGGGTACTCTACCGATTCCGGTTCTATTTTGTCCGCTTCACCTTCCTCGGTCTCCCCGGATCAAAATGTCTCCTCTCAAGCAGCTGTCTCACCATCCGAAGATATGGGGACATTCCAAGACCAGGTTCTGACGATGACTCAAGCATTAGGGTTAGAGACTACAGCTGAAAAAAAAAGACGATAGACCCTCTTTTTGACGTAGTCTCTAAATTGACGTCGGGACCGATGCTCATCCCTATCACACTGACAATGCTTGAAACAGTTCAAGGATCCTGGACTACACCAGCGACGGCACCACCTGCTGCACGACGCCTAGATGCCTTATACAGGGTGCGAGAAGATACCGCAAAATGTCTTTTTTCGCACCCTGTACCAAACTCGATAATTGTGGAATCCTCACAATCGAAATCTGGGAAACAGCACTCCACTCCAGCTGACCCGGAAGGCAAACGTCTGGATAATTACGGACGTCGTGTCTACGTGTCTAGTGCCCTTGGAATTCGAGTTGCAGGCTATCAGGCCACCATGGCAAGATATCAATTCTTGACTGGCTACGAAGGTTGTGCCGACGCGAGAGATTTGGATTCTCGGACCACGGGCTACACTTCCTGGAAGATGGACTGCTGGCAAAGGATGGGTTGCACCTCACAAGGACTGGGAAGAATGTGCCACAGCATGAGGAACTTAATCAGGAGGGCTTTAAACTGAATCCAACAGGGGAGGGAGACATAAACTTGGGGGTAAAAATGGAAGAAGGCCTCTGTGCCACAACGGAGAGAACAGCTCCAGTGGTGCCCAATGATAGTCTACTACAAAATGTAGGAAAAAAGTCGGACTATAAAGCACATAGTCTTCAATGTCTCTATACTAATGCCCAGAGTATGGGCAACAAACAGAATTAACTTGAACTCTTGATACATGAGGTCAAATACGACTTGATAGGGATAACTGAAACCTGGTGGGATGACTCCCATGGCTGGAATGCAGCAATTGAAGGGTATAACTTGTTCAAAAGGGACAGAAGCAACAGAAAGGGAGGTGGAATTGCGCTGTATGTTAAAAATACGTATCTCTGCACAGAGATACAGGAAGATGAGCATGGCAGCCCCATTGAGAGCATCTGGGTTAAAATAAAGGGGGCAAAGAATAAAATGAACATGGCAGTTGGAGTCTACTACCGACCACCCAATCAAGGAGGAGACGAGGATGAAACTTTTGAAAAGCAAATTGCCATTGTTTCAAGGAGGCAGTGATGTGGTAGTAATGGGGGACTTCAATTTCCCTGATATCTGTTGGGAGACTTATTCAGCCAAACATGGCCACTCCAAGAAATTCCTGAGCTGTGTTGCTGATAACTTCCTCCTACAGAAAGTGGAGGAACAGGACCGGTGCAGGGCAGCTTGGCGCCCTAGGCTAAATTATATTTAGCGGGGGGGCCCTCTCGTGCCGTGGGGGGGCTCCGGAGCAAAGCAGCCCTGCTCTGCAACCCGCCCCCGCCCCCCCACTTACCTTCCCCCTGCCCTGGCCGCCGCCTCCTCCGAAGAGGAAGTGACGCAACGGGACCCCCGCGCTCTGTTTTTGGCCGGGGAAAACCAGGGCAACAGGGCTGTTTAAGCCCTGTTGCCCTGGTTCCTCCCACCAAAACAGAGCGCGGGCGGGGCTCCGGCGCGGAGAAGGTAGGCGGGGGGCGGCGCCCAGGCTTGGCCCCACCACTACCTCCGGGCGCAATCCCCCCGCAATGACCTGGCTTTGTCGGCGAGGCGGGCGGACGGGGCAGGAGCGCGCCGGCAGCGAAGAGGAGCGCAGCGTTTCTGCGCCCTCTTCAGCTACGCGCCCTAGGCAACAGCCTAGTTTGCCTAGCGGTAGCGCCGGCCCTGTGGAGGAAGGAACTAGAGGAGCGGCTATCCTTGACCTGATTCTAACCAACAGAGACGAGTTAGTGGATAAAGTGGCAGTTTCAGGAACTCTGGGGGAAAGTGACCATGTTATACTTGAGTTCTTGATTCTAAAGGAAGCAAAAGCTGAGTGTAGCCAAAAATTGGATTTTAGGAAAGCCAATTTTAACAAACTCAGAACAATGATAAGTAAGGTCCCATGGCAAGCGACTCTAATGAGAAAAGGAGCCCGGGATGGGTGGGAGTTTTTTAAAAAAGAAATTTTAAAGGCACAATTGCAAACAATTCCCACAAGGAAAAAAGGCAGAGGGCAACAAAAGAAGCCAATGTGGCTTCACAATAAACTCAGAGATTACCTGAAAACAAAAAAGGACACGTATAGGAAGTGGAAAGAAGGCCAAGCTACAAGGGCAGGTAGCACAGAACTGCAGGAATAGTATCAGGAAGGCTAAAGCTGAGAATGAGCTAAGGTTAGCGAGGGTCGAGGGATGCTAAAAACAACAAGAAAGCTTTCTTCAGATACATGCATAGTAAAAGACAGAGGAAAGAAATGGTGGTTCAACTACGCAGTGAGGATGGCAAATTGATAACAGAAGACAAAGAAAAGGCAGAAGTGTTCAATTCCTACTTCGGCTTGGTCTTCTCCCAACAGGAGAAGACCCCCTTGGTAAACAGGATTGCAGCTTGAGATTGATAGGCAAATGATCAAGGAGCACCTGATTACTCTGATCGAGTTTAAATCTCCAGCAGGGCCTGATGAGCTGCATCCTAGAGTAATAAAGGAACTGGCAGAAGAACTCTCAGAACCACTGTCTATTTTCTTTGAGAAATCATGGAGGACAGGTGAAGTGCCAGATGACTGGAGGAGAGCAAATGTTGTTCCCATCTTCAAAAAGGGCAGGAAGGAGGAACCTGGGAACTATAGGCCAGTCAGACTGACATCAATCCCTGGGAAAATTTTGGAGCAGATTATAAAAAAGTCGGTCTGCAAGCACCTTGAAAACAATGCAGTGATTACTAGAAGCCAGCATGGATTTGTCAAGAACAAATCCTGCCAGACTAATCTGATCTCATTTTTTGATCGGGTAACCTCCCTTGTGGACTGTGGGAATGCTGTGGACATAATATATCTGGACTTCAGCAAAGCTTTCGACAAAGTGCCTCATGATATCCTGCTGAGCAAGCTAGCTAAAAGTGGGCTAGATGGAACAACTATCAGATGGATCCACAATTGGCTACAGAATCGGACTCAAAGAGTGCTTATCAATGGTTCCTTCTCAAACTGGGGAGAGGTAATGAGCGGGGTACCACAGGGCTCGGTCCTGGGCCCAGTGCTCTTCAACATTTTTATAATGACTTGGATGAGGAGGTACAGGGAATGCTTATCAAGTTTGCAGATGACACAAAGTTGGGTGGAACAGCTAATACTCTGGAAGACAGAAACAAAATTCAAAGCGATCTCGATAGGCTGGAGCGCTGGGCCGAAAACAACAATTAAATTTAATAGGGATAAATGCCAAGTGCTGCACCTAGGGAAAGGAAACCACATGCAGAGTTACAGAATGGGGGACACGGCTCAACAATACTACAAGTGAGAAGGATCTTGGAATTGTGGTAGATCACTAACTGAATATGAGCCAGCAATGCGATGTGGCTGCAAAGAAGGCAAATGCTATTTTGGGCTGCATTAATAGAAGTATAGCTTCCAAATCGCGTGAAATGATCATTCTCCTTTACTCGGCACTGAACTGCGTCCAGTTCTGGGCACCACACTTTCAGAAGGACGTAGACAAACTGGAGAGGGTTCAGAGGCGGGCAACAAAGATGATTAAGGGCCTGGAAACAAGGCCCTATGAGGAGAGACTGAAAGAACTGGGCATGTTTAGCCTTCAGAAGAGGAGACTGAGGGGAGATATGATCGCACTCTTCCAGTACTTGAAGGGATGTCACACAGAGGAGGGCCAGGTTCTCTTCTCGATCATCCCAGTTTGCAGGACACGGAATAATGGGCTCAAGTTACAGGAACCTAGATTCCACCTAAACATCAGGAAAAATTTCCTGACTGTCAGAGCAATAAGGCAATGGAATCAACTACCTAGGGAGGTGGTGGGCTCTCCCAATCTGGAGGCATTCAAGGTGCAGCTGGACAGCCATCTGTCAGGGATGCTTTGACCAGGATTCCTGCATTGAGCAGGGGGTTGGACTCGATGGCCTTGTAGGCCCCTTCCAACTCTACTTTTCTATGTTTCTATGATTTCTATGATTCTTCCTTTGGGAGAAAATGGCGAGCCTGATAGACTATATGCCCGATGAGAAGAGGGACCTAGCTTGTGTATTCCAGGCAGAATTGATCAACCTGTCGAGACAACAGATCCATACAGCTAGACATCAGGGAGATTGTCATGGCAGGTCGCTAGTAAGCGCAGTGGCACTTTGTTGTCATGCCTGGCTGCGTTCCTCAACTCTTAACACCCAAGGTGAGGGCCCGAGTAGAAAACTTACCTTTTGACGGTACTGGGTTATTCAATGTTAACACGGATGATTCCCTCGATGCCGTCCAGAAAGCGCGAGTGTACGCACAGAAAATGGGCCTGGCACCCCTGCCTGCTTTGCACCCATTTAGATATCGCCGCTGGAACCGATATCCATCCTCATCGGCTCCTTATCAAGCCCAGAACCAGCCTCAACAATCATGGTAAGACCGTCGTGCTCTTCCACAGCAGTCCCAGGCACCAAGCCGACCATATCAGCAACCACGGTACTGGGGCTCCCATAAAGGAGGTGACTTCCAGAAATGGCGTGTTTGACTTCTCCGAAGGCCCGACTGACACTTGGAATCCGATTACTCACCTGTCTCCTCCTCAGTTCGGCACTTGACTGTCCCGCTTCCTACCATCTTGGAAGAAAATTACCACCGACCGCTGGGTTCTGAACATCGTCCAGCACGGGTACAGGATCGAGTTCGACGCTCTCCCACCTTTTGTTGGCATCCGCACCACACAGCCATCTCTACCTCTGCGGGAGGAGGTTGCTTCCTTGCTGCACAAAGGGGCCATCCAGATGGTCCCTCCACACCTTGCGCAAGACGGCCTTTACTCCAGGTATTTCATGGTGTCAAAGAAGGGTGGAGGGCTTTGTCCGATCCTGGACCTACGTACTGTCAACTTCTTCATTCCAGCCAAGAAGTTTCGGACGGTCACCCTCCAATCGATCCTGCCTCTCCTTCGCAAGACCGATTGGTTTGCATCCATTGATCTTCAAGATGCTTATTTTCATATAGGAATTCATCGAGACAGTCAGAAGTACCTGGGGTTCAAGATCGGTTCCGATGCATACTAATTTCTCGTTCTTCCATTCGGCCTCTCCACGGCACCGAGAGTCTTCACAAAGTGTATGGCTGTGGTCTGCGCAGCCCTTCGAACTCGAGGAGTAAGTTTGTTTCCGTACCTGGACGACTGGCTCCTAGTGGCGCCCTCTGCATCACACTTAGAAGTCTCCCTTCGCCTGACGATGACCACGTTAGTCTCTTTAGGACTTTGTCTGAACGAGAAGAAATCGATCCTCCATCCAACTCAGAGGATTCAATTCATCAGAGCACTTTTGGATTCGACTGTCGGTCGTGCCTTCCTTCCGGAAGTAGTCAAACTACTTGCTTTGGCTTCCAAACCACGGCAGGCAACTTCATGCACAGCATACTCGATCCAGCAACTTCTCGGACTCATGGCATCATCGATACCAGTTGTAGTTTTCGCTCGCCTTCGAATGCGTCTGCTACAAAACTGGTTCATAAGGTCGTTCGATTCCGAGATGAATGCCCGTCGAACTCGTCTGTCCATTCCGCCCGACATCAAGCAATCTCTAGTGTGGTGGACAGATCAAAGGAACCTGACTGCAGGCCTTCCATTTCAGCCCGTGCCACTAACTCTGACTCTGACAATGGATGCGTCTCTTCTGGGTTGGGGAGCGCACTGCGACTCTAGCACAGTTCAAGGACTTTGGCCGCCTCAGGACCGAGGCAAACATATAAACGTATTAGAACTCCTGGCAGTGTGGAATGCGATGAAGTCTCTCGAATCCATCCTGCGCAAGAGATCTGTACAGGTGGTCACGGACAATACAACAGTGGTTGCCTACCTGAACAAGGAAGGTGGCACACGTTCCATTCGTTTGACCAACCTGACACTTCGCCTGTTCAACTGGCTAGTTCCACGACAAATTTCAGTGAGAGCCATCCATATTGCTGGAAAAGACAACATTCTAAGCGGATGCTCTCAGCAGGGTGTCGGATCAACTCGAGAACTTCTGTTCCAGCGGTGGAGGACTCCGACCGTGGATCTCTTCGCCACTGCAGAGAACACCGTCTGTCCCACCTTTTGCAGCAGGGCCGGGTCACGACCCAGCTTCGATCGGCGATGCATTCCTCCTCATCTGGTCGGGAACTCTTTTTTACATGTTCCCTCCAACTCCGCTGTTAACGAAGGTGATTTCAAGAATTCAATCCGACGGCACACGTTGCATTGTTGTGACTCCGTGGTGGCCGAGACAAACATGGTTCGCACCGTTACTCCGCCTCTCCAGGAGAGAATATGTTTATCTCCTGCAAACTCCAACAATATTGTCACAAGCCAAGGGCTCCCTACTACATCCGAATCCGATTATCCTCAAACTTACTGCATGGCAGATATGGTAACGAACTCTCTCCCTCTCGAGATCGAGGATGTTTTACAGGCAGCATGGAAGCCGTCTACCAGGGCTTCCTATGCAAGAAAATGGAAAGCCTTCTGCAGCTATCTTGGTCCCCTTGACATGCCATATTCGGCCACCTCCATACAGCAGGTACTACAGTTTCTCCTTCATTTACAACACAAAGGATTGAAGATCAACTCATTAAGGGTGTACTTGGCTGCCTTATCTGCTTATCATAATGGCGGCGAGGGGTTTACCTTATTTACGCATCCTCTACTAAAACAATTTCTGAAAGGATTAAAGAACTTAATGTCTCCGGTTTGTTCACTGATGCCAGGTTGGGACCTGCAGTTGGTTCTTCAAGCTCTAATGTTGAAGCCATTTGAGCCTATGGCTACCGCAGACATCAAGTTAGTTACGTTAAAGACTCCATTTTTAGTAGCTGTCACTTCTGCCCGTCAGGCTTCTGAACTCGTGGTTTTACGCGTAGATGCTCCTTATCTCGTCTTCCATAAGGATAAAGTAGTCTTACGCCCGGACCTAACATTCTTACCTAAGGTAGTCTCTACTTTCCAACTTAATCAGGACATTGTATTGCCAGCCTTTTTTGCGACGCCCTCATCGCCTTTAGAGCGCCAGTTACACATGCTAGATGTTCGCAGATCACTAGCATTTTACAAATCACATACTGAGAACATCAGGTCTTCTCCCTGCCTCTTCATCTGCTATGGTGGAGCTTCGAAAGGCTCTCCGGTATCAACACAGAGACTGGCATCCTGGATTGTCGACTGCATTCGTTTGGCTTACGAGATCAAACGGCAACAACTACCGACATCGATACATGCACACTCCGCTAGAGCTGTTTCGACTTCGACGGCTTTTGCAAGAGGTGTCTCCATGGTTTCATAGATTTCATAGACCATAGAGTTGGAAGGAGCCTACAGGGCTATCGAGTCCAACCCCCTGCTCAATGCAGGAAACTAGAGGAGGGGTCTCCCATCCAAGTAATAACCAGGCCTGACCCTGCTTAGCTTTCCACGCTCAGACAAGCTGAGCCAGCGTGAGCCACAGGCCTGTTGATGTTTGCAAGGCGGCTACTTGGTCGACGCCTTCAACATTTATAATTCATTACCATCTCGATGTCAGATCACGGAAGGACAACGCATTTGGCAGAGCTGTCCTTTCATCGGTCCTGCAGTAACCTCGACACCGACCGTCCTCCGGTAAGTCAGCTTGTTACTCTGCCCATACGTGTGATGCACAGAGACCACAAAGAAGAAAGACAGGTTGCTTACCTGTAACTGTAGTTCTTCGAGTGGTCATCTGTACATTCACACAACCCGCCCTCCATCCCTGCTTCGGTGTCACTGTCGAGTTCGATAGCGTACCGGATTAGTCAGCTATTCCTCGGGCATAAATTCTTTCAATACCGAGCAGTTTTCTCGAATTTGATTGTATGTATATGTCTGAATTTTTAGATAATAGAAAAATTCTTGCTAGATTTTTCTCCCTTGGTACAGGGATCGCGATGGCGGTCTCAGGGAACTGAGGGAGAGGGCAGGAGCCCTCTAGAGGGCATGCGTGGGGGAGGGGCTCCTGCCCAAATCGCCTCAGCTATAGAATCTTCCTGAAATGGTCTCCGCACAGGCGCAGAGCCCATATGTGTGAATGCACAGATGACCACTTGAAGAACTACAGTTACAGGTAAGCAACCTGTCTTTCTTCCCTCCCCACCCCTGCCGTAGAGAGCTTGGGATCTACACCGCTCGATCTGAGCAGGAGAAAGGTGTGCACATCGAGGCACGAGAGAGACTGGCAGCCCTAAAATCGAGGGAGAGACTGGAGGCAGTCCCTCCAGGCATTTGCGGCAGTCCTTTGGGGCCACACGGTTCAGGGAGTAACAGACCATGTTGTTCGTGTCTGCCGTGTAAAGAAGCAGGGAGGGACACGCTTCTGGACTTGTCTCTGGCCATGTGGGAATGCTGCAGAGCTCACCAGATGTCCCGGCGTGCCTGTGTCAGGCTGCAGCATGGTCTCAGGCACCCATCTTGGTCCAATGGCTCACTGGGATGGGCCCTAACTGCTCTCTCCTGTCCTGTCCTGAGGTGTGCACCCACCTCAGGTGAGCTATGGTGCACAGAGACCCCAGGGGGGGAGGAGGAGCACAGGTTGCTTACCTCTTGCTGTGGTCCCTGGAGCGGTCACCAGCCACCCTCCGTCCCAGCTCCAGGGGCCAGTCGTGGCCCTCTTCCTGCGTGGCTTTCCTCCACTGACCTCTGCGGATGTCTTTGGGGACGGTACGAGAGCCACAGCCCTTGAGTGTGTGCAGTTGTGCTTCCTGCAAAAGCTCGCTCATTGCTCTTTCCCGGCACAGAACCCGTTGTGAATGCATGAATGACCACTCAAAGAGTGGTCTGTTAGGTACGCAGCTGCCCTTTTCTGGTTCACATTTGTCCCCCTTCTTATCGATAGTGCCCTATTGCCATCCATTGGGATCGGTCAAGTTGTGGCAAGACTGGAGATTGTGTTTGGGTAGACCCTGGCAGGCCTTTTGTGCAAGATTGCTCTCGAAGTCAGCCCTGAGGACAGAGTCTGTGCCCAGGTGCACAATGTGCCCGTCCTTGCCTTTCAGAAAGAGCGTGACTTCTGGCTCTCGGGGAGGAGGAGCAGTGTGGGAAAGGACCTCTTGCCTTGCTGGGCACCTGCTTTCGTCTCAAGTGGCTTTCTCTGGCTAAGTGGAAAGATGGAGGGAAAACTCGACAGGTGAGGCCATTGCTAGATAGCAGCCTCGTGTGTGTGTGTGTGTGTGTGTGTGTGTGTGTGTGTGAGAGAGAGAGAGAGAGAGAGAGAGAGAGAAGGAATGAATTTGATCTATGCACACACACCCCAAAGAGCCTCCTTGCACTGTAAATGCGTGGCCCCAGGTAGGTCACCTGGAAGAAGGTGTTGCGCAGCAGGAGCGGCTTGGTATTTCCGGGTGCCTCCACATCGTGCCGCCTTTGAATTTTCCCTGTGCTCAGGAAGGCAGGAAGGGCTTGCTCTGCGCAGCAAAGGGCCGTTCCCTGGGGTTTTCCTTTGAATTCCTTTAAATGGCTCATTGTTTTCTAATTAAACTGTTGGGGTGATTAAGAGCAGTAGAACTGGAGACCCCCTACGGGAGCCAGATGAAGTGCGCCTGCCCCAGCCGCCGTTTCTCTGGCCCCGGCAGCAGTTGGGAGGCCATTTGGACACCTCCAACGTGCTGCACCCGTCACTTCAGACTTGCATTCACCTGGCATCCCTGCTTGCACGGGCGGGGGGGGGGCGGCGGACGGGGACGACTGAGCCGTGCTTTACAAGCTGCTGGGCCACTCCCTCTTCCCAGTGCTGGGAAAGTGCTTCGCTCCTGCCTGGGAGCACCCAGCCTCACGGCTCAGCTTCCTTTGCCTGCTGCAGTGCTCCCTGGATCCTGAGAGCGGGTGGGCCAGTGGAGACCCCCGCTGGGTAGTGCTGGGAGTGTCAGTCGCCGGCTGAAGCAATCGGTCTGCCTGCCGGGCGGCTGCTGGGGCCTCCGTAGCTACCTCTGGGCTCCCTTGCAGGCTTGGCGCCGAGCTTGGCTGGCTGCTGCTGTGCAAGGCAGCAGAGGCAAGGGCTTATTGCTGACTCCTGGCCAGAGAACTGGGGATGGCTCCCTCTTGCCCCTCCGCACCAAGAGCTGAGGGAAAACGTCAGGGGAGGCCCTGGGTGGCCACCGTTGGAGGCCGAATGCTGGCTAGGTGGCCCTTCAGTCCGACCCCGCGAGGCAAGCCTGCCGCCGCCAGCCACCTGTGGTCTGGAGCAGCCTCCCCAGCGCTGCGGAGGAGGCTGTGGGCCCATTGCCCTATGTGCCACCCGGATTGTTGGGTTCTCTGTCACCCCGCGCTCTGTGGGGCAGGAGCTGCCCCACAGGTTTTCCTACTCCTTGCTCTTCTGGGTGTCTTGTGCTGGCACTGTGGAAGGGGACTGTCCCCCTTAGCTTCAGGATTGTGGCAGGAGCGGCCCTTCTGGTTGCAGTGCTCCCACCGCTGCACCAGAGAAGGAAGGAGGCCGGAACCCTGCCCTCCCCTCCCATTCCCTGGCAGCCAAAACAGAGCAGCCCGCCCCCAGGCGCAGCTTGGCTGGGCGGAACCCTCTCCAGCGTTGGCCCAGGTACGGGGGCGGGAGTCCCAGTCCGGTTTGCTTGTCTGGACTGGAATGCCTGCCTGCGACAGGCCCGTAAGAAAGGCAGAAGAGGGCTTGCTGGAGGAGCGGTCTGCAGGACCCAGGAGCCGGTGGCTTGGCGGGTGGGGGTGGAGCGCGAAAACACAATTTGACCTAAATGCAATTCCTCTGATAAGGAATGCAGAAGCCGCCGCAGCCTCATTCACTCGGCAGCCAAATAATCATATGCGCTTTAATAATCTTTATTTTACAGGAGTGTGTTGCCAGGGCAACCGAATGTAAGCAGCAGAGCGGCACCTTGCCGATCTCAAAGGCAAATCTGCAGAAAGAGATGCCCTGCCTCCCTCACCCCCTCCCTTGCAGGGCACTGACGGCTCTTATTTTCCATCATTGCCTGGAAGGGCCCCTTCCCCATTCCCTTTATTTATGTCTGAGGACGGCCGTGGCAGATGCCTGCAAGTGCCCCCGCTGGAGAGGGGGTGGGCTGGCAAACAAGCTGTTGGGCTAGGGAATGGGGCGGGCAGACGGGGGGGGGGGGGCGGTTCCGGAAAAGGCTCTCTCGCCCTGCTTGCCTTCCCAGGGCTGCTTGCCTTTTACTTGCTCCAGCCAGGTGATTGTCAGGGGTCAGGGAGAAGTCAGGAACTGATTGCATTAATTGGAAATTATGGGCTAGGTGTACGTTTGGTGCGTTGGGGTGGGGGGAGGAGTCTTCAGAAGAGGACCAATTGAATCACAGGAGAATGATGGAGGCCCCCCAGGCCATGCGCCGAGTGAAGGACAGCCACCCCCCACTCCCTTTCAGAGCGTTTCTCATCATGGACTCTGGTCCCTTGCTGGAAAGGGGGCATCTGCCCCCGCCCAGACCTGATCAGCTTGATTAGCTGATCTGGGAAATTGGCTTGTCTGAAGACATCGCAAATGCCAGTTCCTGGAGCCGCAGAACCCACCCCAGTCTCTCTTTGAAGCTGGCAGGAGGGCCATTGCGGCCGCTTTGCATCTCTGGCCTGCCGCTCTTCCTGTCGGCGCTAGCGGGAAGCCCGGCCCTACTGGAGGCCCCTTCAAAGCCAAGGCTGCTCCTGGCCTTTCCCGGCTGGCATTGTGGGGCTGTGAGCAATGTGCCTTTCCCCACCACTGGAATGCCAGGTTCAGGAAGAGGAGGGCTGGCCAGAGCCCTCCTAGCCTGGAGGGCATCCATTTCTGGTAGGGATGTATGCGAAATTGGGGGGGGGGAGCTCCGCGAAGTCACAGAGCCCAACCCCCCCCAAACCCCTCCACGACCAACCTTCCTCTGCTCGACGCATCCCGTGAATCTCCGGAACCCTGAAGTGACACGCCGGGGATCCTGACGCGCCACTTCCGGGTCCCTAACTCTGCGTTTTTAACGTAAATACCAGGGCAACCCACCTAAAACGGCCGCGATTTGCCATTCGCAGCCATTTTTAGGTAGTTTACCCTGGCATCTACGTTAAAAACGCAGCGCCAGGGACCAGGAAGTGACACGACGGGATCCCTGTCGCATCACTTCTGGGTCTGGGAATCGTGGACGGACGGGCTGGGTGATCGGGAACACCCCTGCAAAAAATGGGGAAGACTGATGAACGTGTGCACACGCACGTGCGCAAAAAAACGGGTTTCCCACATCCCTAGCATCACTTTCTGGTCACTCGGTCCCTTGTTAAGCTGTGGGTTGCTGGCAGGCCGCAGCTGGCAGGCCCAGGAGTGGATGTTGCCGGGTGGCTACTCTTGGGCCGAGGGCTCCCAGCTCCTTGTGCTGTGGGGACGTCGGCTGAGAGGGCACCACGTGCGGAGCAGCGGGGCCGTGTGGAAGACGCACACTCCACCAGAAGGGATGGGCGGGCGCAGCTCTTGCATCTGGACAGGTCATGCCTGCTTTTCTTGGCGCAGCAAGAAAAGCAAGGGGCGCAGCAAGGGGCTCCCCCTGTGACACCTCCCCCCCAGTAGCACAAGGGAGCTCGCTCACATCCCGCGTGGTGGCCTCCCTTGTGCTCTGCCGTCATGCAGTCCACCCAGTGGCTCTGGTGGGCGGGTGGGCACGGCAGCTTTTTTCTCCTGCCCAGGGGGGAAGGTGGGAGGTCTTTCCTCAGCTTCAGCCTGCCTGCCAGGAGCAGCCGAGGGGGCTTCCCCCTTCTTTTTCTGTTAGTGAAGGTTGCTATGATGGGCTGGGGACTCAAGTGTGGGGTGTGTGTGAAGGGGGGCATAATATTGCAGGTCTCAGAGGAGAACTGCCCTGATCCATCTTGGATGTGCAGCCAGTGGATTCAGACTGTAGAAGTTGGTGCTTGGGAGGAACTCCTGGAAAGTGGCTGGTAACCCGTGTTGCCGCAGCAGTTCGGACCCAACCAGGAGGGCCCGTGGGACAGAAAGGTAGGGGAGCGGAGTGGGCGGGGTGGGCCAGTGGTGCAAGCGGGCACGGGGGGACAGAGAGGAGGGCAGCCGTGGCCCACCTGGGCTTTGGCCAGGTGTGGCGATCAGAACAAAGGATGCACGCAAAGCATATTTCCACACACGCTGCCTCGTGAGTCATTTGGTTTTCAGATCTTTTCAGATGTTCTTGTTTAGGTGTGGGGAATGAGGAGAAAGGCATGCTAAGGCCATGGGGCGGGGGGGGAGGTATTGAGATCGCAGGCGTGCCCTGCGTACTGGGCTCCGTTCAGTCCAGTGCAAATGGGACGAGGGGCTGTGCCTGGCGTCCCTTGAGCGAGGAGCAGGCGGCGTCTCCACGGCTCTTGCAGCAGGGCGAAGAGCGCTGGCAAGTTATCTTGTTCCAACTGCTCCGGAACACTTAGATTTCGTAGATTTCATTGGTCATGGAGTCGGAAGGAGCCTACAAGGCCATCGAGTCCAACCCCCTGCTCAATGCAGGAAACTAGAGGAGGGGTCTCCCATCCAAGTAACAACCAGGCCTGACCCTGCTTAGCTTTCCACGCTCAGACAAGCTGAGCCAGCGTGAGCCACAGGCCTGTTCCGTTCCACATCAAACATCCAAGCTAAAAATGTTTTTGGCTCTGGTGGCTTCGCTGAGGCTAGTTCCTTTTCCCCTCCCAGGTCGGCCACATGGCTAAAAATCCGAGGCAGGGATCGGATGGTAATACCATTTGTGGTCCTCGTCCTTCCTCTTGAGACCCTAGTCGAGCCCAATGGCGGAAAGCAGAAAATGAACTGCTCTGGACAAGAAGGAGCTGGAGCTGAAAACATCACTCTGGTGGGAGATGCCACCATGAGCCCTCCGGAGAGGGTGGGAGAGAAGTCAGGAGCTGAGCCCCAGTTCCGTCTGCTCTCCTGCCCACTGGCGATTGATTGATTAATATAGTTCTATACCACCTAATATATTAAGATCCCAAAGAGGTTCACATTAAAAAACAATTTAAATACATTAAAAACCCTGTACGGCTCCGGTCCAGTTTATCTCAAGGAGCGCCTCCAGCAACATCAAGTAGGCCACTCAACAAGATCTGCCACGGACGGCCTTCTCCCTGTCCCTTCGGCCAGAGAAACCAGGCTGGTGGGGACTAGGAGGAGGGCCTTTTTGGTGGCAGCCCCCAATTTATGGAACTCTCTCCCCAGTGACCTCTGCCATGCCCCTTCCTTGATTAGCTTCCGCTGGGTATTAAAAACGTGGCTTTTCAGGCGGGAATATGGGGTGGGTTAGGATTTTTAAGTTTTGTACTGTTTTTAATTGTGTTTTATACTGTGTGTGTGTGTGTGTGTGTGTGTGTGTGTTCCCCCCCCCCCCGTATTTTATTGGACTGTACATTGCTCAGAGTGGCCGGATCTCTGGCCAGATAGACGATTCATAAATATAATAAATAAATAAACATAACAATATAACAGCCCAGATAAGATAACAAATAATTAAAACATTTTAAAACGTCATAATACCATTTGTGGTCCTCGTCCTTCCTCTTGAGACCCTAGTCGAGCCCAATGGCGGAAAGCAGAAAATGAACTGCTCTGGACAAGAAGGAGCTGGAGCTGAAAACATCACTCTGGTGGGAGATGGCACAGGCAGCGAGCTCTTTCTGCCTGAACTTGGCATTCTCTGGCTCATTGGCCTGTGTGGTCAACCTCTGTGTGCTCTTGAAAGCTACAGAATAGAAGCTTTGTAAATCCCCAGCCAGGCAATATCTTTATTGGGAACAGCCCAAAATGCACGAAATTACGGGCTAGCTTTCCAGGTCCCCCAATCTCTTCATTGGGCAAGATGCTACAAAGTGTGTCTGGGGCTAGGGAGCGGGGAGAGAAATGAACAGGGGCACCATTTTAAGAGAAGAGGTTTTAAAAGCTAACACGGAGCATGAGCCAAAGGTTCTTGGATTGCTGTTCAGCACATTGCGCTAGAAGTCGGATTCCCAGCAGGGAATCGGCAGCTGCTCCTCTGGCCTCAGTAGGGGCGACTCGCCTGCACCCCGCTTGGTCCATTTGCCTTTGTTGCGCTGACCCCGAGCCTCGGAGATGTCCCCAGAGGCAACTGCTCCCCTTTGGGAGGCCAACACTCCGTGGTGGCAGGGGCCCTCCCAGTGGGAAGCCCAGGGCTCCTTCGGTCTGCTGTGGAGCCCGCTGCTCCTCGGGGCTCCTGCTTAGCCGTGAGCTTGCGATGGCGCTCCCGGCACCCAGGAAGTCTCCCCAAGCACTTCTCTGCCAGTGTGGGGGCGGCTGCTCCCCCCCCCCCTTGGGCTGGAGGCCCAGCCAGGGCCCCTAGTGAATCTGCTGAGGTTTGGGCCCAGTTCCTGCCGGGCCGTGCGCTTCTGGGCATGCTGACAGCACGGGTGGGTTGGAGAGCCAGTTTTGCTCTGAGCAGCCTGGATTTCGGAAGCTGGCTGTTGCGTGCTCCTTTCCCCCTCAGGGACCAGGACATGGAGCGGGCTAATTAACAGAGGACTCTGCCGGGCTCGCGACTGCGCTGTTTTTTTTTTATTATTATTTATTTATTATTAATATTATTTATCGCCCATCTGGCCGGCAACCGGCCACCCTGGGCGATGTACACAGAATAAAATACATAAATGCAATAAAATACATTAAAACAATATAAAAAATTTTAAATCTTAACCCACCCCATATTCCCGCCTGAACATGGGCGACAGAAGCTCATCAGAGAGGGGGCATGGCGGAGGTCACTCGGGAGAGAGTTCCACAGTACGGGGGCCGCCACAGAAAAGGCCCTCTTCCTCGTCCCCACCAGTCTAGGTGCTCTGGCTGAAGGGACAAGGAGAAGGCCATCCGTGGCAGATCTTGTTGAGCGGCCCACTTGGTGTTGCTGGAGACGCTCCTTGAGATAAACTGGACCAGAGCCGTATAGGGTTTTAAAGGTCAAAACCAACACCTTGAATTCAGCTCGGCAAGCAACTGGTAGCCAGTGCAAATCCTTCAGCACTGGCGTGATGTGATCCCGCCGGCGGCTGCCTTTAACCAGGCGAGCCGCCGCGTTCTGTACCAGCTGCAGCTTCCGAACCGTCTTCAAGGGTAACCCCACGTAGAGCGCATTACAGTAGTCTAGGCGAGAGGAGACCAAGGCATGAACCACTGATGGGAGCAGGTGATTAGGAAGGTAGGGGCGCAGCTGCCGTATCAGATGGAGTTGATACAGCGCTGCCCGGCTCACAGCTGCCACCTGAGCCTCCATGGACAGCTGGGAGTCTAGAATGACTCCCAAGCTGCGGACCTGGTCCTTCAGGGGTAGATGTACCCCATTCAGCACCAGGTCAACATCCCCTAACCTCCCCTTGTCCCCCACCAGCAGTACCTCGGTCTTGTTGGGGTTCAGCTTCAGCATGTACCTTCCCATCCAGCCAGCCACTGCCTCCAGGCACTTGGACAGGGTCTCAACGGCCAACCTCGGTGAGGACTTGAAACAGAGGTAGAGCTGCGTGTCATCCGCATACTGATGACACCGCACCCCAAACCTCCTGATGATAGCTCCCAGCGGCTTGAGGTAGATGTTGAATAATATCGGGGAGAGGATGGAACCCTGCGGCACTCCACAAGTGAGCAGCCGAGGGTCCGAAGCCTCCTTGAATCCTCCCTGTTCTTAGCAGGGGGCAGGGGCGGCATCTGAGCCAGGCGGGGCAGGTGTGCCCAGGCAGGGCTGCTCACGTCTCCTGAGGGCGGGTGCTTGGAGGGAGGGAACCCTGCCAGCAGCCTCCTTGGGCGGGCCAAGTGGTGGGATCCCACAGCAGGGAAGCTGTGTTCCTGGAGGCCGCCCCTCCCTCCTTCCCTGTGTGGTATTTAATCCCAGCCAGCTAATTGCAGTCTGTAGTGTCTTACACACGCCTCCAGTAGGGAAGGATTGAGCGATTCTGCTCAGCTGCTGAGTGTTATTACCAGGATCAATAAGCCCCAGGATGTTTTGGATTCTGGAGCTGTAGGAAGCAGTGAGGTTGCGTGAGGGAGACTGGCGGGAACAGTCGGTTGGCCGTCTCTTCCCGCTCCGGCCTGGGCCTAGGCAAGGCCTTCCCCAGGGGGAGATTCAGCTCTGTCCGCTAGACTGGCACATGGCAGCAGAGCACACACACCCCCAATTTCCACTGTTGGGGGGGCGGTGGAAATGGAGCCGCTGGAAGCAGCCACTTCCTGTTGGTCTCTCTGGTTGGGCATCCCGTCCGAGTGGGAGGGAGGGCCGCGCGTAGCTCAGCTGTCGCTCCTGGCCGCCAAGAGCCAGAGGCGGCAGCTGATGATGATGTGGGGCTCTTTCACATGCCTGCTGCCCTGTCCTTTTCATAGATCATAAGAGTTGGGAGGGGCCTACAAGGCCATCGAGTCCAACCCCCTGCTCAATGCAGGAAACTAGATAGAGGAGGGGTCTCCCATCCCTTTCTGAGGCAACGAAGTGGCAGAATACAGCTGTGCCCTTTTCCCTTTGGCGCTGGTCCATCCAGGCTGGCGAGTGGAGCCCTTCCTAGGCCTGGGAAGGCCTCTTGTCTTTGCTTGCCTGGGAATTCTCCAACCGTGATGAAAACAGCCTGTGGATTTGGGAGCTGTGCAGAAAAGCCACTCAGATGTGAGGAGGATTCAAGAGAGCAATGTGGATAGTAATTGAAGGCCTCAGTTCTGGAGCATGAGCCTCTAGACCCAGGAGGGATCAAGGTGGTTTAGCCAGGGGCAGGGCTGGGCAAGCTGCAGGCCGGAGCCTCCCCAGCCAGCCTGCCGGCTCATTCCCCTCCCCACAGCCCCCCCCCCCCCCGCTCAGCTGATTGGCAGTAAACAGCTGAGCAATGGGGAAAGCTGGCTGCAGAGTCCCTCTCCTTAAATTCCCCATGATCTCCCCCCCCCTCGCTGCTGCGCTGCTGGAAAACAGCTGATCGGCATGGTGTGGACCAGTGTGTGTGTCCCGTGTCCTTTGGGGTTGGGCCCTGTCCACTGTCAGCTCCAGCCCCCCCCCCCCCCGCTGGAATTTTATTTATTACATTTCTACCCCGCCTTCAACTAAAATATGCCCAAGGTTGCTAACACCAGTAAAATCCACAGCCAAAAAGTAACATAACAAACAATTTTAAACGGTCTAAAAATTAAATAAGAGGATATTACAATGCAGCCCTCAAGGGCGGGGGTGAGATTCCCCAGCCCTGTTCTAGAGGGAAGGCAGCAGTGGCAAGGCCTTCCGAGGCATCTCGGCCCAGCTGGTTGGAAGCTGAGCCCAGTGCTGAGCACACAGCAAGTGGAGGTCTGTGTGCAGTTTGGGGTCTGCCGCCCCGTTCTGGCCTCTGGATCTTGCTCCATTGCTGCTTCCCTTGACCTGCTCCCTCCCCGTGATCACCCCTGAGGGGCACATTGCACAGTGCTGGCCACCCTGCCACTCCCGTGGACTGTGGCAGGCGTGGCCCCGGCACCCCACTTGTTTTGGAGCATCGAGGGCGGGCCCTGCTTCTCCCTTCCCACCTGCAAAAAGGGCTGGGCTTCATGAAGGGCCTTCCCTTGATGCCCCTTCCATGCAAGTCCTTCTGCGCGCTGCACCGTCAAGAACCTGCCCCCTGGACAAGGGTTACCAGGACGAAAGCCCCTGAGCCCTTTGGGCAGAGCAAGGCCCCTTCTGAGTACAGAGCAGCGGATGGGATTTTCAGAGAGCTCCTTTCGCTGCTTCACTGCAAAGCTCCTAAAGCAATTCCCGCCCAACTGCTAACATGTTAGGTACATAAAATTTTAGGGCTTGTGGTATTTGGATATTATTTATGGGTTTTCATTTAAAAAAAGAAGGGAAATACAAAACTTTTTCCTACCTCCAGCCCAGCTTTCTTTCTCCTGCCCCCCTGTTCCATTTTCTGTCCCCACAGACGAGTTTAATTTTAAATGACAAATGTCGAAATTAGAGACCATCGAGAAAATCCAATTTGGTGAGGAGTTTTAAAAATCCCATAATAAACGCTGAGTGAAATGTATGATTTAATGTGGGCACCAATGGTTGCTATTATGTGCTATTAGCAAAGCGGGGCTAAGAGGGGGGGGGGAGTCTTTATCACCGGCTGATGCTGGCCGGTCCTGCCTTGCCTTCTGCTATTGATTTGTAGCCGCTTGTCATAATGACATCGGGAAGCAATGAATGGAAGATGTGCTTTTGATAGGATTGAGGGGGGCACCGGGGGAGAGCAAAAATTCAGCAAGTTTTCTATCTCTTCTGCCTGATTAGATTCCCCCCCTTCTTTTAAGAGCTTTCACATTCCAATAAAAATGCTAAACCAGCTCAGAGGCAGAATTGTTAGGGAGTAAATAGCTCATTGCTTTGAAAGGGGGGAAGAGCGCCGACTCAACAGCTCTGCCAATCTCACCACCGTCTGCTCCGGAGCAGGCTTCTCAGGTTGGGGAGTGGGGCAGGTGGACGGTCAGACAGCATCTTTGCCAGGGGCTTGTCAGCATATCCCATGAGCACAGCTAATAGGGAAAGGCTCTGTGGGGGAAGCCAGGCCAGGTGCCCTGCGAAGGTCACCTCGAAAGGCCTTGTGGCAGCTCGACCCTCCTGCCTGTGTCTGCTGGGGAGAATCTTGCCACCTAGATGAAGGCCCAAAGGAGCATGGCAGTTGGGGTGGCGCTTGTGTCTCCTGGCACCTGTGGGGAGGCGCTCTCAGGAGTGCTGCTGGCTGCGGGTTGCAACGTCAGCACACGCCCACGTCATGTAAGCAAGAGAGTGGACGCATCATGCCAGGGTCCCATTCTGGATGGATCCAAGAGACTTGCGCAATGGGGGACTAAGCCCAGTGTGTGCCTGCTGGTTCTTACGGCAGCCTAGCAAACAAGTCCAAAAGGTTACTAGTCATCCTATGAAGCTGATTGGTTGGGGAACCGGTAGAGACAGGAGGAATTCCTTTCTCACACAGCACAGACTTAAACTATGGAATTTGCTGCCACAGGAGGGATATAGTGATGGCTGCCAACTTAGATGGCTTTAAAAGAGGATTAGGCAAGTTCATGGGAAATAAGGCTAGTCCTGATGGCGATATCCCACCTCCAGGATCAGAGGCAGGGTGCCTCTAAATTACCCGTTGCTGGAGAGCCGCTCTGGGAGAAGTCTCTTGCCTTCCTGCCCTGCTCGTGTGCTTCCCAGAGGCATCTTGCCAGCCGTACAGGAAACAGGGTGCTGTTGCAAAAGGGGCTCCACTCGGATCCAGCTTCAGGGCTCTTCTGATTTCCCCACCTGGTCCTCCTAATTGGCTGCATATCCAGCCTGATCTGAAAGGGAATAGCCACCTCTTTGCCAGCTCCCTTGCGCACTCCCCAGAGGCGACTCTTCCCATGGAGGCCCAGGCCAGGGGCTGTTTGGGAAGCCTGTCTCTGGGGTGGTGGGCTTCCAGACTATAAGCAAAGCCGCTGCATTGCTTGGGATACTGCAGCTGCCACTGGATTCCAAAGCTGGGCAGCCAGGTCACTCTGGCGCCATGTGGTGCAGCTGCAGCAAGGTGGTTTGCACGATGACAGCCAGGTGGAGGAAAGGGAGTGCCTTGGTGGTTTGTGGCAGAGGCGTCGTGGTGTACCCAACCTCCTGGCTGTACAAGGCCTGTGAAGAGGGTCCTGTGGCGTCCAGCGCTCTGTCCTCAGCAAACATTGCCACACCCGGGGCTGGTGGCTGCGGCTGCTGCTATTGCTCTATTCATGCAGGCAAATGGTATTTGTTCTGGTTACACCCCTGCCTGCTGTGTGGTCCATCTCCTGAATGTGGTGGTCTTGAAAGTGTTCTACTCTGGTCCGTCAGCAGCTCCATGAACAGCCAGCCCAGGGAAGCTTTCTGCACTAGCCCAGATGGGCTCCATCCTGAAGCTGGGGGCTCTCTTGCTAACGCAGTGATTCTCTTGCACGTTTGTGTTCTCCATCCTTGATCAATCACTGACAGCCTCATTGTTTTATAATGCCCCTCTCAGCACGCTGTTTTCAACCCATCACCCTGCTTGCTTTATAGTCTATAAATATTTAATTCTTTAATAAACTGCTTATGTGTAATACCAAATGGCAGATGCACTTTGTTCCTCTTTTCCATTGTGCATCTATTTGCAAAACAGTTTTGCTCTCTTTTGGAGGAGCCACAATATCTCCCCGCCAGTTACGATTTTGTTCTTGCGTAGGGAGGTCTGCGCCAAGTTTTAGGTGGGGCCAGGAGAGTCCCAGTTGGCACCTACCCCGTCCACACACATTGCAAGGAATGGCCTTGGAATTCACCGCAGATGGTGCCGTTTCCCCAGTCCCCTCCCCTCCATGTCTGCTACTCAGCCTCTATCAGCAATAGGGCTTTGTGTGTGTGCCTCGCCTCCCTTTTGTTTTCTTTCTGCACTGGGGGAAAGACCAGGGAGGGGGTGGCACAAGGCCTTTGTGGCAACCATTCCCTTGGTTCTGGAATCCGGGACCCCAAACTGGCCAGTCCAGATATTCCTAAACTGTGCAAGAGTCTCTTCAGCCATCATGGGTCAGGAGTCCAGGTCTCTGGCCGAGAGCACCCCGGGATGGGCAGTGCTGACTCTTGCACTTTTCAGGTGACCTTGCCCCATCCACCTTGGTCTTCAAGAAGGCTCCCCAGCTCAGAAATGTGGCAAAAGCAGGGGGTTTGTGGAGAACCCAGATGGATCTTCAAAATGTTTGGTCATGAGCCTCTCTGAAAACAGCCACTCACTCCATTTGTGTGTGCGATTTTAGTTAGAGTGAACCAACCTTTCCGATCGCTGAAAGTTTGGCCTGAATTTAGGATGGGGGGGTCGGCGATGGAGTAGGCAGAAGTTCCTCTCCTCTTTTCATGGCCACAGGAGGACCACAGAGGTCCTTGGCCTTGTTCCCGTTCACCATTTTTAGAAGGGCGTAGAAGAGATGCTTATCAAATGTGCTGGGTTGGGGTAGCCACACCACTGAAGACAAAATTGAGATTCAAAACAATCTTGACAGCCTGGGATACTCTGCCAAAATCAACAACATGAAATTCAGTACAGATAAATATACAGTAATACCTTGCATTGCAAGCATAATTCGTTCCGGAACTGTGCTTGTAATCCAAAACACTCTTATATCAAAGCGAGTCTCTGGCGGGCAGTGAGCAGGGGCCGATTTCGGCCCGCTACGTCTGCTCGAGGCGAGCGGTTACATCCCTACACTACTTGTATTGCAAGACATCGCTTGTTTATCAAGTCAAAATTTATTTTAAAAATTTGCTTGTCTTGCAAAATGCTCTCTGACCAAGTTACTTGCAATCCAAGGTATTACTGTAATGTATATTCATAATTGCCTTTAATAAATTGCCTCATCTCTACTTTTGCCACCGTCATCTGTGCTGGGGCTTGTTATGCCCTCTCTTTACCTATGCAACCCCAAGTTTAGGTTATGAAGAGGTTTGAACCTGCCTAATTTTAACAGAGTTCCTTTTTAAGGGTCTGTGTACTCCTCACAGGTATGTGGGGCTTTGTGGAAGTTTTCTCCATTAAAAGTGGATCCTGACCCAACGTGTCAGGTCATGACAGCTGGTAAAGGACTGAGTGGGAGGGTGCCCCTGAATTCCTGCTGTTTACTCAGGCTCTCCACCTGGATGATGCTCGAGAAGGCGGGCAGTGGACACGGAGCCTCAGCCCTCATCCTCATCCTTCCTTCCCACTGGCACTGTGCTGCTGCTACTGCGAGCAGCAAGTGCCGCCGTCCTTCCAACAGGTACCCTGGCACCATTCTGTAAACTGATGGTGTGGCCACATTAGGAATGTTGTGTCCAGTTCTGGTCACCCCATCCCTAACAGGATACTGTAGAGCTGGAAAAGACTCAGCAAAGGACTACTCATGAGCAATTAGCTCAGTTGAGTTTTAATGCTAAAAGACCTGATCTGGAGTTTGGGGTAAGCAGTGAGGTGGCCGTGTTGGCAGATGACACCAAGTTGTTCAGGAGGGTAAAAACAAAAAGGGGTTGCAAGGAGCTCCGAAATAATCTCTCCAAACGTGGGGGAGTGGACATTAAAATGGCAAAAATGGTTCAGTGCAAGCAAGTGTGGCGGTGACTGACTAAGAAAGAAGTCTTGGGTTTGGTGGAGAGCTCGATTGGAGCCAGTTCATGGAGGAGAGGTGGAAACAGCTACTGGTCAGAAGAGCCACATGCTCCCTCCAGGATCTGATGTGACATGCCTCTGAACATGTGTGTGTGGGGGGGGGGGGGGGCTCTTGCCCAGCATGTCTTGCTTGTGCCTCCCAGGCCATCTTGTTCACCAGGGTGGGAAACAGAAGCAGGCAGGCTTTTGGTTTGACCCAGCAGGACTCTTCTTTTATTCCTATGATGCCTCAAACCTCGGCTACAGGCTGGAGAGATGGCCTTATTTCCACAGCCATCCTGTATGTTGTGGTGGACTCTCCTCAGAGGAATGTGAAAATGTTTGTCTGTGTATTCTTGGACCCATACTGAGTGTTGACACATGCTCTAGTTTGCCCTTGGCTTGAGTCTCATCACAGGCATTGATCTGGAGATGTCCACATCAGCAGAACCAGCCTGAAAGGACAACTCCTTGCATTCCTCCCAGGTCTTTGGCTGAGAGGTTATGATTGGATTTGTATGGTACGTGTGACAAAGAGAGGTTTGATGAATATCCCGCATTTGATCTGTTTTTCAGCATAAAGATACAGTTATGCAAGTTTATGCACAAGTGGCCTCATTGGCCTCCGTGGATCTTATCTAGGCTGTGTGGGAGAGTGTTTCCTGGGTCATTTGCCAACTTCTGTATGCAGGCAACGTACATCTGTAATCTGCAGCTGGTAGCTGGAAGTGCACGTCTTTGCCTCGTGTGTGCATTTGGACACTGCATGAGACGGGAAGGACGTGATAGAAGTTGATAAACCTGCATGGGCTGGAGGAAGTAGAAGGGACTTCCTCTCTCTCTCTCTCTCTCTAATTAGACAAATGCATGGAGGGGAAGAGAGCGCTTCTTCACAAGTGGAGCCCTGCAACAAAACAGTCGTCATGTGGAGTGCTTCTGTTCTGGGCTTCACCCAGGGTTTTTTTTCTCCATTAGGGTGTGTTTTGGGGGGCAGTGGTAGGGTGGACACACTTGTACTCCCCATCTACATTAAAATCTTTGTTTTTTCCATTGATGTCTATAGGCAGCTCCCTTCTCTCCCTAGGGACATTTTCAAATAGCTCCTCAGTGTGACCAGACAGTGAGATGGTTCTGTCTACCCTTTTTATCTCCCGTCTGCCTTCCTCCATCCACCTTGTTCAGCCTCTCCTTTCCATTACCACTCCCATCCAGTCAGGGTTTTTTTCTCCACTCAGTGTTTCAACATTGTGTGCCACTGAGTTGTTATGGGGTTGCTTGAGGGTTCCTAAAGATTTTTGTGTGTACCTGCAGACCTCGGGGTTACTACCTCTTCCTTGTGCATGGGAGGTGCAGTCTTGATCCCAGTTCTGCAAGCATAGAAGACTCAGATCAGTATGAGTCTCTGTGATGAGGATGGTAATGGCTCTATGGAAGCTCCACGCCCAGTGGCTGCCTTCCATGGCCTACCAGTTGCGTGGGAGGGGGGGTGGGAGGGGGTTCTTGCCTTCATGGCCTGCTTGCGGGTTTCTCAGGGCCTTCTGGTTGTCCACTTTTGGAAATGGCATACTAGACTCAAAGGACCTTGCTGAGGGGAAGGGCGGTGGCTCAGTGGCAGAGCCCCTGCTGTGCATGCAGCTGGTCCCGGGTTCAATTCCCAGCAGCATCTCCGAGCAAGGCTGGGAAAGGCCCGGAACCCTGGAGGGAGAGCTGCCGCTGCCCGGCAGTGCTGGGCTGGACAGACCAAGGGGGCTCTGGCTCGGAATAAGGCCGCTTCTGGCGCACCCATGGTCCTGCATCGAACTGTGTCTCCTCTCCGGTGGCTCCGCACGCTGCCTTGCCTTGCCTTGCCCTTCAGTTGCCTGGCAGGCTCAATATGCCCACATCCCCACTCACACAGAGTCCTTGAGTTCCCCGGAAACACCAGATGGTGTTTCTGCTCCCACCCCCACTCCGCCGATTCTGGGAATTTCTGTCTTAAATGTTGTTTTTTAATCCGTTTCCAGCAGGGCCTGTGTGTGAAGAGAGAGTGTCTTAAGGACAACATCTTTTTCCAGGATCAGAAATCACACAAGGGCAAGACGCTTCAGTGTTATATCCTGAGCAGCAGGATGGAGTGGGAGCGGGGGGATCTGCGAATCCAGGCTCGAATGCTGCGGGCCTTGCCTGGGCCTGCCACCCCCACCCCCACCACCCCGGCTGCCCTTCCTACCGCCCGCCATGCGCAGTGGCCTGCTGCTGCTGCTGCTGGACAACAGAGGGGGCCCCGTGATGATGGGGCATCCCAGAGGGAGAGCCAGCCGGCCTGTCGCTGAGCCCTCAGCCGACTCCCTCCCAGTTGGGCTGGAGAGAGAGCTGCTTACGAGATGCAAGTGGTTTTTGAGCACCTCAAGGCTTGCTAGAAGGTGCATCTTTGGTCCCGGGTGGCCGAGCAGTCCTTCCGGCCATTGGGAGGAAGTGAGGGCCTTTGGCCTTCGTGACCGAGGGCTTCATGAGTGGTCAGTTCTGTAGTGACCCCGACTCACGTCTGTAACTTGTGCGTTGTCTGCAAATAATGGGGTGGTGGGTTTTGCAGGAACATTGGAAGCTGCCTTATACTGAGTCCAACCCTTGGTCCATCTAGCTTCTGTCAATACTGACTGACAGCAACAGCTCTCCCTCCAGGGATCAGACAGGGGTCTTTCCCGGCCCTGCCTGGAGATGCTCTCTGGGGTTGGACCTGAACCTTCTGCCTGCAAAGCAGCCACCATGCCACTGAGCTGTGGTCCCTCCCTGGCATCCTCCACAAGGGTAGGATTCGTTGCACTTCTCCACCTGTTTCCTGCCTTCCCTTCCGTCTGTTTCCCCTTTTAAATCACTGTCACTGAAGGTTGTTTTTTTAATCGTTTGTTTCTCTATTAAGTTGTATTTAGTTGTATCCTAAGCTTCCTTGTGGGTTCTATGTGTGGAAATCCTCCAAATGAATAGCTATCCCACCTTCCTTCCTTCCTTTGTCGTAGACGAGCTGCATCTCCCGTTCTAAGCACCTGCTCCCCCCCTTTTTTGAATCTGGCTGTCTGGGCCATGATTCTTGCTCTGGGAAAGAACCCCGGACCAGCCACATCCAGACAGGCCTGTGGTTTATTACGCTGGCTCAGCTTGCCTGAGTGTGGCAAACTAAGCAGGGTCAGGCTTGGTTATTACTTAGATAGGAGACCCCTCCTCGAGTTTCCTGCATTGAGCAGGGGGTTGGACTTGATAGCCTTGTAGGCTCCTTCCAGCTCTATGATCTATAAAATCTATGAGACAAGCCAGGTGTGCACTGGGGGGCGGGGGGGGCAGGAGTAGCTCTTTGGCCCTGGGGGATCAGCTGCTGCGGGTCTGAGCTAGCCAAAGGTGGCTTCCAGTGTCCCATCCTCCCAGGGGGATCTGCCACTTTGGCCTCGTTCGCATCCCCCGTGCAGAGGGCAACTGGATCACGGCCCTGAAGGGAGACTCCGGGCTGGGCAAGGCTTGACCCTTCACTGCACCAGGCCACCATGTATGTCTGCAGGGGGCTCCCTCCTTAACTGGCTGTAGAGATTAAAGTTTTGGTTCAACAGGGCTGGTACTTTTAGAAGTGGGGCCTCTGTCTTGTGCTTGGGATGCAGGGGCACCTCATCGCCTGCTTTCTGCTCCGTGTGCGTGCGCCCCGGACTACAAACCCATGCCCCGAGAAGGACTGCGCCCCCCCATCCTTCCTTAAATCTCCTCCAGAGGCCCCGGCCAGCTTCCTCTTCTGCTCTGGGCTCTCGCTGGCCTCTGCGTGTCACCGGGGCCCTGGCTTCGGGCCCGTGACGAGTCTTCAAGCCCTGTTCAAGCAATGCTGGCTCCCTCCCACCGCCATCTCCCCCGCCGTGGCCGAGGCCGCGCTAGGCTTCCCTGCAGGGCAGCCCCCCCCCCCCCCCCCCCGCAGCTCCCTCGGTGGGCTGCAGCCAGGCTCCCCCCCAGGGATTCCGGCCAGGCCTTCCCAGTGTCACGCCTGGCAGAAAGGGAGGACCTTCCTCCTCCGCACACGGTGGCAGCTTCCAGCAGGACGGGCCCTTGGCTGCTTCCCATCAGATGCCTCGGGCACTACGGAGTGGACCTGCCCCAGCCGCAGCCGCCCCTCAGTGGGGCTCTTCCTGCATCCCAGGGGAATCCCCCCATCTCATTTGAATATGGACATTCCTTCAGTTGGGCTGCCTGCCACTGTCCCTCCCTCCCCCTTTCTGCAGATGGTTGTTTCATGGATGCCTTGCGCCCCAGTAGGGTCATTATGCTCTTGCATATCATTAGGGCTTTACGAAGAACAACAGCGACATCTGCATGTGCCGCAGCGCTACGGACACGGGGAAGGGAAATGCAGCAGGCGGTCCCCCGAGGTGGACGGGGCTTCGCCAGTGGCAGCTGCCTTCAGCTCCCAGTGCCGCCGGCGCCGGCATCCTGCGTTATAGGATGGGGCCCTCCATCCCAGCTCCTCAGGCAATCTACAGCCGAGGGAAGGGAAGGAGGGTGAGGGCGTGAGCCAAGCCCACAGAGCCCTCGGGCAGCTCGGGAGCCTGACAATGGCCGCTCTGCCGGCCAGGCAGCCAGAGGGAGCAGTGACAGCCCAGCTGCTGTCTGAGCGGGACTGAGCGCTCCATTGAGGGAGCAGGATAAAAGCCCCCAATTAAGACTGTTGGCATGTCCAAGAGCCACAAAGAGCCCCCTGTATTCAGCCGTCTCTGCTGCCGCCACCTTCCTTCCCTGGCTAGTGCCCGGGCAGAACGATCTCCGCAAGCAAGTCCTTGATTAATTGCTCGAGTGGGAAGACTAAAATAAAAGCGTTCTCAAAGAGGGAAACGGCTGAGGGAGCCCACCGTTTGCTAATTAGGGCAGCGAGGTGGAGGGGCTGGCCCGTAATTCCCACAGGGATGTCCTTGTCACCTTTTCTCCAGCTTCCCCTGCATGGGATCTCCATGGCGGATCTGAGCCCCAAAGGGTGGCAGCAACTGTGAAGATGCGGGCCCCTCTGCCTGGGCATTTCCATGGCGGCGGCTGCTTCTGTTCCGCCGGAGCGGGCGGTGTGCCTTCGCGAGGCGCGTCTGGCTCGGCCTGGCCCCGGTCCCCCATCTAAAACGCCCCTGCTGGAATTGGAGACATCCCAGGTTATATCCCGCTTCCACAAGCTTCCCAGATGCGGCTCCTGGCATCTCGAACAGAGAGGCAGGCATTTCGTTGCCCGCAACAACATCCTCCCCCCGTAGCTTGCCTTAATGATATGCAAATGAAATATGCATAAAACCATTCTACTGTATGATGATTAAACACTGGAGACATTAACAGCCGTGCCGCAGTTTGATGGTGGTGGTAATCTTCCCTGAACATCCACAGAGTTTGGGAAACCCGAGCAGTTGGCAGCAAGCACGGAGGAGTGAGCGGGCAGTGCAGGAGACCCAGCACCCATCTCTGGAGAATTTCCCCCCTTTGTCCCAGTATTCCTCCAGCTGCCTTTTGTAATCCAGCCACGCAGCAGCACCACGGCGATGAACAGAACACCCCTCTTTTCTCTTAATGTTTCAAAGCTCATTAGCAAAACGATAATTCCCTATTAACCACAAAAGCTTGTTTGTTTGAAGAAAAAAAGATGCCCCAAAGATGCCAGTGCTGTTAATCCTGAGCTCTGCCGCTTGGCAGTAAATCCCATGCCAGTATTTTCCATGCGAAGAACGAGATGCATGCGCCAATCTCCGCTTTTCTCCTCTCTAGGCTTTTTCGAAGAGGGAAAACACCCCCCCCCCCCCAGTTAGCCTGTTTTGTAAATTCCTGTTAAGTGAGAAGCCAATTAATATTCCTGTGGCATGACTTTATTTTTGTGTCTCCCTTTTGTCTTCAGCGCCCGTCCCTGGCTCAGAACCCGATGCCAGCTGAACGCTGGATCCACAGCAGCGCAGGATCCACAGCAGCGCAGACAGCGTAAGTAAGCAGCTCTGTTTTTCTACAAAGCAGTCCCAGGAAGCCGGGTTCTGGAGCTGCCCCTCCTGGCCTGTCACCTTGGCGTCAGGAGTAGCCCCCTCCGGCTCGCCCAGCCTCCACGGCGCTGGTGCAGGGGCCTCCCTCCCCACTCCCAACACACTGGTACACTCCAGAGTGGATCTTGCAGAGGGCTGCCCATCGGCCCCGTCCATCTCCCTGGGGACAGCAGCACCTGGGAATCCATCTGGTGTTTTTGCTTCTGCCTGGATCCGGAGTGGCAAAGGTGCCTCCACGGGCGTCCTCCCTTCTCCCTCCGTGTGGCACTCCTGCTTTCCCTTCGATACACACGTGCACCTGTGCGGGTAGCAACATGCGTGTGCAAGCATGCACATCTGTATAAAAGGTTGTGGGCAGGCACGCCTGAGGGAGCATACAGGCGCACCCATCTCATACGTACCTATCTCTCTGTGTGCCAGTGCCTGTCTGCCTTCAGCTGTCACGCCTCCATAGAGAAGCCTCACAAGGTGTTCCCTCTCCAGACTTGAACACCCAAAGCCGCTTTCCTGCCTGCCTTCAGAGGTCTGACGAGGAGACCTTCTGGCTTGTCTCCCACCCCTGCGCCTCTCACTGCAGACTTGGCTTCCCTCCTTTTAGTCTTCTGACTGGCAACGGGCATCAGCCAGAGCTGCATTCTTCAGAGCTTTGCGGCATCTCTTCCTCAATGTTGGCTACCCCCAGTTGGTGGTGGTTGACTGGGCTGGAGTTTTCTCCCCCCTCCTTTGTCCTGTTGGTGCCAGCTATAAATGAGCCTGCATGGCAAACAAGCCAGTGGCTTTGGGGGAAGAATGGACTGGTGTGCTTGCCGCTGCCGCTGCGACAGATGCCCCGTTGCCCCCGGCCTGGCAGAGTGAGAGAAGTGAGCGAGCAGGGGCTACTCTTGCTCTTGGCATCTCCCCCTCCTCCCTTCGTCTTTTGAACGCTCCGGGATGCCAGGCTGGGCTTGGGAGCGGCATCATGGCGGAGACGGCGCCCTTTGTCTTCCGTCGCGCTGGCTCCACTGCAGCAGAATGACGCTGAAACGGGGGGTGGGGGGGCTGATGCCGGAGGTCCAGTTGGCGCCTTGCCTGCGGGGGAGCCTTGGCTGGCTCATCCCCGGAGTCCAAAGGAGGCGCCCGCGCATCCTCCTGGCACCCGTGCCTTCGGCTGCTGCGTGCGCGCTGCTCCTGGGCTCTGGCCGATCTCCCTGCGCTCCTCCGCACGGTCTGGCCCGTGTTCAGGAGCCCCGGAACAGGCACCCGCTGCTGCTGCTGCTGCTCTCGCCGTGCGAAGCGGTGGCCTTGCCACTGAATGGATGGCACCGTGCCAGCCAGCCTGCCATCCGTCCGCCCCTGCAGCTCTCTTCCTTCCTCCCCTTCTTCCCTCCCTCGCTCTCGCTCTCGCTCCCTCCCTCCCTCCCTCGCTCTCGTTCACTCTCCCCTCCTCCTCCCATCGACTTGACGTTAATTAACACACGGATTAATTGATTTTAAAAGCTGAAGAATTACAGTCAACTTTTCCCACAGGGTGCAAGCGCCAGCCGCTTGGCACAGTTCTGCCTTCCGGGGGCGGGGGCGAGGCACCCGCAGCCGTACAGCAAAGCCAAGGCGGCCCCTGCAGGAGGAGGGAGCCTGCCCGGCTGCAGATGGAAGGCAGGCAGGCAGGCAGGCGGGCGGGCAGGCGACATCCCCCTGCCTCATCCTTCGCAATCTGTTGCCATTACAGTTTGTGATAGATTATCAAAGTAGCCCCTCCCCCAACCCCCCTTCTAAAAAACGAAGGCTCTTCTGAGCATCTAGGAGGCACGAAGCGTCCCCCTCCCCCCAGCTTCCCCACCTATGCTCGGCTTGGCTTGTTATCACCAAATATTCTCTACTGTATTTAATTAAGCAGTTACGAGAGGAAGGATTTCCCAGCCCCAGCCATGCTGGCCGTGAGAGGAGCCAGGGTACCCCTGCCTCTCACTCTATCACTGGCCTTGCGCCCAGTTCCTTCCCCCTGAATTGGTTTCTGCGGAAGAATCTCCACCAGGTCCAGGCTGGAGGGTTGTAACCAGGAGCAACCCTTCCCATGCCCGGGCTTGGGCGACTCTTCTTTCTGGGGGGTGCTCCCCACCCCCACTCCCAGAGGTGAAAGGCAAGGCAAGCGGGAGCGGGCACCTGGAACCAGCCTTTCACCTTTCCAGGCTTTGATTTCATTTCATTTTGTTTTTTAAAACACAAAGCAACTGAAGCGACTAGTGGAATCCATTATGCAGATCAGGCAGTATTTGCATAGAGTCTCATGACTGGAATATGCAAACGAACTGTATAATTTATGAGTGCCAGGCTCTGCCTGCGGACTTGTCCTGTGCAAAGGCTCATTCTGCAAGCACCAGGGAACGCCCCCTCCCCACGTCTCCCTGCCCCTCCCCACGGCTTTCCCTGGGCCCGTTTGCGCTTCCCAGCCCAGCCGACTCGTCTGTGGTCATGTGAGCAGCAAAGCAGGTCTCAGGGCATGGCATGGGGCAGGGGAGCAGGGAGCAGGCAGGTTCCAGGCCCCACTTCCTCCATTAGAACACAAGCAGAGCCCTGAGGCTGGATCAGGCCAAGGGCCCATCTCGTCCAGCATTCTGTTCACGCAGTGGCCAGCCAGCTGCCCACAGGAAACCCACAAGCAGGACAGGAGTGCCACAGCACCCTCCTGCCCATTACATAGGCACACTGCCTGCCTCTGACACTGGAGGAAGCATGTAGCCAATCAGGACTAGTAGCCATGGATAGCCTTCTCCTCCTCCATGAATTTGCCCAGTCCCCTTTTAAAGCTGTCCAAATTGGTGGCCACCACTGCATCTCGTGGAAGTGATTCCATAGCTTAACTCTGCGCTGTGTGAAGAAGGACTTCCTTTTATCTGTCCTGAACCTCCCACCCTTCAGCTTCATGGGATGACCCCAGGTTACTAGTATTAGGAGAGAGGGAGAAAAATTTCTCCCTGTCCACTTTCTCCACACCAGGCATCATTTTGTAGACTTCTATCATGTCTTCCTTTACTCGCCTTTTTTCTAAGCCAGGGCTCTCTAACCTTGGGTCCCCAGATGTTGCTGGCCTACAGCTCCCAGCGTACCCAGCCAGCATGGCTAATGGCAAAGGATTCTGGGAGCTGTAGGCCAGCAACATCTGGGGACCCAAGGTTGGACAGCCCTATTCTAAGCTAAACAATCCCAGCTGCTGTAACCTTTCCTCATAGGGGGAGTTGCTTCAGCCCCTGGATCATTTTGGTTGCCCTTTTCTCCAAGGTGTTTCTGGTCTGGGTTGGCCCAGGAGAGACGCAGCCCCTCAAGGGTTTTAGCCACCAGATGGAGCTTCTTGGCCAGACATGTCTGTCCCACTGGGGGTGCTTTCATTCTCTGAGTTGCAAGGGCCTGGCAGTGCAGGATGAGGGCCTTTCATCATTTCTGAGCTTTTTTGGAAGACTAGCACCATTTCTCTGGCCTTGCTCCACCTGAGGATTGCATGCAGCTCAGATGGATCCAAGTGGCCTTGCTCTGGAGGTTGGCCCAAGCATCACTCAGAACTTCTGCTGGAAATGGATTACAACCTGATGTTGGTTGCCCTTTTGTGGCTGGGGAGAAGCTGGTTTAAATTAATCTCGACCTCTTCTAGCTCATGGTATGCTGACTTGTGAGTTCCGTCCTCTTCTTGTTTCAGTAGAACCCCTTTCCTTGTCAGTTTCTGGTCTTTGGTAGTTGTACAAGGCTGCTATTCAAACGAAAGAAATATCTACGCATCTGCACAATTTGGAGCAGAGTATTTCACCGAATGGCCGACTAGATCCAGACAGGATTGTTGAGGCTGAGTGGCTCTTTCTGTGAGGCTTGGCACCGGAACTGGCCTGGCAGCTGTGATTGTGGCCTTCCACAGGCATTATTAGGCCAAGTGTGTGAAATCTTTAACAGGTCTCTGGTTAAATCCCTCCCAAGTAGATTATATCCCTCCATATTCTTTCAGTGGAAGGCGTTTGCTCCTTTTCTTGCAGGGCTCCCCCAAGAGAGGCAAGATCCTTTTGGCGGCGGCAGCAGCACTAGTCCCCTCGGCTTGGGAAGCGAGCGGCCCATTGGCACCGGGCACGGTGTTGGGGCACCAGCTGCCCTGCCCAGGAGGAGGAGGAGAGCCTGGAGGCCGGAGCTGTGCCCCAATGCAGCCAGCCAGCCTCCTGCTGCCCCGTGGGGGCTTCACGTGTGGGGGCTCAGGGCTGGGGGGACGGGTGCCTCCAAAGGCATGTGAGCCACCTCTCCGTCCCACCTTCAGGGAACTGGCCGCCAACCCACGCCAGACCACGTCTAGCCTGGTCTGATCTCTGCATCTCCAGCTGGGTCTCGGGCAGAGAAAGGGCTCTCCCACCATCTGCTACCTGATTCTCCTTATGCTGGAGATGCTGCTAGGGCTTGAACCCAGCCCCTTCTGCAGGCCGAGCAGCGAAGGGCTCTACCGCAGAGCAAGAGTCCCTCCGTATTGGCCTAAAGTGGAACTTCCACAGTGCTCAGGACGGCCCTGGCTGTCTGGTGTGTATGGAACTCTAAACTCTTAAAGAAGATATAGTATAGACAGAGATTAAGAAGAAGTTTGAGGTGAGAATCGCTGGTTCCAGCCTCGACATAAGCCATGCTGCAGGCACACCACACGTTGGACTTCCATTGAAGCAGAGAAAAATTCGATGCCAGGGAAACCCAATTGTTACATTAACTATTCAAACCCTGTGCAAGGAATGCATTATGCAGATCAATAGACTATGTATACATGGGTGGGAACATGTCCTGCTTGTGGGCTTCCTGTGGGCAGTTAGTTGGCCACTGCTGAACAGAACGCTGGACTAGATGGGCCCTTGGCCTGATCCTGCCTCAGGGCTCTTCTGATGTTCTCATGTGCTTATTCTGCATGAATGTTATGAATTTCTGTGCTCTTATTTTGCGCTCAACGTTTGCTTGTGGTGCAATTTCATCAATTGTTTTTGTGTTTATTTGTGAGTCATGGTCTCGATAGCTGAGAAGCAGCATCGGCAAGTGAAGGGCAGTCCATAGTTGGGCCTTCCATGGCTAGAGACTGTCAAGGAGGCCTGCAGTGCACGTGGATGTCACCCGAGCTCGTGTCCTTTTCTCCCTCAGCCTGCCGCTTTTGCCCAGCCATGGGAGTGAGCATGTTGGGTGCTTGTTTTCCTCTCTTATAAATGGGAGCTGAGATTTGCAGGAGGCTGCAGCAGTGGCCAGAGCCTGTGCTGCTCACCTGTTTTCAGGTGCGCAGCAGCAGCAGCAGCAGCAGCAGGAAGCTAGATTTCCCCCGCCCCTGCCCTTCCTTTCTTTTCCTGCCTGGCCTGTCTGCTCTGTTCTCACCTCCCATGTTCTTGGGTTTTCTTTTGTGTTTCCCAGTCGTTGACACCTTTTACTTCTCTCTCCTTTCACCATCATTTTAGACTTATTCTGTGCGGGTGTCCATCCCAATCTTGCACTACCAGCAGTGCTGTGAATCGTCTGCTGACCACACATGTGCCTAATTGGACTCTTCGGGATCCAAAGCTCCCTCTGCAGAGCCTTAACCTCTCCCTCCTTTGAGGAAACCCCCCATGAATGACTCTGTGAATGCGCCTGAGGGGCCAGTGATGAGGCCCCTCCGTTTGTCATTCTCGCCCTCGGCTCTTCCGGTCTTCTGCTGGTCGGCATCTGAGAGGATAGGCAGAGCAGAGGCTCTTCCGTTGCATCCCGTCCCCCATTCTGCAGTGGAGTGGAAATGCCCGCCTCCGCCTCTGCCTCTGCCTCTGCCTCTGCCTTCCAAGCACTGGCCTTCTGACAGGATTCCTCTGGGGCGCCGGCTGGCCGTCTTGCTGGCCTGCCACTTCCTGGCCATGGCCCCCTCTCTGCCAAGGGGTCCCAGGGTAACGTCTGGCCCATTTCGGATGAATGCAGGTTTCTTGGGCTACCTGCTGCCCACCCTTCTGCACAGGTTCCATTGATCTGTGCCCACCAGTTAGGTCTCAGGTCTTACCCGGAACCTCCTCCGCCCCACCCCCACCCGTTTTGGCCCACTGGCTTGGTGGCCTTCTTGTCTCTCGAGTGTCACAGAGACGGTCCTGCAGTTTGGACAGGGCTGCTCCTGTTGGCGGGGTGCATCTCCCAAATGCTTGTGTGTCTGCTGTTCTGCCCAGTTCAAGTTTATTTATTTCATTTCATTTCATTTCATTTTTATACCGCCCAATAGCCGAAGCTCTCTGGGCGATTTACAACAATTAACAATGCAGTCCCTGCCCGCAGGCTTACAATCTAAAAAGACACGACATACAAGGAAAAAGGAATGGGGAGGGAAGAAGGGGGAATATTAATTATTACTTCTGTAATTCTCTGTGTCTCAAGAAGCTCCAGCCTCCTTCTTCTTCCCCACAGGGCTGTAGATGTCAGTTAGCCCTGGGGGGGGGGGGGGCAGTCCAACTGGAGCAGGCCCTGATGTTCCCTGATGTGCAGATGGCTGCTGGCCGGCCTTCCTTCCTTCCTGGGTTCAGGAGCCTTGCTGCCTTCCTCCGGTCATTCCAAGCTGGGGCAAAATGCTGCCCTCTGCTCCTCCCCCCTCTCCCCCAAGGCAGCCCTTCCTGCCCCTCTGCGTTGCCGAAAGGTGACCCAAGCAGGTTAATCCCTGCTTTAGGGCTAGCCTGTGGGGAAGAGTCCCTGGCGGGCAGACCAGCGTTCTGTGTGGAGAGTGTGTGCAAGAGAGGTGTGCGTGGCTGGCTTGTGAACGCAGAAATCTTTGAGCCGGTCGGTGCCCCCCGCCCGTACGGCTCCCTTCCTGTGCTCCCCCTCCTTCCGACGCAGAGGCTCCACTCGGACAGCACGACCCCCTTTTCCAAGGCTGGAGCCAGTTTGCAGGACGCTTTTTCTCCTCCTTCAGCGGGGACATGCTGTGGAGGTTCCTTCTCTTGCGCATCTTTCCAGCGGCTGTGAATGCCCTCCCTCCAGGGCCCAGGAGGCAGGGCCGTCCCCTGATCGAGGCACCTGCCTCTTGTTGGGTGGGGGGACCTCCTCCCCAGTCCAGACGGAGTCCCAGACATGCAGACTGAAAATGCAGTCCAGCAGAATGCGTGTGACCTACCTTGAGGAAGTCTCTTGCACCCCACAGCAAGTGAGTGACACGGCAAGTACTTTGAGGAAGGAGGCTGGGCCCCCCATCCCCACATGCGCAGACACACAGGCCGCCCCCCGGTGGCCCTGCTTTGATCGTAGCTATGGGGCAACACCCCCATAGCTCTGGGCCCAAACATGGCTCCCGTGAGATGGTGGGGGTCCAGCGCCACAAGATGGCCGGTTGGGCCTCTCCAGCCAAGCCTTGGGCCCCCGTGCCTCCAGCGGTCTGTATCCCCACCCCTCTCTTGGCCTCTCACAGTGTCAGCCGGTACTGCAGTCCTGTGTGCCACGCGGTGTACAGAGCACGCATGTGGCAGACGCGTGGAAGAAGGCAGCAGTGGGAGGACTGGCTGCCATGAGTGAGTGGCCTGGGAGGCTTGCACACCCCCGCCAGCGCCCTGCCTCATCCACGGAATTTTACCGGGGTTCCAGATGTCTTCATCGTCTTGCCCTCTTGGGTTTCCTCACTGCTTCTGCTGGCTTGATTCTTGCTGTGGAAAATCCAAGAAGGAGAAACGACGGAATAGCCTTCTGACTGTTAGTGCCACCCCAGTCTGGAAGCATCCCTAGTGCCGCATACGAAGTGGCCTCGGCCAGGCCGGTCTGTTTGCCCACCTAGCCTGGCATTGCATCCTCTGACTGGTGAGGTGCTCCAGGCCTTTCCCCTTTTCAGTGAAGATGCTGCTGGGGGTTGAAGCGGTCGCCCCTTCCGGATGCCGAGCAGAGGCTCTGCTGCGGGGCTGCCCTGCTGGCACGTGGTTCTTTCCCTTCCCCGAGCTTCCTTGCAGCTTGCTGCCTTTTCTGACTGGCCCTCCCTCTGTCCTTGTGCAGGCAGAAGATGGAGCAGAAGTCTCTGGGAGCACCCAAGGAACACCTCCCCTTTGAAGCAAACCTTCAACAGAAAGAGGAGGCTGGTCACCGCCAGGGGAAGGAGAGCGCAGAGGTAGGACCTGCTGTGCCTCGAGAGGCGGCAGCGGTGGCTCAAGCAGACGTGGAACGGGCCGGGCTGGCCCAGTGTGGACGGAAGCCCTTGTGGCAGCTGCTTGTCTGCGAGAAGGCAGGAGGGTGGTCTGTGCCAGGGCTGGGAGGGCGACAAGGGCAGCCGCCTGGCTGGTGTCCTGAGTGTGCCCCTGGGGTGACTCTTCTGCAGGCCTCTCGCCCGAGGGATCGGGGCAGGCTGGGCTTTACGCTTGGAACCCCCCCCCCCGAAAAGAGGCCCGTCTGAGTTGCCAAGTGGGGGTCTTGCTCAGTTCTTCTGGTCAGCAGGCTTTTAATGTACCCGACTGTCTGTGGCGCTCTCCGCTGCGCTTGTGCCTCCTGCCCAGCCCCCTGGCAGGGCCCTCCTCGTGGGGCTCGCGTTGCTCCTGCCGCGCCTGACACCTGCAGTCCCGCTGTGCATGCTGGCACTAGCCAGCCACCCGAGGGCCCTTGGAAGGCAGGTTGGCACCCCGTTACTGCCGGGAGTCGAGGAGCCCCTCTCGCCTCCAGCCTCAGCTGAGCAGTGCTGCAGAGACCCTGCGGTTCCTCACAGGAGGGCTTGACCCGGGGAGCGGAGACGGGCACGCCTGCCGCTCTTCCCCTTCATCGTCGGATCCCATGCATTTAGTAGCGTGGGTGATGCTGTCTCTTGGAAGGCGTGGCTTTGCTGGGGGAGGGGGCTGAATTGCACCCCAGTGGTTTGGTGGGGGCCTCTGCTGAGCAGTTCAGCGTCCCTGCTTTCTTAAGACGGCTTCCCTGTTTCTGGCCACCTTGCAGCTCCTCCTGATTGTGCCCCCCCCTGCTCTCCTGGTTTGCTAATCTGAAGGTGTGAGAAGGGGCGGAAGGAACACCTGGCTGCAGTGGTGGGGAACGGATTGTCCCCCTCTTGGCCTGACAGCCGCAGCCGGCAGCACCTGCGTGAGCAGCATTGCTTGATGGATTGTCTGTGGGCCTTGCGCATTGGGCCCCCTTGTTTGTGTGCTGGAGGCAGCTCTGCGTCTGAGCTCCTGGTGGGGCACTGCATGCTGCCGGGCGTGCTTTTCTCCCTCTGGTGCCTGCCAACGCCCCGGCTGGACTGCCTGTCTTGGGTTCACCCGGGCAAGGGACGCAAGAGGCTGCTCTGGGACGCTTTGTAACAGGCTAGGATTGGTGACGCCTCACCAGCTTTCCAGTGGGGTGGCGAAGGAGTTTTTTTGGAAAGTGGGGGGCAGCCAACCATAAAGAGCAGCAAAGGCACAATGCGAGTTGGGGCTGGGGGGGGGGCAGAAGAGCTGGACCATGCCCAGGGGTGGGGCATTCCCCAGTGGATGGTTTAATCCTCAGCAGCTCCCAGCCTGTGCTGAAAGTGTCACGGGAAGACTTTGTTCTCGGCACAGAGAAGCGTTGATTGACCAGCTCTTCTAGGTTGAAAGAAGATGGATTGAGCACCGTTTGAAGGTCCTGTTGCCCCTGTAATCGCAGGTTCCTTTCCCCATGAACCATTCAAGATAGATGCTTATTCCCGGTCCATCTGCACCAAAAGAGACGGTGGCAGTCCACAGGGGCGTAGGTGAGATATGGCCCTCGTGGATGGGGGAACCTTAGCCAGGTAGTCCAAGATTGTTCATGGACTAGGCCCTTCTGAGTGCAGGTGAGGTGTTGCTGGCACGCTGAGCTCCACCATTGAGGCCACAAGGAGCAGCGCTCGCCATGGCTGCTCCACATCCATAGGAGGGTTGGCCAGAGCCCAAACCTGAGCATATTTTGGAAGGAGTGCAAAGCCCTTCTGTGTGGGCGGGCATTGAGTCGCGAATAGGAAAGGGGAGCGGGGTTCTTAATTCTCTCTCCAAGGAAGACAGTGTTGCCTGCCCTGAACCTCCAGGATAGAGTGAGACACAAGTTGACGTAGCTCATGCTCGCTTCCTCTGAGAGCTTTTCAGAGAGGAAACTGATCCTGTCTGTGGTGGGGCCCAAAGCACGAAGGGGCTCCTGCCAAGCCTTTGCAACGAGCAGTGTCACCTAGAGTCCATGTGGGCATCTATGCCTTCCCCTTCCCCTGGTCAGGCCAATGGCATTCACTGGCCATGGGAGCTTTGTGGAGGACTTGAATTCCATCTTCAGAAGGGTCTGGTGCTGCCGAGCCCCGCAGTTTGCGTGGCAGGCGACAGAGGAGAGCGGGCCATAACCTCCACCCAAGTATTAATGACTTGGATGAGGAGGTGCAGGGAATGCTTATCAGATTTGCAGATGACACAAAGTTGGGTGGAACAGCTACGTAATACTCTGGAAGACAGGAACAAAATTCAAAGCGATCTCGATAGGCTGGAGCGCTGGGCTGAAAACAACAGAATTAAATTTAATAGGGATAAATGCCAAGTGCTGCACCTACGGAAAGGAAACCAAATGCAGAGTTACAGAATGGGGGACACTTGGCTCAACAATACTACAAGTGAGAAGGATCTTGGAATTGTGGTAGATCACAAACTGAATATGAGCCAGTAATGCGATGTGGCTGCAAAGAAGGCAAGTGCTATTTTGGGCTGCATTAATAGAGTATAACTTCCAAATCACATGAAGTGATAATTCCCCTTTACTCTGGTTAGGCCTCATCTTGAGTACTGCGTCCAGTTCTGGGCACCACACTTTCAGAAGGACGTAGAGAAACTGGAGAGGGTTCAGGGCAACAAGGATGATAAAGGGACTGGAAACAAGGCCCTATGAGGAGAGACTGAAAGAACTGGGCATGTTTAGCCTTCAGAAGAGGAGACTGAGGGGAGATATGATCGCACTCTTCCAGTACTTGAAGGGTTGTCCCACAGAGGAGGGCCAGGATCTCTTCTCGATCATCCCAACTTTGCAGGACACAGAATAAGGGGCTCAAGTTACAGGAACCCAGATTCCACCTAAACATCAGGAAAAATTTCCTGACTGTCAGAGCGATAAGACAATGGAACCAATTACCTAGGGAGGCAGTGGACTCTCCCACTCTGGAGGCATTCAAGGTGAAGCTGGATGGCCATCTGTCAGGGATGCTTTGACCTGGATTCCTGCGTTGAGCAGGGGGTTGGACTCGATGGCCTTGTAGGCCTCTTCTAACTCTACTTTTCTATTATTCTATGGTGCTGGCTCTGGGGAGGCGTGTGAAGGCCTCTGGGCATTTGGACAGGAGCGGTCTGCCCAACGGAAGATGCCTGCTCCCCATTTCATGAAGAGTGTGGGGTGGGGAGAGGGCAAGAAGCAGGCTTGGCTTCGGAATATCAAACGCCACGGGAGCAGGAGGAGGGCACAGGAAGAGCTCCCCCCTTGGGAGGTCGGGAAGTGCGAGGCAGGCAGGCAGCGAGAGGGCTGCCCGCACCGCTGCACAAAGGCAGGGCCACAGAAGTTGCTGAGGCTCACATAATTAATAAATAAATAAATAAACGCCGCCCCCCAAGGGGCCTGGGCCACCCCTCTGCCCTCGGGGGCTGTGTGACCAAGACAGGAACAGAGGAGCCCAGCTTAAGTGGTTAAGTGAAGCCCTCGGGCAAAGCCAGTTGAAGGCGTCTCAGCTGCACCCACCTTTCCGAGGGCTGCCTGCACAAACCAAACGTCACGTGACCTTGCTGCTTTGCATCATTAGGATCTCCCATCGCCGGGACGGTGCTTGCAGGGAGGGAACTGCCGTTGTACCTGCCACCTCGTCTCCCCCCCCCCCTTTGCTAAAGCTAAGCGCTTGTAGCTCGCAGGAGAGGCTTTGCTGCTGGGCCAGGAGGCCAGTGACAGGAGCGGCTGTTCTCCTGCCCCCCACGCGTATCATCTGCTCTCCTCCCTTTCCTGTGGCTCACGGGCCTCACGCCGGCGGCCCGTTCCAAGGTTGGGTTGTGATGTCAGGGAACGGAAGCAGGGGCCCCACGCGCAGATGGCCTCTCGTGGCAGGCATTTTGCCAGGCTGGCTTCTCTGGGCTCGGGCACATTGGCTGGGTACCGCCTCGCCCCCCTCCGTTCCGCCCGAGTGTTGGTCGCTGCATAGAGCAGCCGGTGCGGGCACATGGGGGGGCTGCTGTGCCTGGCGCAGCGGGTAGCATCCTGCCTTCCTCCTGAGGAAGGAGCCAAGTTGCTGGGAGTAGTGGGGCACCTGTGCTCGGAGGAGCTGCTTGTCTTTCCGTCGTACTGGTCAAAGTCAAAATATATATTTGAGAGAGAGAGAGAGAGAGAGAGGTAGGTAGGTAGGCGATCACTCGTGACCGAGTAAGATTGTCTTCAAGGATAAAATTACAAAAAGAAAATTATAGAAAGAGGAAATTCTAAAAAAAATGTGTAGACTCTAGCGATGGGTCTGTAAGTGACTGTGGAGGCCAATTCTAGATCCACACAGCTTCGTGTGTGTGTGTGTGTGTGTGTGTGTGTGTGTGTGTGTGTGTGCGTGCGCGTGTGCATACATGTGAAGAAAGGACTCTGCCAACCGGTCCTTTACTCCAGACCAGAGATCAAGGTGCAAGACTGCCAGCCTTAGCTCTGCAGTCTTGACTTGATTCTCTCAGGACCTTGCCCTTGTCTATACTCTGGATTTAGCGCTGAACCACAGAGGAATCACACACGCCGTGTGGGGTAAAACCAGGAAGGTTTATTCAAGGTAAACAGATTACAACAAAAGGTGGGAAATGGGAGAAGGAGACTAGGTAGGGAGACACTTTGGTATACACAGTAGAGCTACAAAATAACAAAGCTAGTTCCTTTACCATATCACTGCCCAGACCTCACTCTTTACCTGGGGGTTGGTTGGTCCTCTCCAGGGCTTGCCTCAGCCAAAGCCCTACCCCGTGCTTCTTCACGCGCAGACCCCAACAACAACAGAAACCAGAAGCCACAGCAGCAGTATATTCTTCTTCCCCACCCCCACCCCTCCTTTTAGGAGCCCAGCTGTCTTTGGCCAATCAGGATGAACTTCATCTGGGCCAAGCAGAAGCGGGTGGCTCTTTGGTCATGAATAGAATGCTTGGGCCGCATTTGCATGCAAATACCTGTGGCACAGGGGGATCAAAGAGAACTATTCATTTGCAGGAGACTCTTGGTGCCTAGAGTCTTCAGAAGAACTATGTACATTTTGTATGGGATTCCCACCTCCAACTGGGATTATACTTGTTTACAATTAAACAAGGTGTGTGTGAGGAGGTGTGTGTGTGTGTGTGTGTGTGTGTGTGTGCTCAAGGAAACTCTTGACGCTTTTTCTCTACAATACACATACTCGTTTGTATTATTATTCTTTCCATTTCTATACCACCCAATAGCCAAAGCTCTCTGGGTGGTTTACAACGATTATAAAAATTACATAATAAAATACAATTATACAATAAGAATACAATCTACTATATAAATGTGAATGTTTGTACATGTGTACGTACGTATGTCCAAACGGCTCGCGTGTGTCGCATTGGCTCCTACCCGGTTAGATGGATCCGCCCCAAACTTGGCACGCATACTCTCCATCACCCAAGGACAAAGACTGGTGGGTTCAAATCTCCGAAAAACCCTCGCCGCGCCTGTACGGCCCAAAATAGTTGAGAGCCAATGGCATCACTTGGAATGTTCGCAGGGGCCATTCAGGAGCGGTTATGCAAATCGCTCCAACGGCATTTAGAATGTTGGTATGCACTGCCACAAGGGCCCAATCGGGAGCGCCTGTGCAAATCTCTCCTACGTCCAAACAGAACGTTCATATTTTATTTATTTATTTATTTATTTATTTATTATATTTATCAATCGCCCATCTGGCCGGTCACCCGGTCATATGAACGGCAGCCGGGGCCTACACGGCGGGGGGGGGGGGGGATTTCGAACAAACAGTGCCTATAGGAAAATGACGACCCATGCAACGCCATTGTGTAGTCCCGGGGGGAGGGGGACAGGGATTTCATTGTGTGGTCCTGGGGGGGGGGGGCAGCAGGGAATTCATTGTTGTGTGGTCCCGGGGGGGGGGAGCAGGAATTTCATTGTGTAGTGCCGGGGGGGGGGGGGAAGCAGGGATTTCATTGCGTAGTCCTGGGGGGCGGGGGAGGGAAGCAGAGATTTCATTCTGTAGTACCGGGGGCGGGACACAGGGAATTCTTCATTGTGTAGTCCCGGGGGAGCTGGGATGTCATTGTGCAGTCCCGGGGGGGGGGGGGAAGCAGGGATTTCATTGTGTAGGCCAGGGGGAGGGGGAGCAGGGCAGGGATTTCATTGTGTAGTCCCGGGACAGCAGGGATTTCATTGTGGTAGTCCCGGGGGAGCTGGGATTTCATTGTGTAATCCTGGTGGAGCTGGTAGTCCCGGGGGAGCCAGGATTCCAAGGGATTCCAAACAGCGGACAGCTACCTTAAGGAATTTCGAACAAATAGTGCCTATAGGAAAATGACGACCCGTGCAACGCTGGGTAAAAAAAAGCTAGTTTTACAATAAAATACAGTATTAAATAAAGAAATAAATAAAATGTATGCTGCTCTGGAAATGCTGATTGGCCATTGAAGTGCAAGGGGGTGGGCCATGCATTTCACAAATAGACAGATCAGTGAAAGGAAACTGGATCGAGTCTCCCAGGATGCCAAATGGGGCTTTGAGTAGTCCGTGCCACAGGGCTGAGCTGGGGCCTCCAGCTGATGGGTGCCTCCATCAGGCGACCTGGAGCAGGCGACCTGTGGGCGATAAAGGTTCAGTAGCCACCTCAGTCAGCTAGTTCCAGAATATTTTGCTGGGCTCTTCTCTTTGGTATCAGACACTGGCATCTCACTGGTGCCTCACTCACACACACACAGAGTGCAGCTTCTGCTTGTCACGGGCCAGGCCCGCCACGTGTGTTTCTGTGTTCCTGCATTGCAGGTTCTAGAGAAGGAGGAGAAAATCCAGGAGCTGCAAGAGACCGTCACAGCCCTTCACCACGATGTCTCCCAAAAGGACTTGGAGCTGCTGTGCCAGCTGCAGGAGAAGCACTTCCTGGAGACCTGGCTGAGTTCCCTGCAGCAAACGGTAAGTCAGGATTGCTCTGCATGCCGCTCTGAACCAGGGCCTTGGTTCCGGTGCCAACTTCCAGCTGAGTCTCCAGCCCGTCCTCTGAGCGGTGGCAGAAGCGGCATCCTCGAGGCATGGCAAGTGGATCTGAGGGCAAGGAGGCCAAACCACCTTCCCCCAGTTCTAACCGGAGAGATGTTGCTATGTGGATTGGAGCTTTTCTCGTGGACTGGCTTTCAGGTCCTGAGATCGCAGTCCCGGGGCCTGCCCTGATATCCGAGCGGTGGCAGAGAGAGCGCAGTGGGGGCCCCTTTAAGCCCACAGAGCCTTTGCCTCGGAGTGTGCAGGTGGTGGCAGTGGGGCCCCTGAGTGCCCTCTCCTCTCGACCAAGTGCACACAGGTCAGATACTCGAGGGCTTCATTGTCCGCTTGGGCTGATCTCTCAGCAGCCATGCCTGTCTGAGGAGTTGCCACCGGGCTGCTCACTGACCTCTGCATCATCTGGGGCTTCAGCTGCCATCCTGAACATATGTCCCCCAAAGGTGTTCCTGCTGAAAGCAGTCAGGCTCTCTTCTGAGTTGACATCTTTCAGCCACAGCTGCTCCGGGATGCCTAGTGGGTGACTGGCAACCCCAGAGCCCCTTTCCTGGAGGAGGAGGAGGAGGAGGAGGAGCCGCAGCAGCAGCACCTCCGCTTGGGCAGCCCTGGTTGCTTGGGGGAGCAGCCGCCTGGCCTTTTTCAGGAGAGGCAGGTGGAGGAGGCTCCCTAGCAGCTCTGGCTAGGAATGTGGGGGGTGGGAGCGGCTGTCTGGGGGCAGAAAATAGGGACGCAAGCCTGAGTCCAGACGGCCAGCAGGCGGAAAGGCCAGGTCCCGCCAGGCCTCTGGTAGGGCAGCGCCTCCAGCCCTGCGGAGAAGGACAGGCAGGGTGCTCTTCTGGTGTATGATGGGGACACAAAAGGCCCGAGGAGACCCCTCCCCAAGTGGGCAGAGCAAGGTGCGAATGCACACGCCCGCGCGTGCCCCAGCAGTTCCTGAGAGATGCAGTGCTGTTTGTGGTGGTCGGCCCTCGATCCCAAGCAGGCCCTGCAGGTCGGTGCCGGCAGGCTGTGTGGATGAGGCCTGTCAGGCTGGCTGGCATCCCAGCTGCAGGCCGAGGGATGGCGGGCAGCTGCGAGAAGCAGGGGAGGACCCAGCCGAGGAGGGCGGTTCGGCCGGCCCACTGACTCGCTGCTGGCGTGCGTCTCCAGCGCCACGCGGCTCCGCCTCGGTCCTTTGTGCCTGCCGCCCCTCCCCCTCCCCTCTCCTTGCCTTGTTATTTTCCTTTTGACCACTCTTCTCTGCTCCCGGGTCAAGGGCTTGCCCTGCTCCAAGAGGAAGCGTAGCCGAAAAAGTAGGAGGTTTAATCAGAGCTTCTGCAGGCAGTGCGAACAATCAGCAAACACTGAACTGAACAAAATTAAATGCCATTCAGAGGGAAACGGCTGGGGCTGTGCTGTTTCCTGAACAAAGGGCTCCGAGGCTGAGCTGGAGTTGCGAGTGGAGCCTCCAGGAAAGGCGGGGGGGGGAGTCATGCAGCACCACTTCTTTGCGCCGCCGCTGCTGCAGCCGGGATCGGCCATTTTTCCTCCAACGACAACGTGCGGGAGGGCCAGGAAGGTTCCGGATGAAGGCATTGGAATCCCCCGCCACTCCCCCCGCCCTGGGAGCGGACTTTCAGCCTGAGACGTGGGCACAGGATCCGGGCTTTGGCACGGGAGATCGCAGGCCAGCCTGAGGGCGAGGGCCAAGGAAGGCACCTCTGCGCACAGGGAGACGAGGCACAGGGGCTGCCTCTGCCTGCCTGTCTCCTGGAAACCTGGCCGTGCCACAAGGACGGTGCCCGTTGGCCCACTCCCATGTGCTGAGTGCAGCCCCCCCACCCCCACTGGCCTCTGAGCTCCGTGTGCTGAACCTGTGGAGCGGAAGCCAGTTCCCCCTGCCCTGCTGGGAGGCCCTCGTCCTGCCTTCCCCTCGTAGGGCACGTGGCCAAGGAGACAGGCCTGCGCTTGTCCCACGGAGGCCACAAGCGGCTGGGCGTGAGCAGCTGGAAGCAGGCAGGGGAGCCTCCCCGGGCCCTGCGGGGCTGCCAGCTCACAGCTAGCCAGCCACTGCAGGAGCAAGTGAGGAGCAGCCGCTGCCCGGGCCTCATCGTGGCTGGGAGGGGAGTTGGGCAAGAGCTACTGGCCGGGCTGCGGGAGGTGTGAAGGCAAGAGAGCAAGGGCGAGCGGCACGTTAGCAGCAGGCGTGGCATTCGCACGGACCAGTGCTACGAAGGGTCGGTCGGTCGGGGGGGGCTCCTCCTTGCCGGCCTTGAGGGCTCTTAGGACAAGCAGCGCCCCGAGGTTGGGGCCGCTTCCTCAGCTGGGGAAGACGCCGCTGCCCTCCAAGGCTGTGTGTTCCCATGCGCCCTGGCGGGGAAGATGTTGGCAGAGCGTCCATCTGAGAGGGCTCAGCTCTGCCCACCATCGGGACCCGAGAGCCCGTGCTGTGGCTGTAGGCTGCTGGCCTTGAGGCCGGTCCTCCTGTTTGGGTCTGCTTGTGTCTCCTGGAGGGACCTGTGGTGAGGGCGCGCACGCAGGCGGCCAGGGGGGAGCGGCAGACGGACCACGCACAATGGAGACGGAGCTGCCGTTTCAGCTTCACTAAACAATTAAGCTCTGAGAGCAGCCCGGGGACGAGCAGGCAGCCCGTGGTTTTCTTTTCTTTTGCAGTAATTGCCTCAGCAATCAGCTTTGATCATCCAGGAGAAGAAGAGACGTGTTGCAAGTTGACATCCGTGGTTTTAATGCCGCCATTTGCATACAGGCGCAGAGCAGAGCACACGGCTTTCTGTCGCGTCTTTGACCTGAAACCGCGGCAGCTCCATAGACACCGCGTTTAATTTAATACTTCGCCTCCCCTGCAGAAGCCACTGGGAGGGGGAGGGGGCGGATAATCCGGCACTCGCTCTCCCTGCAAATGTCTCCAGAAATGACACGAAAGTAATTGCTTCTGAAAAGAAAGGAAAAGAAAAGGCAGCGTTGATCCCACTTAAAAAGGGAGGGGATCCACCCTAAAAATGCCACCGCCTTCTTTGCAGTGAGAGGCGGGAGTCCTGCGTGGGAGCATGGGGGGCGGGGCGGGGCGGGCCCATGCGCTGGCCTCTTTTCCCTGGCGCTGCTGCTCCCTTGGCTGCCTATATCCGCCGGGCCTCTTCACTTCCCTGCCAGAAAGAGGGAGGGGGCTTCTGAGAGGTCCATCCCCGCCCTGCAACACGATGCTGGGCCTTGACTGCAGGTGGAGAATCGAGGGGGAGGGGCTGGACGGGAGGCTCCTCTCCCCCCTCGGAGCATCCGAATCGCCCTGCCGGCTCCGGCCCGTCCAGCCCTCCCCTGCTTCCCACAGCAGGCAGCCCTTGCGCCCCGGGGGCTCCCTCGAGCCGTGCTGACTGATGGCCCCCACGAGGCCCCCGCTCCGCGACTGGGCCGGGCGCCCATTGGGAAGCCACCACAGCCAGAGCTCGTTGCCGCATGTCGCGGCTTCCGGTCGCCTCACATACCTCTTCCCTTGGCTTCTTCTGGCAGGGCGGTGGTGCTCCAGTGAGCAGCACCCTCTCCTCTTGCAGATCCGGTCGGCACCCGGGACTAGAGAGCGAGGCCCATAGCCTTGATGCTCACAGCAGACGGGGGCCCTCTCGGAGGTCTGTGGAAGCTCAGAGGTGCCTGCTCAGGCTGTCCTTTCCAGTGAGGGGGATACACTCCAGCCCCCTGTTAAAACCCAAGTTCCACCGCACGTGGACCTCCTTGAAGGCCTGAGAGAGACTAGAGAAACAGTGCCAGCCGCCGCCGCGGCCTCCTGCTCCTCCTCCCTCTTGCGGCTGCTGCAGCGTCTCCATCTTGCTCCGAAGGCCAGGCCCAGCCCTTTTGTCACAGCTGCCCCGGGTCCTGGTGCGGCACCTCTGGCCTTCATGCTGGCTGCAAGGGAACCGTGCTCGGCTGCGCTGCTCCATCAGCCTCTGTTTGGCCGTGCCGGGGGGCACCCCCCCGCCGATGCCTTTGGGACTGTGGCAGCACAAGCCGCTGTAGCAGATCAATACCCCGCGTCTGGTTGAGCTCTCCCTGCTTATTGGTTGACATTCACGATCCTCTCTTCCTCCCACCCTTTCAGCTGGAACAGCAGGCTGCACAGATCCTGGGTCTTCGGAGCCAGCTCCTGCTCGGGCAGGAGGAGAGAGATGGCCTGGCCGACGAGGTACCTCGGGCCCTCCCTCCTGGGGTCAGTGCGCACAGCCATGCCGGGGCAGAGGCAGCAGCCAGGGTCAAGGGGTGGGTGGGTGGGTGTGCCTTGGGCCCTTTCCTCCGTGCCCTCCGTGAGGATAGTGAGGTGCAGGTACCCTTGGTGGAACGCTGGGCGCGCCACACACACACACACACACACACACACACCGGCTTACATTTCAGATGTTGGCTTCCCTGTCCTCAGACCACCAGCCCTTCCCTGCAGCATCCGGTCTGTGCTCTTTGGTGTTTTGTGAAGCCCCTTTAATACTAATTGATTTCTCTCCCCCCACCCCCATTTTTCTTTCTTTCTCTGGACGGGTCAATAGCTGGATGCTCAGAAGCAGAGGGTCTGTGAGCTGCAGACCAGGCAGAGGGAGGCGCAGGCGGAGCTGGAGCAGAGACGCGGCCGAGCCCTGCAGCTGGAGAGAGAGCTGGAGGCCAGCAAGCGGCAGGAGGAGGATTCCCGCCGGCAGGTATGGGCATGGGAGTGCCAAGGAGGACGGGGGAGCCGGGACGGGGGAAAGGCCGCCTCCGCTTGGCAGCTGGCCAGCCCCTTCTGGAGGTGGCTTGTGCGTATTGATCTCACGCTTCCGGAGGATCTCTTGTGGCAGAGGGCGAGCGCACAGTGGCCGACCAAAGAGGGCAGGCATCCCTCGGACGCCGCACAGAGCTGCAGACAGCCTTGGTGGCAGCCCGCAAAGCAGCCTGGCGCTTCCTCTCTGGCATCGCCAGCCTGCCCCCGCCTGCTGCTCGGTAGATGTACCGCTGCCCAGGTTTGTAAGGAGGAGGAGGAGGAGGAGGAGGAGGAGGAGGAGGGATGCCTCTAGAGGAGCTGCAGCCACGTCCGCTGCTCGTGCAGACTCTCCAGGCACCTGGCATTGAGCTGTGATGGCCAGAGAGTGGGGCGCTGCTTCCGCGAGGATCCCTCTGCCCAAAGACCCAGGGGCACCAGCACGTGGTGGCCCTCCCACAGCTGGCTCTGAGCCCGGGAGCTGCCCCTCTGCTTCTGGCGGGTGGCTTCGGCCGCTGGGCTCCTCTTGCGGTGGCCCCTCTGCGGAGGCTGCAGTGGCGTCCTGCTCCAGGGCTTGTAGAGGATGGATCTGGCCATGGGGGCTGCCATGAGTGGCCAAAAAAGGTGCGCGGCTGCCTGGTGGACTGCCCTTCCCCCCCCAGCCCCGTTTGCTGCCATCCGCACTGCCCCGGCCTTCCTGCTCACATCAGTCTCTCCGCCGTCTGCAGCTGGGTGAGTGTCGAGGGCAGCTGGCCCGGATCGAAGGCGAGAACGAGGTGCTGGGAGTCCACAAGCAAGTGCAGATGGTGGAGGTCAGTGAGATTCGGCTCGGGTGCCGGCCAGCTCGCAAAGCTCTGCCCAGAGCTGAGCCCGCAGGCCAGGAGGGGCACCGCTGAATGAGCGCTCCTCCTCACGTGAGGCCATAGCCTGCTCCTCTGGGGCCAGCCGGCCTTGCTTGCTTGCTTCCCACCCCGCTCCAGGCCCTCTCCGACCCGGTTCAGCCAGGGAGCGGTGCTGGGGGAGGTTGGGGGGTTGGCTGGCTGAGGGTCCCTCAGATGAGCCACTGTCTGTGTTCCCACCAGATAGAGACGCTGGCGTCCAGCTGGAAGGATTGCAGGAGGAGTTCAGGCCCGGAGGCAGAAGCAGCCCCTTGGGGGGGAGGGGAGCCAGCCAAGCCATGGGGGAAGCCACTGGCGAGTGCAGCAGGCGGAGCTTCTGCAGAAGGAGGCCGAGACGGAGGCCCTGTGGGCGGAGCTCCAGGACACCCGCCTCCTGGTAAGGGGGCTGCCTACGCCCGCCCACCTGGTCCATTGGCTGGTGGCTTTAGGGGGAAGCGTCGCCCTTGGCGACACATCCCAGTCACGCAGAGCAGCATAAGGCAGCATCCCTGGGCTTAGCCCCTCTCCTCGCAGCCCCCTCCTCAGGCCGCTTTGGCTGAGCAGGGTGCTGCCCCATTGCCAGCTGCCTGAGGCTGTCTTGGGGGGAGCCCAGGCTTGGTCTGCTTCCCTGCCCCCTTTCTGGGAGGAGTGAGTGAGTGGGTGGGTGGGTGGGTGGGTGGGTGGGGGAGGGTTTGTACCCTGCCTCCTCTTTCAAGTGGCCATGGCCACTTGAAAGGAACAGCAGGAACAGCAGCAGGAAAACGTGCATACTGATCCCACGCGCACGTGTGTGTGTGTCCATCCCCGCATGTTGGGCTTCCCCAGGACAATTCCACATTGCAAAATCGGTGTGATCAGCATGCAGAATGGGACCCCCTCCCCACGTGGCTTGGTGCTGGCCATTGTGCTGGATGCCCCTCTGCCAGAGACCCACATTCAGGGCAGAGGCTGAGACTGCTGCTCTCTGAAGCCATCTCTGTGGAGGGGCGGGCGGGCGGGCGGCCGCCTCCAGGTAGCGAGTACCATGCGAAGCCACTGCCGTTTGCAGGGCCGCAGCGCCCCCGGGAGAGACTGGGGGAAACAAGCTGGGGTTCCAGTGCATCTTCACAGTTCTGCAGGTCCCACCTTGCACCCAGTCACAACACGGCAGCAGCATCAGGAGGAAGCAAGAGGCCGGCCAGCACCAAATGCAGCGCTCTCCGCCTCTTGGGGCAGAATGCAAGCGCTTTCTTCGTACCCGGAGCATTCATTCATCAGGCACTTCCCTTGACAGCCAAACGTGCCTGGCTCTGCTTTAAAAGGGCACTTGAGCAGAGGGGGCCTTTTGGTTCTGTGTGCAAGTTCTTGCAGGGGGCAAAGGAGCGGAGGCGGGCGTTGCACAGGCTGCTTCGGATGTGCCCCCCCCCATGGCATGGGAAAGAGAGCCGCTCCCGCCTTAATTGCGAGGGAGGGAGTGGGAGGCAGGGAGGCACCAGGGGCCTGGCTTGCCAGGGCAGGGCCCCCCCACCGGGAAGGACAGGCCTCCCGCCTGCTCTCCTTGGCTGGCGGTAGCAAGTGCCATGGGGCAGTGATGCTTCTGGTGAAACGTGCCCTTCCCTTTGGGTGCCCGGACCCTTCTGCTCACCCGGTCCTGTGGCTCATCCAGGGGCAGGGGTTCGAGAGAGGGAAATGACTTCTCCTCCTTGTTCTACGCTGTCATTCATGATTTTATCACGCCACCACTCTTTCCTCCTTTCCTTTGTTTCTTGAATGGAAAAGCCCCACGTGTGCTTGCCTTTCCTCCTAGGGGAGTTGCTCCCCCCCTCAAATGGTTTTAGTTGCTCTTCTGTGCACCTCTCCCAGCTCTGCGACATCCTTTTTGAGACGAGGTGACCAAAGAGGCAGTTGCTCACGGAGAGTTGCTCTTGTGTGTCCTAATTGTACCTGTCATGGAGACGGCCCTTTTCACAGGCACAGCACACACTGTTACTGTTTTGAGGGAGCTCTCCCCTGAGACCTCCAGGCCACTTTCCTGGGCCAGCAGTTCCGACCCCACCCTCGTGTCTGGGATTTCCTGCCGCCCTATGGGTCACTGTGGGTCCATTCTGAATCTCCTCTGAAGTTCCGCAGCAGTGCTCCTCCAGTTCTTCACACCAACTTCCTCTTGTGTCTCTGGCTTCCTGGCGTACCAGTGGGGAGCTTGGACCATTTTTTTACCGGAACGGCAGGATACGAAGCCAGTAAAGCAGTAGTGATAATGCTGTCGCTAGTCCCACAAGGCAGGGAGGAGGTTGGGCACCTTGGACACCCACCACGTTCCCCGAGGCCCGTCGAGAAGCTCAGCTCCCCACCAGGCTCCCCCTCCCTCCCGCTCCCCATGGGCACGTGATGGTGCCTCCGCAGCAGCCAGTGTGTCTGGCCTTGTCTTTCAGGCAGGAGGAGCAACAGCTCAGCTGGCTGTGGCAGAGACAGAGGTGCTGGCCTTGAGGAGCAAATACAGCTTGGCCCTCTCGGAGGTACGGTGGAGAAAAGGGCGGGGGCGGGCTCTCTTTCAAGCAAGCCTTTGTGGGTTGCCTTTTTTCCAGCCAGGTGGTCTGAAGTCGCTGATGCTGCCTTAAGTCGACACCTGGGCCCCTCCTGCAGAAGGCAGCCAGGCTAGGTTGATTTAAATCAAGGCCATTTAAGTCACTGATTTAAATCAGCAAGAAGAAAGGTCAATTTCAACCACTGATTTAAATCAAGTTTCCCATTGAAACTTTTTCATGTATTCCCTGAACAATGGTACATATCTGCCCACTAAACCATATTAATGTATAGCTGAACAGAGCATTATTTGCACCACTTCATTCTTACCGCAGGCTTTGCATCTCTTTGTCTCACTGTGGGACTGTGTGTATCTTGTACGCTTCTGGGGGTTTTTTAGCCTATGAAGGAAACACCTTTCAAATGTTTCCGTATAGGGTCTTTCTTATGAGCAGCACTCATGACACTTTGAGGCTGACAGCGCAGTCCTACACAAGTCTGCTCAGAAATCCATCCCACTGAGTTCAGTGGGACTTGCTCCCACGGTAAGTGGTTATAGGATTGCAACCTAAGTATGGGAATATAGGGAGATGCACGCTGCACAATTTTGTCTTCTCTCTTTCTTTCCAGCGCTGCTCCTTTCTGCTTCGCTATGTCTTGGCCCAGCCTCACAAAAACAAAAAATAGGAATCAAAAATGAAAAGCCCACAACTGATAGGTCAAAGCAAGGTTTGATAGTTACTGGGCAGACTAGAACTAGAATGGCTTATTTTCATCAGGTGAAAAGGAAATGCCTATGTGTGTTAGGTCGAGTGCAAGTATTCATATCTGAGTAATAATCAGATTGGTTCTTCATTTTATTAGAACAGCTCCTTTAACTCAAAGTGTCTGGTAGAGGCATTGATTTGGTTTAGAGATTAACTGTACAGCTAAATAAATTTAAAAATGCTTATATTCAGATTATATCAATGTTAACCTAGCTATTATTTGAGAGAAACATAGTATTTACCTTTTTTAAAAAATCCAATTTAATTTTTTTAAATCAGTTTTTTCCTTGATTAAGAAACACTGTTTTTTATCCACCCTGCTATTCTGTCTTTCTGTCTTCACTAACTCCCCTGCCTTACTTGGCCCAGCTCCATCAACACATAAGCACAGAAAAGCAATCCTGCCTAGCCTGTGTGACTGTAAGTGTAGGTTTAGCATGTTTATGATGTAACTATCTTATTTTTTAAATGATAAATTCAGTGTTTTACGGTTTTATTTTATTTTTTTAAGATAAAAATCCAATATTTTTTTTAAAAAATTTTTTATCGTCTTTTACATTTTTTGTTCTTTTTAAAAAAAAAATCATTTTTATCCACCCTGGTAGGCAGCTCTCCTCCCAGTTCTGTGGTGTGTTTCTGCTGCTTGGGGCAAAGGGTATTTTTTCTGGAGGCCCCTCTCCCTCCCTGGCGTGTGAGGGTTTGTCTCCACTTCCTCCATCTTGGGCCCACCAAGGGGTTCTCTCGAGAGGCAGAGGGGGCCCTGCCTGGACACCAGGAAACTGGGAGTGGTGCTTTAGGGCAGGCAAGCGAGGGCAGCTGCAGAGGCCCGAGATGGGCCAGAGCAGCAGCTCTCCTTCTTCCCGGCCTTGGTGGGTTGCAGCTTTGACCGCCCCCCGCAGGAGTGGGCACACAGCCAGTGTGGTGCGGGAGAGTGCGCAGGGAGGTGTGTGAACGTGCCGGAAGTCCGCAGAACACAGAGATGCCGAATGAAGGGACTCTGGCCCCGACGGCCAGCAAAGTGGGGCAGGCGAGCCCAAGCCCAGCAGTGCAAGCCACACTGACTGCGGAAGCCCCCACCCCCGTGTGTCCTGGGCTTGTGGGAGAGGACGCTGCAGGCAGCAAGGGAACCACCTGGTTTCTGTCTCTGCCTGCTGGCTAATGAATTTTCTGTGGGCCACTTGCTGGCTCTTGAGTGCCCACAAATGTGGGCCGCGTTGCCTCCTCCCCTTTCCCCCCATGCCACCCCCGGGAGTGGGCGTGTCGGAATCTCTGTGTGCGCATTTAATTCCCTCCTTTCAGAGAAACACAACGAGCAAATGATGGGATCTTTGACAGAACAAAGGTATATTTGAGGGCTCTGGAATAGACACTGTTAATGCGTCCACCCCTCATTGTCTGCTGTCTGATCCCGTCCCTCTGCCAGACAGTCACTGCAGGATGAGTCACTTCTAATGTCTGATAATCAAGGTGAATTTTCAAAAAGCTGCCATTTTGGAATTATGCACGTAGAGATGGGGGCGGGGGGGGGGGCTGGGGGGGCACATGCAAAGGCTGAGGGAGACCCCTGCTGCCCCTTTCCCGAACTGCAAGCCTTGGCAAAAGGCCCCGAGCATCACCATGTGCGGGAAAGGAGCAGTTGCGCCCATAACTTGGTCCACCACAAATTACAGATGGTGGAGGCAGCTGTGCTACACACGCACGCACACACACAGAATCCATGGCCCTAACACCTTGGATGGGGGGCGGGGCGGGGTGTCTGCATCCATGCGGGAGTTGGGAAGATGTTCAGTCAGTGTCCGACACTCTCGAGGAAGGCTGCCTGCCCTCGGTGGCTTCAGCTGTGCCCTGAAGTCACCAAGGCTGTGGGATGCTGCGTGAGGGCCCTGCATTCACAGTCCCCAAAGCTCCTCACTGCATTTGCACACCCAGCCCCGCATTGTGGTTGGAGCCTCAAGCACCAAGTGTTGGCATTAGCGTTCAGTTGTTGCTGGTATTATTTGGCCGTCATTATTTGGCGGAAGGCCCTGGGATGCGGACATCTGTGCTCTGGGGCTCTGAAACCGCCACTGCGAGTCCCATTTGTTCTTACTCTCTTCTTCCTGTTTATCATCAGTTAACACCTCTTATCCCAGGATGGTTTTCTTTGGAGCTTTTGGCTGGCGGATTTTGCCAAGAGTTTACCTGCGTGCTGACACCCACAAGCTTGACGGGCCATAGTTTCCTTTGCAGAAACCAAGAGGATCCTTTCTCCACAAGAAGGAATCTCTCTGCTACCTTAATTCTCTTCCCTGTGAGTTTACCTGGGACAGAAGTTAAGCTGAAGAGTCTGTCACTTCCTAGGTCCCTCCTCAATCTCCTTTTTTAAATATGGGTGTAACATTTGCCTGCCTTCTGGTCCTCACACTTGGTTGAATGCCACCTGACTCCAGTGATCTGTTGCTTTAATTAGATCATTAGTTCTAATTCCTCTTTGTTTTTTGTCACCTGTTTGACACAGTCCTTCAGCCGTCCTCCCAGCTGGCTTTCTCCCCAACGCTTTCTGCAGCAGGAGTGGCTCCGCTTGACTTCTCTGCCATTTCTCCAGCACTCCTTTTGCACCACTGTCCTCTCTGGCTCTGGCTGCCTCTCTGGCTCTTTCCAGCTTTTGAGGTATTGGAAGAGTTTAATTATTAGCGCTCGCTCTCTCTCTCTCTCTCTCTCTCTCTCACACACACACACACACACACACACACACCATGCTTTTGCCCTGGCAGTGGGGCTTGCATCGGGTGCTCAGAGGTGGCTCTTGAGTGGGAAAAGGTCAGGGCTCCTCCTTGTGGTGCTCTTCTTTGAGCTCTTGGGGCTGCAGGGGGAGCCCCTGAAGAAAGCTGCAGACCAGAGGAGAGGCTCCCAGTTGCTCAGCAGTCTTTGTCTGAGGCTGAAGCCACCGACCGTCGGCTGGCTCAGCAGTGCAGGCTAGCGATGGTGCCTTCTGTCAGCCACTGCAGATCCCTGTGGTTGACAGGTCAGGAGGCGGGCCTCCCCTGGAGCTCAGATCGGGGATGGCACGCCCAGATGTTCTCTGCTGGTCCAGTATGGCAGGGAAGGAAGGAAGGAAGGAAGGAATCTCCGTTGACCGGCTGCAGGCAAGATGCCTTCAGGGGAAGCGCTTGACTTGGGTTTAAGGAAAGGTCACGTTCTTCCTTTGACCTAAGGGATTAGTGGGTCCCTGCGGTCACAGCCGTGCCCAAGGTCTCCTCCAGCCCCTTCAAAAGGGCCCACGTGGCTCTGGCTGCTCCGAACTGCCTGCCGAGTGGCTCCAGCTGTGCCCTGAGACCCTGAGCCAGGGCTGCTGTGCCCTCCTACATCCCGCCGTGCTGAGCAGTCCTTTGGTTTGGGGCCCAGAGAGGGAGCGTCCTGAGTTCCGGAGGGATCTTCACCCCATGGCAATTGGAGGTGGGCAGGCTGAGCTTGTCTTGTGGCCCCCAGCTCTGAATCGAGCCCCGTGGGGCGGCTCCTTGGCAGCCCAGTCTGTCTCTGGTGCCCCTTTGCTCATCAGCACCTCAGAAGGGAATCTAACCAGCCTTTGCTGCTTTCCTAATTTCCATCTTGTATCCTAAAATATGCACTCCGAGTTCCGCTCGACAGACACCCCTAATCTAATCTCCACGTCTGCTTTCTAATTTTCGCAGTCAGGATAAAACAAATTGGCCAGCGTTAATTGTCTGCACAGCAGCCTGGAGCTTCGAGCAGTGATTTACGAGCTCCAAGCAAGTACTCTGCAACACATTTTTCTTAATTTATTTTTAATGAGTCTCTCAATTAATTTTCTTCGAAACATCTTAATGATGTTGGAGGCGGGTGTTAATGAGTCTGTGCTCATGCTTCATTTTGCATATTTTCAAGTGCCGAGCGGCATCCTGGGCGCCACCTCGACTTTGCAACGGGGCCCTGTTTGCAGAGGAGGATCAAAGGCGACCTTGCCTCCAGGGCTGACTTATGCCCTCCCTGTTCTGGAGGACGCTCCGGATCCAAGCCCCGCTGTGTCCACTGTTGACCTGGAGGTTCTCGAAGCTGGACAAACAAGCGGCCCATCTCCCCCACATGATTGGCCCCCGATCCTCTGACACACAAGAGCCCTGGGTGAGGGGAGAGGCAGAGCCGCTCCGAAACCTGGGCGCGTCCATCAGTCCATTCGTCTCGGGGCAGGGAGCAACACATTTCAAAGCCATCGTGGATCTATTTTCCGTAATGTCTCTGCAGACTCATGCCCCGACCGCCAGCAGAATGTGCTCAGGCGTTGGAAGCGGGATGCCTGGCCTCAGCAGCACCCTCCGTGCAGGTGCCTTGGGTTCTTTCCAGCGGGCACTCGGCCAGGCCCCAGAAGGCCCCTCTCTCCCCTGCCTTGGCCCAGAAGCAAGCTGGAGCTCCCCGAGATGCCAAGCAGCCCACCCAGCAGGGGCCACGAGGGCACAATCCCAGGAGGGACGGAGCGGTGCATCGGATCTGGTGGCCCAGGCTCCTCTGGAGAGTGACCGCTCGGACTAAGGCTGCTCTGCCCTGTCCCCGGATCAGAGGGGGCTCCCCTCTCGCTGGGATGTGGTGCCAGGCCACATGCCCCGGGTGCAGGGGAAGCCCCAGTAACGGAGCTGCCTCCTACTGGGAAGAGAAGAGGGCAGCTGGGCTCGTCCTTGTCTCCCCGCGTGGCTTCACGCACACGTTGAGGCTGGAGGGGGTGGCGGGCGGGCACGCAGGGCCTGGGTGGGGCCTCCGCTGGGGAGGGGCGGGACCAGGCAGCAGGACCAGTCCCAAGCAGGCACACCAGAGCTAGAGGGCGCCTGGCCCACTGCTCGATGGAGGATGTAGCTGTGGCCGCCCAGCTTCTGCTTCCACAGTGAAGGGAGTGGTGGCATCTCATGCCCTCGGCAGGACTGTCCGGGATCAACAGGCAAGTCTTTGCAAGAGCCCCACCTCCACTCCCTCGTGCTACCTTTGGTGGGAGCTGCCCAGGACCGGGAGGGACGGCGCTCCCTGCTGCAGGCCGATGCGTCACGGGGGCGAGTGCTGCTGGCTGCCCTGATCCCGCCTAGCGAGGCTCCGTCTCCAGCACGCCGTGGGCATCTGAAGGGCCCCCAGTTTTCTCACAGTGTGTCAGTCTTCATTCAGCCATGGAGGAAGGAACAGAGGAGAGGTGGCCTTTGTCCTAGCCAGGATGTGGCAGCTGTTTCATTTCAATTAACACCGCCTTGAGAAGAATGGCATGAAGGCAGCAATTAATGGCCGGGGGGGCGGGATTTTCTCTCTGGGTTTCTGCAGTTGCCTGATAAGGGCAGCAGGAGAGTCACTCCCCAGCAGGGCTCTCCCTCCAGCTCAGTCGGTCACAAGCAGCTCTGACAGAAGGACCTTCCTAGGCTGCTGCCTTCTCCAGACGGCCCCTGACTCCAGTGGCACGGGTGGCTTTCCTCCACCACCCCAGGCTCGCCAAAGTGGCCCTTCTCCCAGCAGCGGGTACGGGTGCTGGGCCTGCAGCGTGCACCCACAGCCACCATGGACGAGCCCAGCAGCACAAGGTGGGGAGCGGAGGGGGGGCCTCCCCGATGGGATGGCATCGGACCCCTCGCCCCATACTCCAGGGGTTGGCACAAGGCCGGCTAGCAGTAGCCGTGCTCTTCCGGCTGTTGCCGAGCGGCTCGCAGACGCGCCCGTTGGCCTCCCGGAGAGGCAGCCGGGGAAGGCAGTGCACATGCTGCGCTTTGGGGGGAGCCGCCTCCCGCTGCAGCCCCTCCTGCTGGGCAGGGCAGTACCTCACTTGCTGCCTGTAGCTCCAGAGGATCAAGCCACCCCTTCGGCACCCGGATCTGGCCTAGCAATGCTACGCCACACCTGTGGGCTGGCTGGACCCGGCCTCTGGTTTAGGCTGTTCGAGAAGAGCCCCAGGGAGGTGGTGCGCGTTTTGGTCCGGGTGCGAGCCAGCAGCCGCTTCCTGGCCAGCTCAAAGCAGCGCCAGCTCTTTTGTGTGCAGAGCAGGGAGCGGGAGGCTGCTGCTGTCGGTCGGTCGGTCGATCGATCGATCGATCGATCGGGGTCTCCTGGGCTGTCTAAGCACTGTTGATCCTCTGCCAGGCCTGCAGTGGGCAAGGAGGGATTGAAACCTCGTCGCTGACAACTTGTTCTTTGGAGGCTGGCTGGCTGGCTGGCTGGCAAGCGCGCCAGGGCGGGAGCTGGCCCTGAAAGGGCAGCGGGGGGTCTCCTCTTGTTCCCTGCAGAGCAGAACGATCCCAGATAGAGAGTGGCTTCCAGAGGGTGAAGGGGGCGGTTGCCTCCGAGAGCTTTAGCCAGCCAGCCCCTTTCCCTCAAAAGGCTCTTCCCCTTTTTGCTGGCTCCGCTGGGTTGTCTTCTCACCGGCTAAACGGCTTGCCTCCGGCATCAAGTGGCCACACTGCCTGTGGGACCTGGAGGGCTCACTCCACTGGCTGCTAGCCCAGGATTCCTGGCTTCTACACAGGAGGTTGTCATTGCCTTCACTCCCTGCTCCAGTCCCCTTCGGTTTTCCCCTCAAAATGGCTACCAGACCCCGACATCACCAGAACCTGCTTCCCTGCTTCTTCTTTGATGCTGCTGGCGGAGCCCACGGTGATTCCATTTCACTTCAGTTTGCTGTGCCAGGGGGCTTCCCTCACAACTTCTGCTTTTGCCATGGGATAAGTGGCAGCACTGGATCCCCCAGTTGGAGTTCATAGAATCATAGAAAAGTAGAGTTGGAAGGAGCCTACCACGCCATCGAGTCCAACCCCCTGCTCAATGCAGGAATCCAGGTCAAAGCATCCCTGACAGATGATTGTCCAGCTGCACCTTGAATGCCTCCAGAGTGGGAGAGCCCGCCGCCTCCCTAGGTAGTTGGTTCCATTGTCTTATTGCTCTAACAGCCAGGAAATTTTTCCTGATGTTTAGGTGGAATCTGGGTTCCTGTAACTTGAGCCCTTTATTTCGTGTCCTGCAAACTGGGATGATCGAGAAGAGATCCTGGCCCTCCTCTGTGTGACAACCCTATGTGATAGATGGAACAACTATCAGGTGGATCCAAAATTGGCTACAGAATCAAACTCAAAAGAGTGCTTATCAATGGTACCTTCTCAAACTGGGGAGAAGTAATGAGCGGGGTACCACAGGGCTCGGTCCTGGGCCCAGTGCTCTTCAACATTTTTATTAATGACTTGGATGAGAAGGTGCAGGGAATGCTTATCAAATTTGCAGATGACACAAAGTTGGGTGGAACAGCTAATACTCTGGAAGACAGAAAAAAAATTCAAAGTGACCTCGATAGGCTGTAGCGCTGGGCCGAAAACAACAGAATTAAATGTAATAGAGATAAATGCCAAGTGCTGCATCTAGGGAAAGGAATCATAGAATCATAGAAAAGTAGAGTTGGAAGGGGCCTACAAGGCCATCGAGTCCAACCCCCTGCTCAATGCAGGAATCTAGGTCAAAGCATCTCTGACAGATGTCCGTCCAGCTGCACCTTGAATGCCTCCAGAGTGGGAGAGCCCACAACCTCCCTAGGTAGTTGATTCCATTGTCTTATTGCTCTGACAGTCAGGAAATTTTTCCTGGTGTTTAGGTGGAATCTAGGTTCCTGTAACTTGAGCCCATTATTCTGTGTCCTGCAAACTGGGATGATCGAGAAGAGATCTTTGCCCTCCTCTGTGTGACATCCCTTCAAATACTGGAAGAGTGCGATCATATCTCCCCTCAGTCTCCTCTTCTGAAGGCTAAACATGCCCAGTTCTCTCAGTCTCTCCTCATAGGGCCTTGTTTCCAGTCCCTTCATCATCCTTGTTGCCCTCCTCTGAACCCTCTCCAGTTTGTCTATGTCCTTCTTAAAGTGAGGTGCCCAGAACTAGACGCAGTACTCAAGATGAGGCCTAACCAGTGCCGAGTAAAGGGGAATTATCACTTCCCGCGATTTGGAAGCTATACTTCTATTAATACAGCCCAAAATAGCATTTGCCTTCTTTGCAGCCACATCGCATTGCTGGCTCATATTCAGTTTGTGATCTACCACAATTCCAAGATCCTTCTCACTTGTAGTATTGTTGAGCCAAGTGTCCCCCATTCTGTAACTCTGCATTTGGTTTCCTCTCCCTAGGTGCAGCACTTGGCATTTATCCCTATTAAATTTCATTCTGTTGTTTTCGGCCCAGCGCTCCAGCCTATCGAGGTCACTTTGAATTTTGTTTCTGTCTTCCAGAGTATTAGCTGTTCCACCCAACTTTGTGTCATCTGCAAATTTGATAAGCATTCCCTGTACCTCCTCATCCAAGTCATTAATAAAAATGTTGAAGAGCACCGGGCCCAGGACCGAGCCCTGTGGTACCCCGCTCGTTACCTCTCCCCAGTTTGAGAAGGAACCATTGATAAGCACTCTTTGAGTCCGATTCTGTAGCCAATTGTGGATCCACCTGATAGTTGTTCCATCTAGCCCACTCTTAGCTAGCTTACTAATCAGGATATCATGAGGCACTTTGTCGAAAGCTTTGCTGAAGTCCAGATATATAATGTCCACAGCATTCCCACAGTCCACAAGAGAGGTTACCCGATCAAAAAATGAGATCAGATTAGTCTGGCAGGATTTGTTCTTGACAAATCCATGCTGGCTTCTAGTAATCACTGCATTGTTTTCCTTTGCTTTATTCCAGTTTAGGTTCTTCCCTCTTGCCCTTCATGCCTGGACTGGTGAACTGTTCGCTTATTACGGGCAATTTTCCAGATTCCTATAAGCACGCTTTTGTTAATCCTCTGTTGAAAAAGCCTTCCTTTGATTCTCTTGTGTGTGCCAATTACTGACCTGTGTCTCTCCTTCCTTTTTTGTCTAAAGTGTTGGAGAGAGTTGCTCTCTCCCAACTGGCTCCCTATTTAGCCCGCCAGGACTTCTCGGATCCATTTCAATCTGGACTCCCAAGCAGGATATTCAACTGAGACAGCACTTTCTCGAGTCTTAAATGGCTAGTGGCTAAGACCCGGCAACACTCTTCAGTATTGGTGCTACTAGATCTTTCGGCAACATTTGATACTTTGGATCGCCGTATTCTTTTGTCACAGCTGATGTCTCTGGGTGTCTCCAGCAATGCTATTTCTTGGTTTTCTTTTTATTTGGCAGATTGCTCTTTTTCAGCTTCTTTGGGTACTAGAATCTCTCATTCTTTCCCCCTCACGGTTGGTGTCCTCCCACAGGGCTCGGTATTGGGCCCTGTTCTCTTTTCTCTTTATACACTTCCTTTGGGCATGCTTCTCTCTAGTTGGAGTTTTCAATATCATATTTATGCTGATGACACCCAGGTATGTCAGTCTTATCCTGAACTCAATGACGAGGTTTGGTCCTCTCTGACGAGTTGTCTTTTGAACTGTTCTCTCATCATTTAAAATTGAACATGGACAAGACTGAAGTCTTGGTTTTTCATCCTGATTGTCCTAGCCGTCCCCTGGTTTGTCCTTCCCCTCCTTGTTCAGGACTGCCAGGTGACCCCTGTCTCGGAGGACCATGGATCTTGGGGTTGTGGTGGATGGTCAGTTGTCACTTCGTCCATTTGTGAATATGACAGCAAAGACATGTGGCTTCCATCTTGCTAACATCCAATGGATCCGTCGATTCTTGACCCCGGAGACTGCGAAGCTACTTGTCCATGCTTTGGTCATTTCACGCTTGGATTATTGTAATAGTCTTCTGGCTGGTTTGCCGCCTTCTTCGCTCTGTCCCCTTCCAGTAATTTTATTTATTTATCATAGAATCATAGAATCATAGAAAAGTAGAGTTGGAAGGGGCCTACAAGGCCATCGAGTCCAACCCCCTGCTCAATGCAGGAATCCAGGTCAAAGCATCTCTGACAGATGTCTGTCCAGCTGCACCTTGAATGCCTCCAGACTGGGAGAGCCCACCACCTCCCTAGGTAGTTGATTCCATTGTCTTATTGCTCTGACAGTCAGGAAATTTTTCCTGATGTTTAGGTGGAATCTAGGTTCCTGTAACTTGAGCCCATTATTCCGTGTCCTGCAAACTGGGATGAACGAGAAGAGATCTTTGCCCTCCTCTGTGTGACATCCCTTCAAATACTGGAAGAGTGCGATCATATCTCCCCTCAGTCTCCTCTTCTGAAGGCTAAACATGCCCAGTTCTTTCAGTCTCTCCTCATAGGGCCTTGTTTCCAGTCCCTTTATCATCCTTGTTGCCCTCCTCTGAACCCTCTCCAGTTTGTCTATGTCCTTCTTAAAGTGAGGTGCCCAGAACTGGACGCAGTACTCAAGATGAGGCCTAACCAGTGCCGAGTAAAGGGGAATTATCACTTCCCGCGATTTGGAAGCTATACTTCTATTAATACAGCCCAAAATTGCATTTGCCTTCTTTGCAGCCACATCGCATTGCTGGCTCATATTCAGTTTGTGATCTACCACAATTCCAAGATCCTTCTCACTTGTAGTATTGTTGAGCCAAGTGTCCCCCATTCTGTAACTCTGCATTTGGTTTCCTCTCCCTAGGTGCAGCACTTGGCATTTATCCCTATTAAATTTCATTCTGTTGTTTTCGGCCCAGCGCTCCAGCCTATCGAGGTCACTTTGAATTTTGTTTCTGTCTTCCAGAGTATTAGCTGTTCCACCCAACTTTGTGTCATCTGCAAATTTGATAAGCATTCCCTGTACCTCCTCATCCAAGTCATTAATAAAAATGTTGAAGAGCACCGGGCCCAGGACCGAGCCCTGTGGTACCCCGCTCGTTACCTCTCCCCAGTTTGAGAAGGAACCATTGATAAGCACTCTTTGAGTCCGATTCTTTAGCCAATTGTGGATCCACCTGATAGTTGTTCCATCTAGCCCACTCTTAGCTAGCTTACTAATCAGGATATCATGAGGCACTTTGTCAAAAGCTTTGCTGAAGTCCAGATATATAATGTCCACAGCATTCCCACAGTCCACAAGGGAGGTTACCCGATCAAAAAATGAGATCAGATTAGTCTGACAGGATTTGTTCTTGACAAATCCATGCTGGCTTCTAGTAATCACTGCATTGTTTTCAAGGTGCTTGCAGACTGTCTTCTTTATAATCTGCTCCAAAATCTTCCCGGGGATTGATGTCAGACTGACTGGCCTATAGTTCCCAGGTTCCTCCTTCTTGCCCTTTTTGAAGATGGGAACAACATTTGCCCTCCTCCAGTCGTCTGGCACTTCACCTGTCCTCCATGATTTCTCAAAGATAATAGACAGTGGTTCTGAGAGTTCTTCTGCCAGTTCCTTTATTACTCTAGGATGCAGCTCATCAGGCCCTGGAGATTTAAACTCGTTCAGAGTAATCAGGTGCTCCTTGACCATTTGCCTATCAATCTCAAGCTGCAATTCTGCCCCTTCAGTCTGCACTTCAGGTTTGCCAGGGGGGTCATAGACCCTCTTTTGGGAGAAGACCGAGCCGAAGTAGGAATTGAACACTTCTGCCTTTTCTTTGTCTTCTGTTATCAATTTGCCATCCTCATTGCGTAGTTGAACCACCAGTTCTTTCTTCTGTCTTTTACTGTGCATGTATCTGAAGAAAGCTTTTTTGTTGCTTTTAGCATTCCTCGCTAACCTTAGCTCATTCTCAGCTTTAGCCTTCCTGACACTATTCCTGCAGTTCTGTGCTACCTGCCTGTACTCTTCCCCTGTAGCCTGTTCTTCCTTCCACTTCCTATACGTGTCCTTTTTTGTTTTCAGGTCATCTTTGAGTTTATTGTGAAGCCACATTGGCTTTTTCTGTTGCCCTCTGCCTTTTTTCCTTGTGGGAATTGTTTGCAATTGTGCCTTTAAAATTTCCTTCTTTAAAAACTCCCACCCCTCCTGGGCTCCCTTTCTCGTGAGAGTCACTTGCCATGGGATCTTACTAATCATTGTTCTGAGTTTGTTAAAATTGGCTTTCCTAAAATCCAGGGTACGTGTTTGGCTACACTCAGCTTTTGCTTCTGTTAGAATCAAGAACTCTAGTATAACATGGTCACTTTCCCCCAGAGTTCCCGAAACTGCCACTTTATCCACTAACTCGTCTCTGTTGGTTAGAATCAGGTCAAGGATAGCCGATCCTCTAGTTCCTTCCTCCACTTTCTGTAGGAGGAAGTTATCAGCAACACAGGTCAGGAATTTCTTGGAGGGGCCATGTTTGGCTGAATAAGTCTCCCAACAGATATCAGGGAAATTGAAGTCTCCCATTACTACCACATCGTGCCTCCTTGAAACAATGGCAATTTGCTTTTCAAAAGTTCCATCCTCATCTTCTCCTTGATTGGGTGGTCGGTAGTAGACTCCAACCGCCATGTTCGTTTTATTCTTTGCCCCCTTTATTTTAACCCAGATGCTCTCAATAGGGCTGCCAAGCTCCTCTTCCTGTATCTCTGTGCAGAGATACGTATTTTTAACATACAGTGCAACTCCACCTCCCTTTCTGTTGCTTCTGTTCCTTTTGAACAAGTTATACCCTTCAATTGCTGTATTCCAGTCATGGGAGTCATCCCACCAGGTTTCAGTTATCCCTATCAAGTCGTACTTGCCCTCATGTATCAAGAGTTCAAGTTCGTCTTGTTTATTGCCCATACTCTGGGCATTAGTATAGAGACATTGAAGACTATGTGCTTTATAGTCCGACTTTCCCCCTACATTTTGTGGTAGACTATCAATGGGCACCGCTGGAGCTGTTCTCTCCATTGTGGCATAGAGGCCTTCTTCCATTGGTACCCCCGAGTTTATGTCTCCCTCCCCTATTTATTTATTTATTTATTTATTTATTTAATGAATCGCCCATCTGGCCAGTACAAAACTTGAAAATCCTAACCCACCCCATATTCCTGCCTGAAAAGCCACATTTTTTAAGCTAATCAAGGAAGGGGCATGGCGGAGGTCACTGGGGAGAGAGTTCCATAAATTGGGGGCTGCCACAGAAAATGCCCTCTTCCTAGTCCCCACCAGCCTGGTTTCTCTGGCTGATGGGACAGGGAGAAGGCCATCCGTGACAGATCTTGTTGAGTGGCCTACTTGATGTTGCTGGAGGCGCTCCTTCAGATATACTGGACCTTGGATTGCAAGCATAATTCGTTCTGGAACCGTGTTTGTAATCCAAAACACTCTTATATCAAAGCGAGTCTCTGGCGGGCATGAGCGGGGACGATTTCGGCCCACTCGAGGCGAGCGGTTACATCCCTACTTTGTATTGCAAGACATCACTTGTTTATCAATTCAAAATTTATTTAAAAAAAATTTGCTTCTCTTGCAAAACGCTCTCAGACCAAGTTACCTGCAATCCAAAGTACGGTATTACTGTATTTTGGTGCAGAATAGTGCTGTATGTACGGTTCTTGACCTACCTCATTATTCCCATGTTTCCCATCACCGTAGAGCATTGCCCTGGTTGCCTGTCAGGGCAAGGACTTACTTCAAACTTCTTGTCTTGACATTTAAGGCACTATGCTCTTCCCTTCCCAATTATTTGGCTGAGTTGGTTGCATGGCACACACCTCTTAGGCAAACCTGATCTGCAGACTCAAGGTTTTTGGAAGTGCCTTGGACGAAGGTGATAAATTCTAGGCTCTGGACATTTTCTCATTTGGCTCCACGATTGTGGAACTCTCCCTTTACACCTTCGGATAGAATTGGAGTTGAATAAATTCAAGCATGACCTGAAAACCTATCTGTTCAACTCGGAGACATACGTGTTAGACTTAGTGTGAACTTGGTAATTGCTGTGATTTTGATTTTATTGCTTGATGGTTTTAATTATGTGTTGTTGTTAATTTAAATTTACTTGGATTGTAGCCCATTTTAAGTATTTGAATATTTTTAGTTTAAATTGTAAAGTTTATTGTATTATTATTATTATTATTATTATTATTATTATTATTATTATTTTGTATACTGTACTGCGCTTCATGCTTCCCTGACATATCTACAATTTGCTTTGGAAAGCATAATCCACATGGTTGAGTGGACATTAGTAGACTCCAACCACAGTGTTGTTTTTATTCCTTCTTCCATTTATTATAACTCAGATGCTTTCAACAGGGCCACCATATTAATTCCCTTGAATTTCTGTCCAGGTGTGTACATTTCTAACTTATAGCGCTACTACTCCCCCTTTCTATGGCTTCTGTTCCCTTTGAACAAGTTCTATCCTCCAATTAGTGTATTCCACTCATGGGAGTCATCCCACCAAGTCTCAGTTATGCCTATTAGGTCATATTTACTTTCTTGAATCAAGAGTTCAAACTTGTCCTGTTTATTCCCGATACTCTGAGTATTAGTATAAAGGCATCCAAAGTCATGAACATTATGCTCCAATGACCGCCCTGCATTTTTATCAAGAGGTTTAACAAGCCTCACTACAGCTGATCTCCCAGTTCCTGCTACAGTGCATGAGCCCTTGTCTGCAGTCCTTCCCTCTGGGCTTTCATCTCCATCCCACACAGGATTCAGTTTAAAACTCTCCTGATCAAACTAACTGTTCTTGGAGCAAACACATTCTTCCCAGTCTTCGTGAGATGCAGTCCATCTCCTGCCAGCAGCCCTTCATCCAAAAACCATAAACCATGGTCCCAGAAACCAAATCTCTCCTGGTGACACCATCTTCATAGCCAGTTGTTCACCTGCAGAATTCTTCGTTCCCTTTCTAGTCCTCTTCCATGGACTGAAAGGATGGAGAAGACCACTTGAACCCCAAAGTCCTTGGACTTTCTTCCTAGAGCTTCATAGTCCAGCACAATGTGGTCATAGCGGCGCTTGGCAGTATCACCTGTTCCCACGTGGATAAGCAGGTGGGGATAAGTTCTATCGGTGGACTTGATGAGTGTTGGCAGCTGCTCCATCACGTCTCCAGTCCATGTATCTGGGAGGCAGCATATGTCTCGAGCCAACACACATCCCCTTCTTTTCCTCACAGTAGGGAGTCACCAGCCATGGCCACCCTTCTCTTCCTCTTGGCTGCAAGGAGCAGTCCATCCCACCTGTTCCATAGGGCTCTAGCGTCTTGCTTCCTGCCCTGTGAGGTCTGCTGTAAATCTTCCCCCAAAGGCTCGGAGCCACTCTCTTTTGCAAGAGGCTCAAAGCAGTGTCTTTGTGCCCGTGGTGCAGAGTACCACCCGGACCTCTTCCTCCGGAGTGTCACTGTCACCCATGCAGGTTGTTCCTCCGTTCTTCCTGCTCCTCTTTCCGAGTGGCCCCCTGCAGTTGTGTTCTGTCCAAGAACTCCTCACCCTCTCGTGCCTTGCAGGGTGGCCACTCGCTGTTCCAGATCTCTTGTCTTTTCTTCTAGCAATCAGCGCAGCTTGCACTTGCTGCAAACGTGGGCCGTGTTATCTCCAGGCAGGACAAACATGCTGCATGCCCTGCGGGTCACCGCTGCTGAGCCGCGTCTGCCCATTTTCTCTCCCGTATGGGTCCTCCCCCACCCTTAGATGGCAGTGCTGTGGCTCTTCCTCCCGCTCCTTGTTCCCTTAGTACAGTGTTCTCCAACCTTGGGTCCCCAGATGTTTTTGGCCTACAACTCCCAGCATGCCCCAGCCAGCATAGCTGGGGCATGCTGGGAGTTGTAGGCCAAAAACATCTGGGGACCCAAGGTTGGAGAACACTGCCTCAGCTGATGGGCTCTTCTAGGCACCCACTGTCCACTTGACATACACGGAAATTTTGTTAGGGACTTCCCAATGGAAAGGTGGCAGCTCTCGTCTGCTTTCCAGGCTGTGAAGCAGAACGAGGCCCTGCACGGACTTCAGGAGACCCAGAGTGCCCTGCAACAGCATGTGGCAGCACAGGAGGAGCTCATCGGCCAGCTGGAGGACCAAGCCCAGGAGCAGCGGGAAAGCCTGCAGAAAGCACGCAAGCAGGTCGAGAAGCTGGCCAGCCTTTCGCCTGTTGGCTGTTTAAAGCGCGGGCAGTGGACCCTGGCCAAGGCTGACCTCTTCCCTGGAGCCTGCCCTGGCTGTTTACCTTGGAGGGCCCCCCGCCTTCTGTCCGGTCCCCAGAAGAAAGGAACCAGCTGGCACCTGGCAGAGGGAGCTGCAGGGAGTTGCTCCTTCTGGCCATAGGCCAGGGCTGCAAAGGGGGCCTTGACCAGGAAGCTGCTCCTGGCCCCAGGTCAGAGTTGGACATGGGTCGAGCCCAGCTGGAGAGGGCACAGAGCCTGAGGAGCTGGCCTGGGGGCTGCTATGGGGTGGGCAAGATCTTGAGGAGTCCCTCATGGGCTTCTGATGCTTCTCACCCAGCTGCCTGTCAGCGCCCCGCCAAGCCGAGCGTGCGCAGGGGAGTCAGCCTGGCCGTAGCCTTGGTGTGATGCCTCTGGTGTGCTGGAATTTCCCCTCCACCAGGGCCTCCCTTCCAGGGCTTGGCACTATGGCCACAGAGTGGCCTGGGAAGGGACTGGCCTGCGGGGCCAAAGAGCTGCTCCTGCCAGCCTGACAACTTCCCCATTTTTATTCCAGATCCTGCAGCAAAAGCAGCAGCAGATGGCCAGCCAGGCAGGAGCCGCGACAGGTGCCCAAGCTGCAGCGGAGCAGGTACTGCCTGTCCCTCTCCTGGCACCGGCACCGAGGTTGCCTGAGCAAAGGCCAGTCCCCTGAGGACCGACGGCTGCCCCCTCCGCCTGGATATTCCTCTCCCGCTTTCTGGTCCATCTGGGGCACACACCCCGCCCCCAGTGGCTCATGACAGTGACAGTGTCATCCAGGGATAAAAACGCAAGAAAACCCCGTAGCCCTGAAGCCCTGGCACTTAAACCAGAGACCCAGCTTGGTAGATCCCAGGTGAAGTAAAACTGTGACATAAAACTGTCTTCCTCCAACGCCAGCAAATGGACGAGATAAGTGGGGGCTGCCCATTCTGTGCCACCACTGCCAGGGCGTTGTCCCGGTCCACGAGCAGAACACCCTCTGGGCGGGTCGGCTGCCTAAGCGGCAAGCCTCTGGGGCCGCGGGGCTGCTCAGGCCCAGTCCTTGCCCTGTTTAAAGCGCTGAGGCCGCGACAGGTGCAGCGGGGCGCGGACACCATCCAGCAGCTACGAGAGCACTTGGCGACGTCTCAGGCCGCCCAGGAAGCAGCCGAGTCCAGTGTCCGCACCAAGGAGGCGGAGATCCGGGCGTTGCAGCAGAAAGAGCGTTTTGCGCGTCACCAGCTGAAGATGCTGCAGGGCGAGGTATGAGCGCCACAGGCTCCGCACGGGTGGGGTGGGGGCAGCATGGCTGAAATGGGGGCCCTTCAGGAGCACGGCCTCTTCCCTGGCCTGCGTGGAGGGTGGGGGCAGGGAGGGCTCCCTACCTGTACAGTAGTTGCACGGGGGGGGGCACCAGGGCAGGCCACTCCCGCTGCGCATCTGCCGCTCCCCGAGTGGCGGGGCCAGAGCGTCTTCCTCGTGGGGGACATTGAGGGGCACCCGGGAAGCCTGCCGGCTGGCCCTCACCCTCTGTTCTGCCCTCTTCTTCTGGGGCCAGGTGGATCAGCAGAGGCAGCTGCTGAGCACAGAGCAGCATGAGACCCACGTACTCGAGGAGGAGCTACACAGGAGAGGCCAGGAGGTCAGTGCACTGCAGAAGGCTGTGTGCCGTCGAGAGGCGTGCCGGAGGGAGGAGGCCGAGAGGGACCTGCCAAGCCCCTGCTGGCCCTGGGCAGAGGGGCTTTTCTCAGGCCGGCTCTTCTTTCCCTTGCTAGGCCTTGCAGACCGAGAAGCAACTGGTCTCCTTGCAGGAGCAGCTTTCCAGCTGCCAGGCTCAGGTGAGCTTCCTTCCGCTTCATCCTTGCTCACAGAGGGAGCCCTCCATCCCTAGCGGGGGAGGCCAGAGGCACTGGCCCAAATTCTTGGCCTGGCTTGTCCCAGATTCCTTGGTCTGCCCCCCTGGGCTGGCTCCCTTGGGTGTTGCGCCATGCGGTGCATTGCTGCTCTTCTCCCTCCGGCGCCCCTGAGCCGCCTCCTTGAGGGGCTCTCACGAGGGGCTTGTTCGGTCCTGGGTGCAGCTGCAGCAGAGCAAAGAGCGGGAGCAGGCCGAGGCTCAGGCGGCACAGGCTGAGCTCTTCCGCTGCCAGGAGCAGCTCGGGGAAGCACGCGCTCAGCACCAGCAGCTGGCCCGGGAGGTGGCTGCCACGAGGGAGCAGCACGAGGCCTCCCTGCAGAAGGTAGGCAGGGGCCTCCCTGGAGAGTCTGCGTCTGCGAGGGAGGGAGGGAGAACGCGGCAGCCCGGCGGGGTTCCAAGTTCCATGCATTGTCTCTGGAATCTCTGGTGCTGCTGCTTGTGCCACCACTGCCCCCGTTGGGCCCGTTCCCAGCCCAGGCCTTCCCCACGTGGGCACCCAGCAGCAGGCCGGGCAAAGCTCCAGCGAGGCCTGAGCGCAGCTGAGGAGGAGCAGACGCGACGGAGGGGTGAGGTGACGCTGGCGGTGGGGGGGCGGCCGCCTTGCTGTGGTCATAGAACCATAGAATAGTAGAGTTGGGAGGGGCCCACAAGGCCATCGAGTCCAACCCCCTGCTCAATGCAGGAACCCAAGTCAAAGCATCCCCGACAAGTGGCCATCCAGCCGCACCTTGAATGCCTCCAGAGTGGGAGAGCCCACCACCTCCTGAGGTAGTTGGTTCCATTGTTGCATTGTTCTAACAGTCAGGAAGTTTTTCCTGATGTTTAGGTGTAATCTGGGTTCCTGTAACTTGAGCCCATTATTCCGTGTCCTGCAACCTGGGATGATCGAGAAGAGATCCTGGCCCTCCTCTATGTGACAACCTTTCCAGTACTGGAACAGTGCTATCCTATCTCCCCTCAGTCTTCTCTTCTGAAGGCTAAACATGCCCAGTTCTTTCAGTCTCTCCTCATAGGGCCTTGTTTCCAGTCCCCTGATCATCCTTGTTGCCCTCCTCTGAACCCTCTCCAGTTTGTCTACATCCTCCTTGACGGTGTGGTGCCCAGAACTGGATGCAGTACTCAGCCTAACCAGTGCTGAGCAGAGGGGACCTAGTTCTTCTGGCGATTTGGAAGCTATACTTCTATTAATGCAGCCAAAATAGCATTTGCCTTTTTTGCAGCCACATCACATTGCTGGCTCATATCTTGTGATCTACAACAATTCCAAGATCCTTCTCGCTTGTAGTATTGTTGAGCCAAGTATCCCCCATCTTGTAACTGTGCATTTGGCAAAGGCAGCCCACGAAAGGCAGCCGTTCCCCGCCCCCACCCAAAGTCTCCTGGCCTCTCCAAGTAAGCGGAGGGGCTCGATCCCCGGGGTGGCCTACCTCCTGCTGGGCTGAGTTCTCCGAAGGGCAGGGCAGGATGCAGGGCAGGATGCAGGGCGCCGCAGCAGCTGCTGCCAGGGAGATTCCCCTCCCCCTGCACTCCTGGCTTCTGCCTGGGCCCTGGGAGAAGGCGGGCGAGCCCTCCTCCGTTGCCATCTCCGTGCTTGAGCTGCTTTCTCATCCCTTCCCTGGCACCTTGGTTCTTGGGGAAAGGTGAGGGTGGGGTGCAAGGGATGCCCCGAGCTGCCCCCATCTTCTGTTCTGGAAGTTGGGTTGACTCCGAGTCAGCGCCTCTGGACCTGTCACGATGGAGAGGGCTTTTGCGGGGGCTGCTGAGAAGAAGAGCCATGCAGCAGCAGGCAGAGCGGGGGCGGGAGGCGGCCCGGGGCGGGAGGCGGCCCGGGGCGGGAGGCGCCCTGCTTCCCCTCGTGAGGACGGCCCTTTTCCTCCGGCACTGCCAGCTTGCGGGAAAGGAGGCCGAAGCGAGCAGCCTCCGCGGGAAGCTCGACCAGCTGCAGGAGGAAGTGAGGAGCCTGCGGGACTCTCGCGGCGAGCAGGAAAAGGCCATGGGCGAGCAGGCGCGCTTCATCCACCAGCTCCAGCACGAGAAGGAGTCCTCCCTCAGGCAGGTCAGAGCCCCCGCGGGGAGTGCTGCGTGCGACGCCCCAAACCCAGGCTGCCCCTGCACTGCTGCCGCCCCCCCCCCAATTCTCCAGCAGCTGACTGCAGTTTCTGCCCACCACAGAGCCTCAGCTAGAGAAAGGGTTGCCCCCTACCCTGAGGCCCCTTGTTAAACCTCGGTCGCCTGGCGCCTCCTTCGGCCGGCTCAGTGGGAGCGGGGGCTCTGGCCCAGGCAGCTTCCGGGAGAGCGGGGGCTCCGTTCTGAGACAGCCCTCCTCGCTCCCCCCCCGGCTTGACCCCGTTGGCTGTGCCGCTTGCAGAGTGAGGCCACGGCCGCCCTGCTGGAGCAGCTGCAGGGCGAGCTCTGCTCCAGGCCAGCAGGCCCACCGGGCCGACATGGAGCAGCTGCAAGGCAAGCTGCAGCGCCTGCAGCGGGAGCTGGACGTCTGCAAGGGGCGCAACCAGGACCACCTCGGCAAGCTGCAGGCCCGCGAGTGCACCCTGGAGCGGCAGAGCCTGGACCTGGACCTGCTGCTCCAGCAGTGCCAGGTCCTCAAGGACCAGGTGAGCCTCGGGGGAGGGGACGGCTCCCCTCTGCTCAGGCTTGGAGGGCCCCTCCCTCCTCCCTTCCCGCAAGCCCCAAGCCTCCCGTGTGCCCCCTTCTTTCTTCACCCGCAGCTCTGCTATTATGAGGAAGTGACCCAGAAGCAGGAGCTGGAGCTCTCCCACCAGTACGAGAGAGAGCGGCACCTGCAGGAGCAACTGGGCCAGGCAGAGAGCACCACCGGTGTCCTGAAGAGCAGCCTGGACCTCTACAAGAAGAAGTACCAGGCATCCCTGGGCCGGGCCAGGGAGCTGGAGAACCAGCTGCAGCACCTGCAGGAGGAGCTCGCCAGCCAGGTGGGGGACTGGGGTGTTGAGACCAGCCCCAAAGGCCGGCCACACGCCCGCCCCCTCCAGCCCTGAGCTGCTGCTCCCGGTTCCCCGCTACAGGCCAAGGAGTGGGAGGAGGCCGTCCTGAAGCAGCGCACGGAGCAACGGATCCTGCAGGAGGAGCTGACGGGCAAGTGCCGACAAGCGAGCCGAGCGGAGGATGCCACTGAGCAGCTGACCCGGGAGCTGCAGGAGGCCCGAGAGGAGCTGGGCCAGGGCCGGCAGCTCGCCTGCCAGTGTGAGGAGACCATCCAGGAGCTGCAGGGGCAGCTGGCGGCCAGCCGCAGCAAGGTGAGCAGCCCGGCTGCGGGAGACGGCAGCGGGGCTGGCTGCCTTCCCTTCCCCACGGAACGAGGCTGACCATTGCTCTTCAGCTCCTAGGCCGAGAGGAAGCGCTGGCCACGGTGCACAGGGACTTTGCCTCCTACAAGACAACTCACAGCTGCTTCAACGACAGCTACGAAAGCCAGATCATCAGTGCAGAGGCCCTCCGGCAGGTAGGCTGGCCCCAGGGCCACGCTGCGGCTCTTCAGGGCGCACGAGGAGCGTGTGCGGCGGATGGGGGGGCGGGAGGTGCAGCCGGAGCCCGGACGAGTTTGGCTCTCTCTGGCCTGCCTAGAAGCTGCTGCGAGTGGAAGAGGAGAGCTCTGAGCATCAGCAGCAAGCTGCAGAGTACCAGGGCTTGGTGCAGGACCTGAAGCTGGAGCTGGTGAGAGTGGCTGAGCAGAAGAGCAGCGCCCTGAAAGGTAGAGCCAAGGGCCGCCGCCAAGGGCCGCCGCCAAGGGCCTCCCGGGGTCCCTCTGCACTGCCCCGTTTGTCCCTTCCCAGCCCTGACAGCCAAACATGGCAGGCGGGCAGATCCGGGCTTTGGCAGGCCCCCATTCTGCCACCGTCTGTGCCGAGCTGGTGCTGACTGGGCCTCGTTTCAGACATGGCTCGCCTGGAGCGGAGTGTGCAGAGTCTGCGCCAGGAGGCGGCCGCTGAGGGGGAGAGGCAGCAGCTGGAGGTGGCTGCGCTGCAGCAGCGGGCCCAGCAGCTGGAGCTGGAGCTCCGGCAGAACCACCAGCTGTGTGGGCGGAAGGAGCAGGTGAGCCCGTCTGCCGGCCCTGCGCGGGGAGGTGACCCGGGGAGGGTGACCCGGGGAGGCCGACCCGGGGGGGCCTTGCGAGGGGCCGGGTGTCTCCCGCCGCCGGGACTGGCCCCCATGCTCGCTCTCCCCTCCCCCCCCTCAGGCTATCCAGAAGCGAGACGAACTCCTGCGCAAGTCCCAGGCTGAGATGGTGCGCGCTCCGCAGCGCCCTGCAGGAGAAGGGGCAGGAGGTGGAGCGGCAGCGGGCCCGGGCCCGTGACCTGGAGGCCGGCCTGCAGCAGGCCCGGCGGGAGCTAGAACACAGCAGAGCCGAGGGCGGCACCCTGCGCGCCGAGGGGCAGGCGCTGCGGCAAAGTTTACATGAGAGCCAGCAGCGTCACCAGCAAGCCAGTGAGTGAGCCTGGGCGGTGGGGGCTTGTGCCTTCCTCCCCAGGGCAGGGCCCCTCTGCTGCCTCCCACCCCCCCAAACACACACACCTACCTCTGTGGAAGCAGTTGTGGCCTGTGGAGGGTTCCCGGCCCGAGCTCTTCAAGGGCTGCCTTCTCTGAGTGGGGCGGGGCGTGCTTGCAAGGATTGCCCGCTTCTGAAGCGTGCAGGTGGGCTTTGAGGAGCGGCTCAATCTGCAGTGCTGAGCAGGTGGCCTGGTCTCCTCTGCGTTGTGGAAGCTGCCGAAAGCCCCACACGTTCGGAAGGCCGGGACGCTGCCCTTTCCCTGCAGCTAGTTGCCCCCCACCCCCATGGTGCCTGCGCACCTCCCCCTGCCCAGCTGCGGTTCTGCCTGCCCCACTTCCCCCACACCTCCCACGCAGATGTAGAAGCAGGCAGGTCCCTGCCTTTCATAGATTTCATAGCTCATAGAGTTGGATCACTCCACAGTCACTTACGGACCCATCACTAGAGTCTACACAATTTTTTTAGAATTTCCTCTTTTTATAATCTTCTTTTTGTAATTTTATCCTGGAAGACAATCTTACTCGGTCACGAGTGATCGCCTACTAAGTTGGAAGGAGCCTGCAGGGCTATCCAGCGTATGTATTTTTATCCCGCCTTCTTGCCTCAGTCGGCTTACCCAGCAATAATAAAAAAAGCTCCAAAGATACTCTCAGTACCAAGAAGAAAAAAATGATTTGGTCACGACACGGCTGGAGTGAAGCCACAGCAAGGATGGGAATGGGAGAGACCCATGCCCAGGACCCCTCCCCCCTCCCTCCGCAAAGGCCGTGCAGGCCCCCCCGGCCTGCTCCCGCCGGCCTCTCAGCCCCTGCATCTGCCCCACAGCCCAGGCGTTGGCGCAGCAGGAGGAGCAGGTGCTGCTGTCCCAGGGCAGCTTGCGCACGGCCCAGGAGCAGCTGGCCGAGGTGATGCGCCACACGCAGACCGGCCGCCGGCTGGAGGCAGACCTCGGGCTGCTCCACGAAAGGCTGTCCAGAGCTGAAGCGGAGCTGGAGCAGAAAAGGTAGTCGCCGTGGGGCCTTTCCTAGAGCGGGGGGGGGGGCTCCTCCCTCCCCAGCGTGAGCTCCAGGCCGGCGAGAGGGTGGTCTGCTGGGAGGTGAGCTGCCATCCTCATGGTCTTCCTCCTCCTCCTCCTGCTCCTCCTCCTCCTCCCTGCCCTCTCCCAGGGAACTGCTGGAGCAGCTGGCGGAAGAGCTGAGCCGCGCCAAGCAGCAGCACCAGAGGACCCTGCGGGAGGCGCAGCAGCACCAGCAGGCGGCGGCCCGGCGGGAGTTGGCCGTGGAGAGCAGCCTGCAGCAGCAGGTGGGGAAGACGGGGCGGGCGGGCGGCGGGGCCCCTTCCCGGGCGGCGCTCCCCACAGGCGTGCCCAGCTCCGCGAGGGAGGCATTCAGGGACGCCTGTGCCCTCAGGTGCGGGAGCACGAGTCCGTGCTGGAGGCGCTGCGTGCGGAGCTGAGCCAGCAGCAGCAGCGGGAGGAGGACCTGCAGAGGCGGCTGCGCAGGGCCGCGGAGCGGGAGCGCCGGCTGGCACAGCGGCACAAGGAGCTGCAGCAGCAGCTGCAGAGCAGCGAGGGCCAGGTGAGCCCCTGGGCAGGGCTGCGGGGGGGGGGCGGTCCCCAAGGGCTGACGGGGGGCCCGGTCCCCAAGGGCTGACGGGGGGCCCGGTCCCCAAGGGCTGACGGGGACCCAACTCTGCAGTTGCAGGAGGAGGAGTGCAGAGGCCAAGGCCTGCGGTCCTGCATGGCGGAGCGTGAGGTGGAGAACCAGGCGCTGCGAGAGGAGCTGAAGGAGCGGGCGGCTGAGCTGCAGGGCGTCCGCAGCAGCCTCGAACATGCCCAGCTGCAGCTGCAGCAGCAGGTGGCGGAGGTCAGTGCCTCCCGCTCGGCGCCTCCTGCTCGGCGCCTCCTGCCCGGCCGGGCTGCAGGCTCACGGCCTTTGTGATCCCTCCCTCAGGTGCTGCAGCAGGAGGCGGCGCTCTCCCAGCTGCACACGGAGCTGCACGCGGCACAGGAGAGGGAGCAGCACAGCAGCCATGCCCTGGCAGCAGCCAAGAGCGTTGCCCAGGACCTCAGAGGGCAGGCAGCCTCCTGCCAGGCCAGCCAGAGGGAACTGGTGGAGCAGGTAAGGCAAAGCCAAGCAGCCCTGGGTGTTTTGGGAGGGACCGCCAGAGTTCACCTCTCCTCTCCTCTCCCCTCCCCTTCTTTGGCAGCTGGAACAGAGGACACGGGAGGTGTCTTGCCTGCAGGCGGAACTGCAGCTGGCCCAGCACAAGGCGGCCCACCTGGAGAGAGAGCTGGCGGACGCGCAGGAGGAGATGCTGCAGCACCTGAGAGCCAAGCAGAGGGAGCGGGAGCAGGCAGTGAGTGTTCCCAGCCCAGGGAGGGCTGCCTCTCCACCCCACCGAGGAAATCCAGCCCAGGCTCACCTGGCCCTCTTCCGGCAGGCCTGCACCACTCGGGAGCAGCTGGGCGAGCTGGGCAGCCAAGCGCAGCACTGGCAGGAGGAGCACCAGGCGGCCGAGATGGCCCTGGCAGAAAAGGGTGAAGAGCTGGTGGTGATGAAGGTGGAGCTGGCCTCGCTGGAGGAGAAATGCCGCAGCGCAACGGAGGAGGTGCGGCGGTCGGGGTGCTCCTCGGCGGGTGAGGGCAGTGGGGCCCTCCTTGGGATGGGTACTGCCAAGCAGTGCCCTCCTCAGGCGGCTGAGGCTTTTCCCGGGGGCTTCTTTTGGCAGAGGGAGGAGCTACAGGATGAGGTCAACCTCCTCCGGCAGAAATTTGTCGTCTCCAGCCGGGAGGTAGGGATCTCCCCTGCAGCCCTGGGCTTGACTGGTGGGCACGCCTGTGTGCAGCTGTGGCAGGGGTGGCAGAGCAAGGCTGGGGCTGCAGCCGCCCCCGGCCCGGATGCTGCCCTGGCTGGGAAACTCTCCCCACCGATGCCGCGCCCCTCCCACCTCAGCGCAACACTGAAAGGAACCTGCGGAGCGTGCAGCAACCCCCCCCCCCCAGCACGAGGAGACTCCTCCACTAATCACCCCATGGGAAATACTGTCGGCCACAGTTCCCCTCCCCGGTCCTAGCAGCCTCGGATGCCCCTAGAGGAAGGTGTAAAACCCCACATTGTGGGTGGGGCGGACCTTTCTCTGGCATCCAGATAGAGCCCCCGTGGCCAGCAACAACTTGAGCAACCTGAGCTGGGGAATCAGAAGAGTTTCCGCCTGCCGGCTTGGGCTCCCCAGAGAGTCGTGCCAGCAAAGAACCAGCCTTGCTGCAGTTCTACCAGGTCTAGTACGAGTCTCTGTTCCCCTTCCCAGGACAGTGAGAATGCCGATGGAGACTCACAGCCCCGCTCCCAACCCCGGATTGTTCCTCTCTCCAGACAGAGGAATCTGGGCTGTCTTCCCAGCTCACCTGACTCTCGGCGGTTCTCCCTCTCTTCCCTTTGGTGCTTCTTCTAGCTGTCCACTTCCTTTCTGTGCTTGTCTTTCTGCTGCTCCCGGCAACCTTTCCTCAAGTCCCGCTTGCCCAGAGGGCCTTCCAGTCCTTTGCAGAGCAGGCCCCTCTGCTTGGAAAAAGGCAGGGGGGGTCACCAACTGTGTTTGCTCCAGAAGGGGAGGGCCTCCCTCCACGGTCCCAGGCCAGCCCAGGGTCACAGTAGCGCTCTGGAGATCGGTGTTTAAGAAAAATTCTTGCATTTTATTTGTTCCTTTTTCCTTTATCTTTATCTTTACCTTTCCTCTATGGAGGGTCAAAGGGGGGACTCCTCGGGCGGCATGGAGTGAACGAGAACATGGCCAGTCACGGATCTTTTCCCCAACACAGCGGCCACTCTCCCGCCACGCAGCTGACTCGGCGATGGGCAGAAGTGGCAGCAGACGCACCTCTCTCACCTTCAACAGGGGTCATGCTCAAAGGGGGACGTCAGCAGACCTGGGCGGCAGCAGGGTTTACACCATAGCTGAAGGCCCAGGGACCCCTTCTCCACGTAGATCGGGCAGAGGGCTGGATTGGAGGGTCCTCGGATTCCTGCATTGGGCTAGAGCTAGTACTGCATCGAAGGTGCTGGGGCTTTATGCACAGGGGAGAGACACCGCTGCTTCCCGTCTACTTCCCCTCATGGAAAAAGTCTCGCAGGAAGGGGAGGAGACCCGGGCACAGCCAAGGAGGCCCAGATACAGGCATGGGGACTGTCACAGGCTGGAATCTGGCTACAACGGCTCCCTGAGTGTGGATTGTAGCTCGTCCTCCGGAGACGCCTGCTCCCCTCTTACACATCAAATCTTGCTTGAGAGAAACCACAGAAATGGCAGAGGAACTGGCTGAGACAGGATCGTCACACAAGCAACTGGACAAGGGCTCCAAGAAGCACACCGCCTGATGAGAGAGGCCGTCCAGCCCCTCCTGGACATTCGGGCTCTGGGGGCAGTACCTCATGAGGACCAGAGGTGAATGAGGATTCTTTCCATTTTTTCCTTGGTCCCCAGGAAAAATGGGGCATCCTGGGCCATTTGAGTCTAAAGTGGCTGAATAGGTTCCTGAGAAAGAGACGCTTCCAGATGAAAACTTGCGAGGTCAGTTGTGGCAGCCATCTTGAGGAACGACTTCCTGGCATCCATCGACTTCACAGAAGCATCAACATGAAAGCAGTGTTCCCCCGGACCAAAGGCCTCTTCAGTCCAGCATTCTGTTCCCACAGTGGCCAACCAAACACCTCATGAGGAACTGACAAGCGGGACACGAGGGCAACAGCACCCTCTCTGTTGTGTTCCCCTCCAACTGGCAAACAGAGGCATAACTGCCTCTGATCCTGGAGGTAATTATTCTGTATTCAATGTATTTAAAACATTTGTGAGCCACCTTTTAGGGGAAACCCACTGATAGCCGCCTCCTCCTCCCCCCTGAATTTGTCTGATGCGCTTATAAGGCCATCCAAATTGGTGGCCTATAGCTACAGCTTGTGGTAGCAAATTCTGTAGTTTAACTGCACTGTGTGAAGAAGTCCTTCCTTTCATCTGTCCCAACTTGCCCGCCATTCAGCTTCACAGGATGATCCTGGATTCTAGTATGAGAGATGGAGAAAAATGTTTCCCTCGCCACTTTCTCCGCACCTTGCATAATTTTAGACACCTCTATCTCGTCCCCACTCACGCACCTTTTTTCTAAGCTAAACAATCAATCCCAAATGTTGTAAGCTTTCCTCATAGGGGAGTAGTTCCAGCCCCTTGATTATTTTGGTTGTCCGTTTCTGTATCTTTCCCAGATCTACAATATCCTTTTTGAGGTGCGTCAACCTGAAGTGTACACAGTATTCCAAAGGCTACTGCAGGATCAGACTGCAGCACGCACGCCTCTGCTGCTAGGCATCCCGCAGTATGTGGCATCCCTCTGGATTGGTGGTTGAACCCACAGCATCTGTTACAGTGCATGAGCTGCACAGTTCTGGACAGGGCCCTGATCTCCACAGATGCGAGTCTGTTCGGAAGGAGTGGGACATCTAGACAGCCACCAGATCCAAGGCGAGTGGATGGCAGAAGAAGCCCAAAGAAGCATCCACTGGCTGGAAGTCAAAGCCATTGCTGGCATTTCAGGATCTTATCAGCGATTGCAATGTCCTCATCAGGGAGGACAATCTGTCAGCAAAGGCATATGCAAACAGGCGAGGGGGAGTGCATTTGGCATCGCACCACACAGCATTCGGGTTGGTAACATTCCTGACCATTGGCCATGCTGGCAAGGGCGTCTGGGAGTTGAAGTACAAATCATCTGGAGAGCTACCTTCTGCCCACCCCTGGCATAAACACGGGTGACTGGCCAGATGGGCGATTAACAAATATAATAAAATAATAAATAAATAAATAGCAGTGCTGTGACCAGAGGAGCTCTTGTATGTGTTTCCACCCATTGAACTGATCCCAGCAGTTCTCAAACTTGATGGAGGAACTGGCTTCAAATGTCATCCTAAAAGCACCACAAGCAGCCCCAGTTCCCAGGCTTGATCAACATGTCCGCACAGAGTTGCTAGAGGCGGCCCGGTTGCAGGACCTCCTATGGCAGGGCCCAGCATTGCACCTCACTCGGGAATATTCCTGCTGACAAGCCTGGGCCTGAGAGGTGGGCATTTGAGCCGTTGGGCTACTCAGAAGAGATGAGGAAGACCTTTCTGTCCTCTAGGGAGGACTCCAGCGTCTTCATCAGAAGAGGGAGAAAACCTTGCTGCCCCAATGATCATCCCGTTTTAATATTCATGCTGCTGCTGTTCATTAATATATTTTATACTCTATTTTTGTAAAAGAATAATAAAGTATTGGAATGCCCTCCAGAGTCAGGGGAGAAAAGGCAATGACTTGCCGTGTGTTCCTGTTTGCCAGGGCGTTCCACCTATTGCCCGAGGGCTTCTTCCAGCGCCATTCATGAGGAGGAGCTGGTGGGGCTCCGAGGGGGGTGGATTCCCTTCCCTGTCTGTCCCCGTATCCTTTTTTTTACCTGGTCCTTCCTTCCTTCTCAGTTTTCCTTTCAATTGCCTAAATGTGCATCACGGAGTCTTAAGGAGCTGAGGGGCTTTTCCAGTCGCATCTAGGGCCATGGCGGTAGAGGGGCCCCTCCACTTTGGGAGCAACCCAGTGGGTGGGCCCAGCCTCTGCTCCACAAAGGATCGGAATCCTCTGAAGAGTCCAGAGAGCAGGCATACGTAGCAAGTCCTTCGTATTTCTGATACTCTCTGTCGCATCGTCTTCAGCTTGTCTGCATCTTCTCTAAGGTCTGGTGCTCAAATAATTGTGTGGTGTCCTGTCCACAACGGACCACTGCTGAGATGAGGCCACCCACTGAAATTGATAGGCCATAGACTCGGGAAGGATGCAAGGAAGTTCTTCATCCCACAACAAATTCCACTTCCGGAACTCACTGCCCCAAGAAGTGGTGTAGGTTGCTGTTAAGAGGGAGGAGGAGGAGGATCAGTCAGCAGGTCTTCGTCACTGGGCAGGACCGAGGCCTTCAGGGCCTGCTTATGGGTTTCCCAAAGGCATCTGGTTTGGACACTGGAAAGGAGATGCCGGACTGCATGGCCCTTTGGTCTGATCCAGCTGCAGGGCTCTTCTGTTGTGGTCCACCAGAGGCCCTGGAACTGCCACGTAGCAATCCGACCTCCTGCTGGCTCTTGCCTGCTGTCGAGTTGCACTTGGTTTGTCTAGTCCTTTGGCCCTTTCTCCAGAGCATTTGGGGCAGGAAAGGGGTGAGGCTGCTTCCTCCCTCTGTACCACACCAGGGTGCCCCAGCTGCGCTGCCCTCTTCTCGCCTGGCAGGTGGAATCCCTGCAGACCTCCCTGGAGGCAGCACGTTCCGACAGCCGCCGGCTGCACCATGAGAGTGAATTGGTGGTGGCCAATGTCAGCCAGTGGGTGCAAGAGCAAAAGTGAGTGAGCTTCACGGAGCGGTGGCGATTTCCTGCAGCCAGGCTGGACTGGCTCAAGCACCGGCCCCTGCCTCTGGCTGGAGTGATAGCTGAGGCAGCGGCCAGGAGGGCGGGGTGGGCCTTGGCCTTCAGCAGTTGCCACTTGCTGCCTTGCCTTGCTGCAGACTCCTTCTTGGAGGGGGGCGGGACTCCTTCCTATCCTGCCTCCTCCTCATGTGCCTCCTTTCCTTGCAGGCAGGTGAACGAGAAGTTGGGCCACAAGATTCGAGACCAGATCAAGCAAATTGCTCAGCTGACGGGCGAGCGGGAGTAAGTGGGCGGCCTGGCCTTCGGGAGCCCCTCGTGAGGGTGCCCTCTGTGCCACACAGGGTCTTCCCCTCGCCACCCGGATGCTGGGGTCCTGGCTCCCACACTTCTGCTGTCCCTTGGGGGGGCGGGGGGCGGCAGTGGGACAGTTCCTTCTCCCCCCTGCCACATGTGCTTAGCACCCATATCTCCAGTATTAGTGGCTCATTGCATCCAGAAATTCCCAGGCTCAGTCCGTGGCATCTCCAGGTAGGTGGCTTCTGGCCACCTGCCTGAACCCCCGAGGGAGAGCCGCTGTGCGTCAGCGCCGTCCTTGCCAAGCTGGATGGACCAAGGCTCTGACTTGGTGTAAGGCAGCTTCCGATGTCCCCAGTAGCAACAGGAGAGAGGCTCCTCCTGTCCATGACCAAAATGTTATCCTCATGTGGAAGCGCAGAGCCCACCCTACTGTCACTTGTGCCCCTCCCTTAAGGGGCTGCGTCTTCTCTCCACAGCCACCTCCATGGACTCATGGAGAGGCTCCAGCAAGAGAACAAGTGGTTGAGAAGTGAAGTGGATGAGCGGCGTATCGAGTGTGAGCGCCTCAAGGTGAGCGGGTAGAGGGCTCTGCTCATGAAGGGGTGTCGGGGCCGGTCGAGAAGCCCAATGGGACCACTTGGGGCGGGGTGGTCCCGCCCGGAGGCCAGCCTGAACAGTCCCGCGGGAGGGGCTGCTGTTGCTGCGGGCCTCCCGCCCGCCTGCTCTCAGCCCAGCTCCTTCCACTTGGCACTGGGGGCTGCCGGTCCACCGAACTGGATGGCTGTGGGCAATCTGCTCCTCCTGTCTTGGTCCCCACACCATCTTCCATGGCTCCGCTGTGGAGATACAGCTGGCCTACTTTCCAAGGCTTTGGGCTGTAAGAATTATTGAGGTAATGTCTGTGCAGCAGCAGCAGCAGCAGCCATCCAAGGCAAGTTGAAATGTTCTAGAACAAGAGGCCAAGGAGGGAGAACCAGTTCAGTCATGTACTGCCGGAGCAGCGACAGCCCAGGAGAGTTTATGGGTCCTGGGCCAGATGTGGTGTTGGGGGCCCAGCCACAGCGCCCTCCGAGGACACCAGTGAGCAATGGGGCAGGGACCAGCTTGCTTTGCGGGGTCTTGGGCACACTGCCCCAGTTGCCCTCCTAAGCGGTCTAGTGACCCTCTAGTGCACCCATCCAAACCTTGGCCAGGGCAGCAGCAGGTGGATCATGTCTGCCCTGCAGGCGGACAAATCAAGATCCGGGAGTTATGGGATGTAACGGGCACTCAAGCGTTGCCCTGAGCCAACGCGCTCCAGTGGGAGAGGTGGTGATGTCTCCCAAGGACTGCAGTCCATAGCGAGCCAGCTGCCATCAGAGGCATCCAGGCGGAGCAGGTGCTCTTTCGGAAGCCTTGTGTGAAGCCTTGTGTGACCCAGTTGGAACCCTGGTCAGGAAAGCCCTCTGCGTGGCGTGGCTCAAATCCAGGGCAGGGCAGGAGTGACGATGGGGCGCGTGTGAGGTGCCAACTGGCTTTGTTACACTGCTGCCCTCTCCCCACCCCGGCTTCTTGCAGGCTCTGCACAGCAGTGATCTGGATCCGTGTGCTGCACTGCGCCAGCCTTGGCCCACGCTCCCAGCCAATGAGTAAGTGCTTCTGCCCCCTCCCTCAGGTAGAAAGAACCCCCTCTCCTTGGGCGAAGGCAGCCCAGAGAGCAAAGGGGCTGGAGGGGAGCTGCATCCCTGGGCCCACGGGGGGCTGCATTGCGCTTTGGGTTCCCTGCTTGCAGCATCCCAGGCAGGGGCTGCCTGGCCCATCCTCTTGGGGCCGCCGCATGCTTGCAGGCTCTGCTGCTTCCAGCATCACTTTGGGAAGGCTTCTTCTAGCTCCGCTTGAAAGGAAGAGACTGCTTTGCTGGACTGCCCTTTACACACATGTCTTAGCCTTTGCCAACAGGCTGGGGCAGCAAGACGCAACCTGTTGCCTGTGGCTGTAGAGCATGATGCCGCTGGGTCTCCTACAGCCCTCGTGCAGAGCACATAGATTCATAGATCATAAAGAGTTGGAAGGGGCCTACAAGGCCATCGAGTCCAAGCCCCTACTCAATGCAGGAAACTAGATAGAGGAGGGGTCTCCCATCCAAGTAATAACCAGGCCTGACCCTGCTTAGCTTTCCACACTCAGACAAGCTGAGCCAGCGTGAGCCACAGGCTGAGGTGATGGCTGGGGGGAGACTGGCCTCGCTGCCCGCAGAGATCCAGTTCCAGCAGATGAAGCTCACGGTGGGGGCTTCCCAGTTCTTTCCTCTCCTGACATAGCTTGATCTTCCTTCCCAGCCAGCACCAAGCATCACTGCAGATCGTTGTACATGTTGTAAGAGTTCCTTTTGTCCATCCTAAACCTACTGTCAGTCCCCCAGTGTAATTGTTCCAGTATTATGCTGGAAACATCCCCTGCCCGTGTTCCTTTCCTAAAGTATTCTAAATGGAGAGAGCAAGATTCAGGCGTGTGGCATTTCATTTCCAGCACACCCCAATTTGGCCAATTGGCCCTTCCAGGAAAGGCAGCAAGACCGCTCTTGGCACTTGCACCTGGCAGAAAGGAAGTGAAAAGCTCTTCCTTTTCCCACATCTCTTATGTATCCCCCCAACCCATTCTGCATTCCCTGTTGCTTGCAGCTCTCAGTGCTTGGCCTGGAGACGAAGCAAAGTACTGGCTACAAACTGGAACCCGACCTAACTCCACCATGGCCACTGGCCACCGTTCTTCGCAAACCTTCCCCCACCCACGCCGGCCACAGCAGCAGGGGGCAGGCCAGGGCGTCGGCTGTGCCCAGCTCCAGCGGAGGGTGTTTGGGCCGGGATCAGTAGATCAACTCTAATCATGTGACTTCTACCAAGAAGAAAAAATTGTGCAGAGACTAAGTCAATAAAGGGGATGTGCTCAACCACTTTTCCCAAGAAACCAGAGCAGCAGCATTGTTTGTGTGTGTGTGTGTGGGGGGGGGGGGGGTTGGCAGGTGACAGGGACAGACTGCCCCGCACTTGGGTCCATCCCAAAATATCCACAGAGCTGCCTCCACTGCAAGCAGCAGCCCTGGCCCCAAACTGGCAGATCTACCATAAATCCTCCACTCACGTTTCACCCCGTGAGCCTGGTGCAAGGAAGAGGCCAAGTCAAAGCAAGCGCTCAAAGTAGGGTCAGGAAGCAGCAACATTTATATAAACAATAAAATTATTTCTCAGTGTCTGTCCAAGATGGGCCCTGCCCAACTGAGCACAGCAGGGACCTATGTACAGAGCCGGGGTGGAGGCGGCAGTTACAGGCCGAAACGAGCTGGCGTGTGGCGGGGGGTGGCCGGCTGGCCTTGCTCCTTGCGCCCTGGTGTGTAGATCTTGGTGGACCTGCAGGGCGGGAGAGGGGGGGGAAGATTGAGGACGGAGCACCCTGGTCCGAACCAAGGCCCAGCGCTCCCTCCTGTCCTGTGGAAAGAGGCCTGCCTACCTCACACTGCCCACCGGGTTGCGGCGCTCTTGCTCCTCTCGGCGGGCACGCAGCTGCTCTTCGGCCAGAGCCATCTCTTCTTCCATGGCGGACGCTTCTTCCTTGGCCCGGCGGCGGCTCTCCTGGGGCAGAGCAATTGACTATGAGCAGCATTCACCCTCCCAGGGACACTCTTGTCTTTTTTACTATACTACAGTCCACCACCAAGAGTACGCACAGCGCAGCTAGCCCAGCTTGCCCACTTGAGTATGCCCAAAAGTGCTTTCCTGGATCAGATCGGGGTGCACGTGCTTTGCACAATGGCAATGAATGGGGCCCACCAGAACTTGGCCAGGCAGGCTCCACACAGGCGGCTGCCCAGGACAAGCCTCCGTTTGCGCTCCCAGCACAGCAAGCTTTGCTGCACCCCCAGCTTAGCCCAGGAAGGAGCTGCTGCTGCTGCTCTGTCAGGCACCGAGGGAGGGAGGAAGTTGAAATGGGGCTCACAGGTGCGGTGGCTCTTGGGGAATCAGCCCAGATGCCACCCGCCAGTGCCGCAACCCCCTTACCTGACGAGACTTGCCCGCGTGTTTGATGCTGTAGAACATGGGCCCCAGCTCAGCCAGCCATTCGCCATCCACAGCTGTGACACACTGCATGTACTCCTGCGGGGGGCAGACCAGAGGGCTGGTGAGCACATGGAGCGGGGACCCACGGCCACGAGAAGCCGGCCCCAGCCCCCCCTCCTGCTGCTGCACAGCCTCACCTTGGTGGTCATCACGAGCTCGTGGTAGACGATGTAGTCGGGCGTGTAGCCCATGCCAAAGAGCGAGCTGGTGGGGTGGAGGTGGCAGGGCATCCCGGTGCGGATGTTGACATACTCTCCGATGCCCTACAGCACAGAAAGAAGCGGGGGGGGGGGGTCAGCACTGCCCCAGCACCAGCCACATCCCTGTCCTGCAGCCCCCACCTGGGCATTTTACACACTTTGGATCACAGGCCACGATGAGAGGCAGGAACTGGTCACAATAGCCAGGAGCAGGGAAGGGATGCTTCCAAACACCACCCATAAAGGGAAAGGGCTCACTGCCTGGGCAGGGCCCAACTTTCTTGCTGGGCAGAATCCAGACACAGATGGCTCCTGCCCCCGCACCCCCAGCAATCAAGAAGCAGCCTTTCAAAGAGGAAGAACCACTGCTGGGCTGGGGGGGTGGCAAGAAGCAGAGCCCGCCCAGTATGTCTGGACTGCCACCCAGCAATACGCAGAACTGCCTGGAGAGGAGCAAGAGGCGGAGCAAGGGAGCATGGCAGATGCTGCCCCAGGCCTGGTCCACAACACTTGCCCCCGCAGACTCCTTCTACACCGAGCCTCATGCAGATGATCTGCAAAGAACCCAGCTCCAAAAGGAGCGGACTGGGAGCGCTGGTAGGGGCATTGTGTTGGAGCTGCACAAAGACTGGCCACTAATCAAACAGGCGGGGGGGGGGGGCAGAGGGGACCCCACAACAAAAGAACTGGTTGACAGCTCTATGCACAGAAGGGGTACCCACCGCACACGCACACGCCCAGGGCAGCTCTCCCTCACCTTCAGTTTGGCAGCCTGGTGAAAGTAAGCAGCACAGATGCACTTGCGGACCACGTCCCAGTCCGTGCCACAGGACGCCAGGCTCATGCGCTGTTGCACCATGATGTCCTTCAGCTGTGCTCGCACCTCCCGCACCTGAAAGGGCAGCAACAGCTGTCAGGCAGGGAGCCCAGGCACCATTCGCACCCTGGCCTGGCCTGGCCTGGCCTGGCCTGCCTTGCAGCCCCTACTCTGCCTCCCCCAGGAGGCACCTTGCGCATGGCCTTTGCATGGATGAAGTGCTCATTGCACCACAGCGTGGAGTAGCTGTTGTTCTTCCACTGCAGGTAAACGTTCAGGTAAGTCAAGTGGTCGCTCTCTGGGACGGCAAACTTCTCTCGCACCTGGTCACTCTCTTCCTCCCGGCCCTGTGGAGAGGCAGACCATGACGCCTAGTGGTGACAAAGATCCCCGAAGCCCAGCCTCTCCCTGCTCAGCTCAGACATACCTTGGGCCGGTAGAAAATGGCTGGCACAGAGAGCATGGAGACAATCAGCAGGATCTCAGAGCTGCAGCCCATGTCACAGGAAACAATCAACATCTTGGAGAGGGCAGGATCAAGGGGAAACTCCACCATCAGGCGCCCCGTTGATGTCAGCCCACCTGAAGGCAAGGCCACGCCAGTGAGGAGGACGCTCCCGGACCCGCTGCCTTACGGCTCCGCCCCTCACCCGCCCCGCAGCCGCACAGAGACGCGCCAGGTTGCTCCCCCCTACCAGTGTTGTCCAGTGCCCCGAGGATCCACAACTGGTACATGGAGTTTAGCATGTTGTCTTCAGGAGGGGGGTCCATGAAGTGGAACTGCAGCAGATCCTGCACCCCCAGGGACTTGAGCAGCAGCACTACATTGGCCAGGTTGGTGCGCTGGATCTCCGGCACGGTGGTCGTCAGCAGCTCATTCTTGTATGCGCTCTGCGTGTACAACCTGTCCCGGAGAGATGGGAACTGCTCAGCCCAGCAGGTCTACCGTCCTTGCTGAAGCAACCAAGAATGGGGGGAGAGGCTGCCACCAAAACACCTCCCTAAACACACACACCCCCCTTGACTTCAGTGGCAAAGATACACCCCCACCCCACCCCTGTGCAGGAGGCGCCTCACATGCACACAGCTCCTACCTGAAACACTGACCTGGGCCCGTCCTTCCAGCTCGGCCCGAGCGCTGGTTGGCGTTGGCCTGGCTGATTGGGTAGATCTGCAAGGCATCCATGCCAATTCGAGGGTTGAAGACCTGGACCAAAGACAAAAGCAGGATGAGGAGCCTGGGCCTCCTCACCATAACCCCCACCACCTTCTTTGTGGGGCTGCTCTCAGCCACTTCCCTCACCTTCAGCTTGCAGTAGCCAGAGTCAATCACAAACATGATCCCATCCACCGTTAGTGAGGTCTCTGCAATGTTGGTGGCCACAATGCACTTCCGGACTCCATCCGGGGCCTGCCAGGAATGGAGGAGAGTTCAAGATCCACCTGGCCACATCGGTGGCCTTCCTCCACCAAAAAAACAGCTGAGACATCCCCCCCCCACATCCACCCTAGGAAGGCCTTTGAGCCAAGCTCTCTGCACCCAAGTCTCCATTGGCTCATTGCCTGGAGTGCTTCCTCGGGGGAAAAGCTTCCAGGTCAGGCCTGAGGCTTCTGCTTGTTCCTTTGTCTCTAGGCTTGTGTCCAGCACTCTGCTCTGCTCCCCTTGACCTGCTCCTCCCTAACCCCATCCACTGCACACCACAGATGCCCCCTCCCGACCCCGGTTCTGGCTGTTCCTGCCAGCACTCTGGTGGCCTTGTCAGAGCCGGTCCCAGTTTGCCCCACTGAAGTTACTCCGGATGTTGCTCCAGGAAAACAAACAATTCTGCCTTGCAACTTCTCTACGTGCGCCTGGGTTGATTTCGATAGCAATTGGATGCATTTCAAATAAGAAGCGGTATATAAATATCGCTAGTAACGATGACAACAACACAGTCTTCCAGGGCTCACACTGGACACTGCAGAACAAAGCTGTGGGGCTAGCAGCGAGCTGAATGGTGGAGGGAGATAGACTCCCCCAAGGGACAGCACACACCACGCCTGTGACAGCTCCCCTCTCCCACCCCTCAGAAGACAACATGCTCAGCCCCCACAGCGAGGAACGGCACAGGCTCCCAACCAATCCTCCCCGGACGCATCTACCACAGAAGTCGAAAGGCAGCCGGGGCGCTGCTCTTCAGCACTGGCCAGACGGGCCACTGGGAGGGGAGAGCGGGGCACTCTCTACCTTCTGGAAAATCTTGGCCTGCAGATCAGAGGGCAGCTGAGAGTAGATGGGCAGCACAGCCAGGGCAGGTGCGTTCTCCAGCTCCTCCAGGTGCTCCACGATCTGCTCCGAGGTGACCTGCAATGAGAAGGGGGTGAGTGCGTGCGGTGGGAGAGGGCAGAGCTGGAGGCTCAGGGGCTCCCCCAACAGAGCTCACCTCAATGTCTTCCTGGCCAGGCATGAAGATCAGGATGTCCCCTGGGGCACTGGACAGATGAACCTGCAGGGCCTGCTTCACCGCGGCCTCCACGTAGTCCTCTTGTGGGGTCTGAAAGGGATAAGGAAGACTGACACACCTGCCCGGCCACAGGCACAGCCCCCCTGGGAGGCCAAAGGCAGCTACGGGCCCGTACCTTGCTGAAGAGGACGTCAACAGGGAAGGTTCGGCCTGGGATGTGGAAAATGGGCACATTCCCAAAGAAAGCGGCAAACTTCTCTGCATCCATGGTGGCCGAGGTCACAATCAGCTTCAGGTCCGAGCGCCGAGCCACCACCTAGGGAAGGATGAAAGCAACATGGGAAGCACAGCCTTTGGTCTCCCACCTGGCTCTTTAGTCAGCATTCCTCATGGAGCCGTCAAGTGATGGAACGCTGCCAGGACCATCAGACTCAGCCCACAACCCACCAGGGCCCATCAGCGTGGAAGATGCCCTCCAAGCTTGGCATGGGCTGCCGGGGCCGCCAATCTCACGGGAAAGACTTCTGTGGTCGGAGCCCGCCGCAGCTGCAACCCTTTACATGTCCCAGAAGCATTACAGAATGAGCCTACAGGAAGGAGGAGCCTCTCAGCCATCAATGTAACATGCAAAGGGCCCCCGGCAGCAGAGGAAATGACTCTTCCAAGAGCTTTAAGCAAGTTCTTAAATCAAGCAAGTCTGAAGGGCATTATTCTATTTATTTCAATTGCCTACTCATCTCTCCTGCTCTTTTGTAAACAAGCAGCACTCCCATGGTGGATAAAAACCAATGATTTAAAAAATGATTTTTAAAATTTAATTTTTTTTAAATGCCATAAATAAAATACTAAATTCCTAACTTTAAAAATAACATAATTACAATTAAGTCTCCTCATAAACATACTAAACCCACACTTACCGTCTCATAAAAATGAAGTCACCTACCAACCACGGATAGGCATTGATTTCAGTTTTTCATCTCGTAAAAATGGCTCTGTGCAGCCTGACTAACCGCTCTTGCTATTTCAGTTTCTCTGACTAAAGTCACGTGTGCAAAGACACAGGCTAGGCAGGATTGCTTTTCTGTGCTTACGTGGTGTTGGAGCTGGACCAAGTAAGGCAGAGGAGTTAGTGAAGACAGAAAGACAATATAGCAGTGTGGATAAAAAGTGATGCTTTTGGATAAAATGGAAAAGGACCACGTAAGCCAGCTTGGGTTCCTTGCCAGACGGATAGAGGCAGGATATGTGATCATCATCATCATCATCCTGCTGCTGCTTTTTTAAAAATCCCAAAAATTTCAACTGGATTTTTTTAGCCCAGTAACTATCAAACTTTGCTTTAATCAGTCATGGGCATTTTATTTTTGTTTGCTATTTTGTTTGTTTTTTGTGAGGGAAAGGCTGGGCCAAGACAGAGAGAAGCAGAAAGGGCCAACACTGGAAAGAAAGAGAGAAGACAAAATGGTCTAGTGTGTGTGCATCTTCCTTTATTCCCATACTTAGGCTGGAATCCTGCAACCACCTGCCTGGAATTGCACTGTTCACCTCAAACTGTCATGGGTGTTCATAGAAAGAAAGACCCTATATGGGAATATTCTAAAGATATTCACTCCATAGATAGAAACCACTATTCAGGGAATATATGAAGAAGTTTCAAGGGGGAACTTGACTGAAACCAACTACTGTTCTTGCTGATTTAAATCAATCCACCCCAAGCACTCCTTTTCATGCTTTTAAAATGTTTTCGACGGAGCACATTACTGACACAAGTCGCCCTTCTGGCTGCTGGACACAGCAATCATCCCTGAACACCTTCTCTGTGGTAGAGCAGTGCAGGGAGTTTCACAGTCCATTCCCCACCCACCACTCATGGGCTGGGGAAGCCTGGGTCCTTTCAAGTGGTTATGCTTGAGACCTCTGAACTTCCCTTCCACTTGCTTCAGGAACTGTCTCCTGGATGCAGGCAAGCAACTGACACCTCCAGGCCCAGCTGAGTGAGTGAGCAAGCAAGCACTGACCTCTCGCAGGAGGCCAAACAACACATCGGTGTTCAGAGAGCGCTCGTGCGCCTCATCCATGATGATCGCACTATAGTGGTCGAGGTCAGCTTCACGCAGAGACTCGCGCAGCAAGATCCCATCGGTCATGTACTTGATCACAGTATTCTCCGATGTGCAGTCCTCAAAGCGGATGGCATAGCCCACCTGAGGGAGGCAGGGAAGAGAGCACAACAGGCGAATCGGAGCTTAGCTACAGGTAACGTGGTGTAGCATGCAGGACGAGCATGGCGTTAGACAATCCGGGCCCGCCTCACCTGCAGTCCACCCAAAAGGGAGCACCCCACCCCAGCACCGCCCACACAAAGGGCTTCTGGCTGGCCCCCTCTCCTGCCCACTTCCAGCTCCACTCTCCACCGGGCAGTGAAGAGTCGCCCCACTGCACTCACCTCCTCGCCGAGGCTCACGCTCATCTCTTCACTGACACGCTTGGCCACTGACATGGCTGCCACCCGCCGGGGTTGCGTACAGCCAATCATGCCATAGTCGGTGTAGCTGTCCTCGTGGAGGTACTGCGTCAACTGTGTGGTTTTGCCGCTGCCCGTCTCCCCCACCACAATCACAATGCTGTTGTCCCTGTGGGAGGAGAAGCCACTGACTCCTCGCCATCACCCTCTGTGGCCATCTTTTTGGCACCAGGTTCAGGCATTTGTATTTTCCCAGGCATTTTAATCTGAGAAATACCTTAACCCGCTACATATTTTTACTTGCTGCTTCATTTTATTGTTAAAGTTATGGTTTTATTACATACCTTAGCATATTATCAGAAATATTACATATTATTATATTTGTTCTTTATACTTGCTGTCCACCACCCGTGGCCTACAATTCTTTTAAATGAAGAAACCAACCCACTCGGAGCCTGCACCCCACCGCCTCGCTCACAACCCCTGTGCTGTGGGTGCTTCCAGAGGGAGGGCTCCTAGAGCTACCCGTCAGAAGACGTTGTGCAGCAATTCCGCCTTTTCCTCCTTAATGTATTTTCCGCAGTAAGGAAAAAGATGGAAGCAGTAGTGAGAAAACATAGAGAAGGGCTACGAGTGGAAGACACTGACATCTGGGTCCCAATAAAATTCTATGAAAGCCTTTTGTGAAAGCACCCTGTATCCCAACCCCACTGAGAGAAGGGCCAAAGGAGCAGGGCAGACTTACCGAATGACAGTCAGCAGTTCCTGCTGCACAGCAAAGATGGGCAAATACTGTCTCTGCTCCACAATCGACTTCTTCTTGGCAAACTCGCTGCTGGCTTCACTCTTCTCTTTCATGTGATCAGCGAACTTCTGCTCTGTCCTGAGAGACTTCCAGTGTCATCACCCCGTGCGTGGTAGGGCCCCTCCTCCCCTTGCAGCCCACCCACCCGCAGGCCTTGTCCCTACCTGTAATCCACAGTGCCATCCTCAGCTAGGATCTGGTGCGGCCCCTCCTCCTCCTCCTCCTTCTTGATGCCCATGATGTTCCCTAGCTTGGTGCCTGCCAACTCCCAGTGCTTGTGCTGCGCCTGGAAGAGCAACAGCCAGACGCGCGCATGAAGGCCAAGCAGACTGCTTTTGCCTGCCACAAGCAGAAAGAGCAGGCAGGCTGCCCGTCAGATTGCCCCTCCAGCCCTGTTCCGTTTCAAAGGAAACAAGCCTCCCCTTGACCCAACCTCTCCGCTGCCTCCTGCCCAGAAACCCACATGTCTAAAGTCCTCCCCCCATCACCCCCAGCACAACACCCCTGGCTCTCGTGGCTACATCTCCACAAGCAGATTTGCCCACAGGAGGCGGGGGGGTCTTCTGGCCCAAAGAAGGCAGGCAGAGCACAGCCCAACCCAGAATGACAGGCCCAGCATGTACCTTCTTGCGCTCCTTCTGCTCGCGGTGCTTGCGCACCAGCTGGCTGCCTTTGCGGGCAATGATCGCCAGGTCCGACGTGGCATCCTTGACCGGGATGACAGGCTCCGGCTGCAAGGAAGCAAAGCGATCTGACCAGGGAACAGGCACCTACTCTCTAGGCCATACCTTCTTAAAGCGCCCCCCCCCCCCCCCCGAGTCCCATACCTGCTTGGTGAAGACAATGCGCCCATCCAGGAAGGGAGGCACCAAGTTGTGGACCAGAAGGTGGACCTTGGCAGCATTATCCTCCTCAAAGTCCTCATCCACTTCCAGTCGGTGCACCACACCACTCGTCAGCATGCGGTTCGTCTCCCAGCGCTCGTTATCCTGCCAAGAGAAGGCAAGGCTGCGTCAGCCGGCATCCCTCCCCACCTTAGGGAGACGGCTGCTACAGGGGGACAAGGGGACCACAACCCCCAGCCCATTGGCCAAAGAGCCTATGGGCAGTGCAAGCAAGCTGCCGCCACCCAAGGTTTCCTACTAACCCCCCCTCCAAACTCCCTCCCCAGAACTCTCCGACCTCATTAATTTGCCTGCGCTGAGCTGAGATGCGCTTCTGCTTCTGCTTCTGCAGGTGCTGCTCCCGCTTCCTCACGTACTCCTCAGAGGAGGCAGCCAGTGGGTTGTGAAACTCGTCATAGCCTTCATCCATCATGTACCAGTCCCGGTCAGCTTGCTGGGGAGAAGGGCAAGAAGGGATGTTAGCAAGAGGGACCAGAAACAGCGACAGTGAAGAATGGGGGAGGCAGCGTAAGAAGTAGATGGCCACAGAACACAGCCGCCGTCCGTGCAGCGGCTAAACCCACAGAGCCCAGGGAAATCCACGTGACACCCTCTCGGGTGAGGGCGTCTCCTCCCACCGCCAGCACCCCCTCCCAAACAGAAATCTGAGCCCCGCAAAGAGAGCCCAACAGCTTGCCATTCCTTGAGCCGGCCCGGGGACGGGCTTCATTCCACTAGCCCCCAGTGGAAACGCCTTATCCTGAGACCCTCGCAGCCATGGTGGCCCAACCAGGTGAAACTACCCGACCGCAGCTGCTTCTCCAGAGGCCTCTCTCCATCACGCTTAAAGAAGAGCAGCAACCCAACTCTGTCAGTCCAGGGTAAGCCCTGTCTTCCTACCTGAGGGTCCCAATCTTCTTCACCTGGCACCTCCTACAGGGTTTATGATACAACGTGGGCTTTTTCTTGGGGATCATTTGTGAAGAAGCAACGAGGCCCCGCAACTGGCACTCCAAGGCCAAACCCCACCTCCACTCACCCGCTGGTCGTCTTCCCACTGCTGCCGCTCCTCCTCTGTTTCAAAGGCAATGCCGTCCTCCCCGTCCTCACGCCTCCCTAGAAGTAGAAGGTGTTGTGAAGGTCCAGCTCCGGCTCCAAGCCACACAGCCCGCCCCACACCCTGCACTGCCAGTCTTTACCTCTGCCTCGGGAGAGCCAAGGCGTCGTTCCAAAGTGTCTTTGATTGTCAGCCCAGTCGTTGTATTTGTACGAAGGGGTTGGCAAGGGGGTCTCTTCCGGATATTTGCTTTTCACAGACCTGCAACAAGCAGAAAGCAGAGAAACTGTGAGAAGGCCCCTCCTAAAGCACTGGTAGCTTGCACTGTCTCAGGTTGCTCAGCCACTGCCGCCAGCAACGCTCCAGCCAGGCCTGCCCAGCTCGTGCACAGGCCCCATCCCACAACCCCGTGCCCGATGTGCACCTCCGTACCGGTCACGGTCACGCCTATCACTATCGCGAGAAGCAGATCCCCGGTTACTTCGCTCAGAATCCCGGTAGGAAGGGGTGGGGGAGGGGGACTCCCACTGGGAGCGGCGGGAGCCGCCGCAGCCGCTATCTTCTTCCTCCCAGCTGGAGCGAGACGGCGTAGCTGCATCTGGGCACGGAAAGAGATAAACCACCATTTCAGCTGGGCTGGGATCCCCAACCCCCATCTGCCACAGCAGCCCCCTCTGAACCCTGGGTCATGGCGCAACTACCAAGGGTGTAAGAAGATACACCAGAAGCTCCCTGCTGTGGTTTGCACAGCCCCACACGCAGATAAACGGAGAGCAGCCTAGAGATCCTCCCCACCCTACACTTGGAGCAAGGAGAAAGGAAGCACATACCTTTGGGTCGGTGGCGAGGGCTCTCCGGCTCATTCCGCCGGTTGCTGCTGCTGCTCCTCTCTGAGGAGCACTCCCTCTCGGACCGGCTGCCGCTGCTGCGCCGACTCCGCTCTCGTTCTTCTGTGGAGACAGCCCCTAATCAGTCACGTTCCAGCCTGGGAACAGGCCAGAAAGGGGGACAAAGCGAGGGATGGTCACAAACCTGAGATACCTCGGTCCCGTTTGCGATCGTGGTCCCGCTCCCGCCCGTGGTCCCTTTTGCGTTCTTTCTCCTCCTTGGAAGAGGCGTAGACCCCCTGTTCACGGCGCTCTCGCTCTCGCTGCCGGCTCCGCTCCCAGAACTCCTCGCTGACTCCTCCGGTGTGGGACGGGGTCTCCACCCGAGCTGAGCGGTAATGCCTTTGGGGAGAGGGGAGAAGGGTGGCAGCTCAGACATGGACAGAAAGATTCGCCCTGCAGCTCCAGAGGTCTCCTGGCTCAGTGGGCCTACCTTCAATGCTCCTCCTCCCCCTCAGCGAGCAAAAGTTGCTAGCTACTCCTGGGGGCCTCTGAGCCCCCTCCCCCGGCAACCAGGGACAAGGCTCTGCCATCTGGGCAACCCCTGCTCGCTCTGCCAGCTCCACAGCAGCAGCAGCAGCAGCAGCAGCAGCTGCCCCTCCCTCACCTGTCCTTGCGGCTGCTGTGCCCCATCGCATCACCGTCCTCTTCGTCGCCCCCCGCCCCGTCGTCCTTGCCCTCAGCCCAGTCCTTGTAGGAGGAGACCCGGGACCTCTTCCGGTCCTCGGCACAGTTGTCTTTGTCCTCCCGCTCGCGACGCTTCTGGGCGGCCAGCAGGTCGAGGCCCAGCAGGGAGGTGCGGGGCGCCGGGATCTTGAAGACGTGCTGCTCCTCCGCGGCGCTCTTCTTCTTGATGAGCAGGCCCCCCACCTGCGTCTCAGGGGCCAGGCCCTCCAGGCGGTGCAGCGAGGCCTCCTCGGGCGTGTCCCCCATCCTGGGATCTCTGCCAGCGAACGGGAAAGGCGCAGGCGTCACAACGGCCCGCAACCGGCACCCGCCACGCCTTGCTAGGCCGGGGGGGAAGGGGGGCCTCCGCGCCTCTCCGTGTGGGAGCGGGGCCGAGGCCGCCGCACTCCGCCCACCTCGCGGGGCTTCCAGACCCGTTTTCGGAAGGTAAGTGGGAAGCGGGGAGGACCTCGCGGCGGGGACCGCCCGCCCAACAGCCAGCCAGCCAGTCAGCCTCCCTCCCTCGCTCCCTCCGTCGGGCTTGCCCTTCGCCCCTGCCCCTCACCGCCGCCGCCGTCGTCGTCCTCCTCCGCAGCCGCCGCCTCAAGGCCTGACCTGCCGAGGCTCGCCGGGCGCCGCCATTGCCCGCCCCACAATGCCCCGCGTCTGAGGCTGCTCTGCCTCTCCCTGCACCATAGAGTCGCCATAGACTTTTCAAAAGCGGCAATCCTAGACCCATCGTTTCCTCGCCAGAGGGCGGGAAGTCCTGGCTGCTATTGTCAAAGTGACAGCCGCCCCTGTAAGAAAACCCCGTATGGCAACCGCAGAGCTCTAATTGGGCGCCGGCGCGTGAAAGTGACGCCCTCTCCGCCGTGGCGCGCGGCTCGGCCCCAGGCCGGCTCCCGGAGCGGGGAGCAGGAGGGTGGTCGGGCGGATTCCGCCTGGGGGCCCTGGTGAGCTCTTCCCCCCTCCCGCAGGCGCGGTGCCCGAGCGCCTCACGACGGCCCTGCAGGGTAGGCCGCTACAGGCGCTGGCGGGAGGCGCGGCTGAGGGCAGGCCCGGCTCCCTCCCGCATCGTGGGTGACTCTAACCTTTCTATCTCTAGGAGCGCAACCGGGTCACGTGCCTTTTCTCCACCGTGGAGGCGGCGTCTTTTGCCGTGACGACGGTGGGAGCATAGAGATACGAAAGGTGTCGTCTCGCAGCTGCCGCCGGGTTCCCGTTGCCGGCTACCGCCGGCGCTGTCCGGCCAGGAAGTCGCTAGGGCGACGGGCCGGGGACGTGGGCGGGGCTTTTCCAGCGGGACCCCGCCCCCCACGCAAATGGGTCCGGCGGGCCGTTGCGCGGGTGGGAGGGCGCGATCCTTGCTGGAGATTCGGCTATTGGGCGAAAAATGTATTAAATAAATAAAATAGATGGACCATCAGCAGGATCCAGCACGAGGGCTCTTGTTGGGTTCTTAGGAGCTCCTGGGGAGCAGGGAGTAACCAGGAGTGTTTCTGTGTTTGGCAGGACTGTGAGCTCCGTTCAGTTCCGGGGGCCCAAACAATTTCCTGGACTCTGAATTCTGTGTCTGTCTTTTGCACCAGGCTGCGGTTGGTGGGCCTTGGCGTTCTAGTAAAAAAAACCGAAGGAGATCCTGCAAGCCTGGAGTCTGCCCATCCCTGCTTCAAGCTCCTGGCACCGTCCGCCACATTTGCTTTTCATTTCCCTCCGACCTCACTGCTTACAGATCACCAAACACGTATACTGCACTGGCTACCTATTCGCTACCAGGTCGAGTTTAAGATGTTGGTGCTTGTGTACAAAGTCCGAAACAACTTGGGACCAGGTTGCCTGAGAGAGCGCCTCCTCCCATACCAACCTGCCTGGTTGCTGAGGTAATCGGATGGCCTGCTCCTGGTGGCTCCTCATGGACCCCTGGCCCGACGAGTCCACCAAGAGAAGGGCCTTAAGTGTGGCGGCTCCATTTCTGTGGAACTCCCTGCCTGAGGAGGTCAGGCAGGCTCCGATGTTGTGCTGCTTTCAGTGCCTGCTGAAGACCACCTTGTTCTGGGAAACCTTCTCTGCTCTTCAACCACCAATGTAATGTTACCTTGTTTTCAGTGTATTGTTTTTGTTTCAGATAAGTTTTTGTCTTTTTATTGTTCACTGCTCCAGAATCTGCTTGATGTGGAGCGGTATACAAATACTGTAAATAATAATAATAATAACTCAAGAGAAAGCACTTCCTGTTTCTGAGGGAGGGGACTGCATAAAAACTTATAAAAAGCTGTAATGAATTTAATCTTTAAAATGCCACAAGACTTTTTATTGATTGTACTAAATAACATAGCATAACCCATTGGCATCCACTTTAACACATACTCAAGAGTTGCTTCTCCAAATATGCCAGACAGACCATCACTAGCCTAACAGGTTTGGACTGAGTGCACATTAAGGCGGATGCTGAGAACCAAACTGGATGACAAATACAGCAGAAGGATTTGAGCTTCACAGAAGACGGCCTATTCCAGTAGTTCACTGTGAGGCCGGGAAGGGGAGAGGGCCTTTGCCGTTTGCCCCAGAATGCAGCCAGGGGGGCGGACAAGTTGGTGAGGGGGAGCGAGCTCCACTCCGGGTGCAGCCATGGTCTTCCTGATCCAGTCCACCAGGTTGAGCAGACGCACATAGACCCCGTACTTGGAGGTGCTGCAGGTCTTGTCAAAGCTGAGGATGCCAGCGGCATACCAGGTGTCATCCTTGGGGTCCTCCACCACAAAGCCCCCCCCCCCCTGCATCCCCATAGCAGGTATCATCCCGCAGCTCACTCATGCCCACGCAGAATGTGAACTTGCTCCGCAGTGGCTGAACATCATGATCCACACGGGCAGCATAGTATGCGGTGCAGCTCTCCTTGTCTGCCACCAGCGGCTGCACAATGCACATAACGCAGGCGCTCTGGGTGGGCAAAAAAGGCATTGCGGACCCAGCCAGAGAGAAAGCCCACACGCCCTGGCTTGGCATAGTCCTTCTGTGGCAGGCAGATGGGCATCACCGCCTCCCCGACAGGAACCTTGTGCTGGAGGTGCAGTAGCGCCAGGTCCACCTCCCCCAGGAAGTCGGGGTGCAAGATGATATGCTCCACAGGGCCAGCCGCCTGCCCATTGCCAAAGAAAAGCCGCAGGGTGGGTGCGATCTCTGGCAGGGCATCAGCACTGTGGTTCAAGTAGAGGTTCCTGCCCGTGGTTAGGAGCCATTGGTCACTGATCAATGTGGCACCCACAGTGCGATTGTGTCAGAGCAGCAACTTGGCTTGCCATGGGAAGCTGTTCTTGGCATCCATGAACCCCCCAATGATGCGCTGCAAGGGGCTGGCCGGTGATTCTGGTTTCCCACACACTAGGAGGGGTGCAAAGAGATAGCCATGAATGGGAGCCCCACCCTACCTGAGAGGCAGCAGCTGACCTCTGCTCCAGGAGCTTCTCCCCCACCCTGGCTCCATAGCTCACATTCCCCCAGCTGGACTGCAAGAACATCAGAGCAGGATGAGACCAATGGCCTTGGCAATCCTCTTGGTTGAGGAGCCCTCAGGTCGGCCAGCGCCCCACATCCTGCCACAGCTCCAGAACTCCCCTCTCACCTGGCTCACAGATGGGAAGTTCTGCCTCTCCTGCTTTGTTCAGCCACAGCTGCTGCCTCCGGTCACACTGGCGGGCCCTGAAGAGGGAGGGAGGAGCAGGGCTCAGTTCAACTTGGGGAGGCACTCAGACATAGAAATAACGCAAGACCTGGGGCCGTTTTATGGACCTCAAACCTGAACACTAATGACCTCTTGACTGCCTTGTGCAACCCACCCTGGTTTTGGAGCCGTTTTGCTTTGCAGGTGGGGGAGAAGGAGGGCAACAGAAGAAGCCAATGTGGCTTCCCAATAAACTCAGAGATGACCTGAAAACAAAAAAGGACTTGTATAGGAAGTGGAAGGAAGGCCAGGCTACAAGGGAAGAGTACAGGCAGGTAGCACAGAACTGCAGGAATAGTGTCAGGAAGGCTAAAGCCGAGAATGAGCTAAGGTTAGCGAGGGATGCTAAACACAACAAGAAAGCTTTCTTCAGATACATGCACAGTAAAAGACAGAAGAAAGAAATGGTGGTTCAACTACGCAACGAGGATGGCAAATTGATGACAGAAGACAAGGAAAAGGCAGAAGTGTTCAATTCCTACTTTGGCTAGGTCTTCTCCCAAAATAGGGTCTTTGACCCCCCTGGCAAACCTGAAGTGCAGACTGAAGGGGCAGGATTGCAGCTTGAGATTGATAGGCAAATGGTCAAGGAGCACCTGACTACTCTGAACGAGTCTAAATCTCCAGGGCCTGACAAGCTGCATCCTAGAGTAATAAAGGAACTGGCAGAAGAACTCTCAGAACCACTGTCTATTATCTTTGAGAAATCATGGAGGACAGGTGAAGTGCCAGATGACTGGAGGAGGGCAAATGTTGTTCCCATCTTCAAAAAGGGCAAGAAGGAGGAACCTGGGAACTACAGGCCAGTCAGTCTGACATCAATCCCTGGGAAAATTTTGGAGCAGATTATAAAAAAGTCAGTCTGCAAGCACCTTGAAAACAATGCAGTGATTACTAGAAACCAGCATGGATTTGCCAAGAACAAATCCTGCCAGACTAATCTGATCTCATGTTTTGATCGGGTAACCTCCCTTGTGGACTATGGGAATGCTGTGGACATAATATATCTGGACTTCAGCAAAGCTTTCGACAAAGGGCCTCATGATATCCTGATTAGCAAGCTAGCTAAAAGTGGGCTAGATAAAACAACTATCAGGTGGATCCACAATTGGCTACAGAATCGGACTCAAAGAGTGCTTATCAATGGTTCCTTCTCAAATTGGGGAGAGGTAATGAGTGGGGTACCACAGGGCTCGGTCCTGGGCCCAGGGCTCTTCAACATTTTAATTAATGACTTGGATGAGGAGGTGCAGGGAATGCTTATCAAATTTGCAGATGACACAAAGTTGGGTGGAACAGCTAATACTCTGGAAGACAGAAACAAAATTCAAAGAGATCTCAATAGGCTGGAGCGCTGGGCCGAAAACAACAGAATGAAATTTAATAGGGATAAATGCCAAGTGCTGCACCTAGGGAAAGGAAACCAAATGCAGAGTTACAGAATGGGGGACACTTGGCTCAACAATACCACAAGTGAGAAGGATCTTGGAATTGTGGTAGATCACAAACAGAATATGAGCCAGCAATGCGATGTGGCTGCGAAGAAGGCAAATGCTATTTTGGGCTGCATTAATAGAAGTATAGCTTCCAAATCGCGGGAAGTGATAATTCCCCTTTACTCGGCACTGGTTAGGCCTCATCTTGAGTACTGCGTCCAGTTCTGGGCACCACACTTTCAGAAGGACGTAGACAAACTGGAGAGGGTTCAGAGGAGGGCAACAAGGATGATAAAGGGGTTGGAAACAAGGCCCTATGAGGAGGGTCTGAAAGAACTGGGCATGTTTAGCCTTCAGAAGAGGAGACTGAGGGGAGATATGATTGCACTCTTCCAGTACTTGAAGGGTTGTCACACAGAGGAGGGCCAGAATCTCTTCTCGATCATCCCAGTTTGCAGGACACGGAATAATGGGCTCAAGTTACAGGAACCCAGATTCCACCTAAACATCAGGAAAAATTTCCTGACTGTCAGAGCAATAAGACAATGGAACCAACTGCCTAGGGAGGTGGTGGGCTCTCCCAATCTGGAGGCATTCAAGGTGTAGCTGGACAGCCATCTGTCAGGGATGCTTTGACCTGGATTCCTGCATTGAGCAGGGGGTTGGACTCGATGGCCTTGTAGGCCCGTTCCAACTCTACTTTTCTGTGATTCTATGATTCTAAGTGGGGTTTGGAAAATAGAATCATAGAATACAAGTTTGAAATGTGTCCACTCAGGGTAGACGGGACAGAACAGGAAAACACAGCTTTTGATGCAAATCCAGTATCTGGTATTGCTTACATATATTTGTCTGTACTTCTTGAAAACCAACAGCTACTGTCAATTGCAAAGAACAAGAGTTCGGCCATGTTCCTCACACGTTCACCCCTCTCTGATCGAGACCAGCCTGCCTTCGAATCCCTAGACTATGGCAAACTGGATCAAGGTTATTGACTTCTGGGGAACATAAAGTGCTTTGGATGGTGCAGAGGGACCATCTGCAGACACGCACGTACACACACACACACAGAGATCATGTCACATCTATGCAAGAATGGCCTTGCTGAATTAGACTAAACCTGTCAAGGCCCTTTCCGCATGGCATTTATTTTATTTTATTTTAATTTGTTTATTTAAATTTTAACATATATAAAACAAGCAAACAACAAACAAAATATCCAATCTATTACAGAAACTGCATTAGACCAGAATAAAGTACCCCCCCCCAATTAAAATTTCAAAGGAACAAATCTGGCTGGGCGCCTTTTCCAAAGTCTTTTTCGTCCACAAAGTAGTCAGTTTTGTGATAGGTATTTGTGAGTTTATTGCATCCATATGTGCTGGAAGGCTTGAGGTATTTTTGTTGTGGATGTTCTGTATGAGAATTGGACAAAAGGCCACCATTCTGAGAAGCATGACATTTATGAGTTCCAAGGGGGCAATCCAACCCACTCCCTCAACCCCCCCGCACTATCCCATAATGCTCAAACCTCCTCTCGAAAGTCCCTCCTCATCTCTCACCCTTACCCCAGCACATAAGGCACCTACCAGCGGTGGGAAGTCTGACAGCTTCCTCCGGTTATCAGGGTAGTGACTGCCCAGACCAAGCCAGCCACAGACACCAGCATCCTGTGGGCATGAAGAGCCTTGTGAGCAGGCAGGCTCAAGCCTGGCTGGCCAAGGTGGGAGGCATGCTCTCTCCCCACTTCAAGCAGCTCTGCTCACCACATGGCCACCTGGGGTGGGCCCGCTCCAGGGCAAGCCACGGCCCTTGCTCTCTGGCGTGTGCCGGTTCGTCTTGAACACAGAGCAAAGCCCACCTCATTCCCTGGTGCAGAGGCGGAGCTTAGAAAGGCCCAAACCTCCCCTGCCTCAGGGGCCCCCATGGCTGATGCTTGCCTCTCTTCTCCCCAGTGCCCCACCCCCAATTGGTTCCAGTGAAGAGCAGGATGCTCCCACCTACAACCAGCACAGGGTGGTCAACTGGCTTCAGGCTTCCCAAAGGCAGCAGGGAAGGATGGAGTTGCACAGACATCCCTGCAGAAAGGGGCGGCAGCTCCGAGCCCAGGAGCCTCTGCAGGCTGAGTGGTCTGGCTGGCAAAGTGAAGGATGAGGGAGCAAGGCAGGGTACCTGTCCCTTCTTCCTGTGGCTGCTTCCCAGTGGCTGGAGAGGACTCGCCCCACACCCCTTATAGGCCAGGCTCATGTGCCTCCCCCACACACACTTTCCCATCATGGCTGTCCTTGCAGAGGTCACCGGCATTCCCAGAAGTGAGCTCAGGAGCTCTTGCAGCAGGTGCCAGTTGGAGAGCCCAAGCACCATCTACAGCCAGAAGGGGATGGCTGTCATCCACCTCTAGGCCCTGGTAACTCCTGTTCAGAACTGCCAGCCTGATGGAAGGGGCTTCCTGGGAGCAGTGCCCCGCTCTTTCCTACACGAGCTTGGAGTGCCCCAGAGACCAGGGGTGCCCCAAAGGGCAGCAGTGGATCACCTGCAAAGACCTTCCCAGGAAGGCTCTGCACCATTCCTCTTGGCCCCACACCCGTTTGAAGTCTACAGACTGACTCTGGGGGAAAGTGTGTGCGCGTGCGCACGCGCACACATGCGACCTGACCAACCCATTCCTTGAAGGTGGCTGTGGGAGCTGCTGGGAGGCCTGGGCATAACCCCTGCAAAAGCCAAGCCAAAAGATTGCTCCCCACCCTTGCTCGGCATGAGCCCCCTCAACATCTGCTCCCCTCCCCCTTTGCTGAGCTGCTCCTTCAGGGGCACTCAGAGGCATTCTCTATGCCATGGCAAAAAACCCACCCCCCAGAAGACCCCGTGCCTGGCCATCACCCAGAGGCAACACAAGACACACATACCTTGGACTTGCTTTTAATCATCATCATCAGGCGATCACTCGTGACCGAGTAAGATTGTCTTCCGGGATAAAAGGAGGAAATTCTAAAGAAGATTGTGTAGACTCTAGCGATGGGTCCGTAAGTGACTGTGGAGGCCAATTCTAGATCCACACAGCTTCCCACAGTGAGGACACAGGTTACCAGATAGAAGATGGTCCTGTAAAGGATTCATTTGACGTGCTTTTCGCTTAGCACGTTTCTCCCTTTCACCTTGCACTCGGGCTTCATCTCTTCAATAGAGCTTTTTAAACTGTGTAGGTTTAATGTTCTTATTTTATTAAGTTTGTATTGTTCTAAAAAGCCACTAAAAAGCCATCAAGGCGGTGTACAAGGTGGAATATAAATGTTAATAAAAGAACTGCCAGTGATGAAGAGATGGGTGTTTTTCTTGCCACTGATTTTGAGTCTGTTGTATGCTGCTTTCCATCATGAAACTTCAACTACATCAAACATGCAGCTGATGAAAAAGCAACTGCTTTGTTTAAAGGTCCACCAAGTGGAAATGGCTGTCCACAGAGGGACCAGCCTCCCACTGCAGGCCAGGCAGAACATGCCACACCACCGCTCCCCAGAGCCCCATGGCTGTGATCAGAAGCCTCCAAAGGCCAAAGCACAGGGATGGGATCCAACGGGCACGGACGTATTTTGGCCGTGCTTCCACAGACCCTCACCAAACCCTATCAGAGTTCCCATTCCCACACATTCTGCAAAACTGTCTGTCTTGGTTCGCAGCAGCCCAAGGGAATTTCTCCTCTGGCTCTTCCTCTTGGCCCGGAGGATAAGCAGCATCAAACAGGAGCCCCCCCCCCCCCCCCCCCCCCGTGACATGATTTCTGATCAAAGCAGCCAACGTCTTCAGCTGCTGTCAATATTTGCTCATTCTGTGCCAGGGACATGGAGAACCAGGCTGCAAGAGTTTACAGGAAGAACCAGCTGAGGAAAGTCTGTGGAGTGGGGCAGGCAAAGCCTTTCCTGGCCAGAGCAGCTGTGACCCCAGTTGACACCGGAAAAGTCCCCTCGCCGGAGGACAGAGCAAAAGAAGAGACGGCGGCCAGCTGGGCTGCAAGCGACACACACACACCAGATGCTTCCAAGCCCCTCTGCCTGTCCAGGGCGAGCCAGCATCTCTGTGCCCAAGAGAGTTGCTGCCATCACAGCAGGCCTGTGCCAGGCGTCCTCAGAAGCAGTGATCTGCACCCACGGCATCTTGAACGCTTTGGAAGCCCTGCTCCCTGTGCAAAGCAAGGAACACAGCGGTGGGAGCTGCCCATCTAGCAGAACACACACACACACACACACACCCCTGGCCCTCCACTCACTCCTCCTGGAGTCTGGGAGGATAACAGTCTCCCACACAAGCAATGTCAATGTCTACTTAAGACACCACCCTGTGCCCTGATTCAAACACACACATACCCTGCCCCAGCTACTGAAGGTAACCAGAGAGGGAGGGAGCTTGTAACCCACAAATTAATCACAGGAAAGCTAGGAAGGGTTGCACCAGCTACAGCAACCCCACTTTTGCTTTTTGTTTAGCGTATTTGTTTATGACAGACTCTCAAGAAGACAGCCATGCAACTAAAAAAATTAAAAACGGGTTCTGTGTTGCATGTTGGGGTGGCAGCAGGTAGGCTTGGAAAAGCTGCAGACAGGTGTAGGTGCAAACATTGTAGCTGCAGCCGCGTGGCAGAACCGCCTGGAGAACTCAAGGGATACCGACGACACCCACAGAAAGGGCGGTCTTAGCCGCCATGAGAAGCGGGAGAAGGGAACTGGGAATAGAGAAACGTGGCTAAGGGAAGGAGGGGCTCCTGGGTCCGGCTCTGGGGGAGGGGGGGCAGGCGGGCACCCAGAACAAGCAAATGACCGCATGAGCAGGGAGTAAGAGGCGGAGAACACCAGCAGTGCAGACTAGAGACTGGAAGTCAATACAAAGTGTGATGTGGGGGAGAGAGTGCGGGGGAGAGAGTGCGGGTCTCCTTCCCACAGCGCACAGAACACTGGTGCAAAATAAGGCCATGAGAGAGCTCGGCCGGATGAGCCAGGCAGGGTGTGGGCACCTCTAGGGCCCTCCTGGTCTGCCCAGTACCCGGCCCGGGCAACCCCGTTCTGCCGAGATCTGTGACCTGCATGACTTCTCAATGCAGCTCGTTTGGCAGATGGCGTGCGTGAACCCTGATCACATCAAGGTGCCCGCCCCCCCCCCAACACTGAGCTGGCTTGAGCGCCTTCGCGCAGCGGCTGGGAGCGCCCCCCTTCCCCACTCACCTCAAGAGCATTTCAAGCTCCCGTTTCACGGCGCCCACCACGGGAGGCCCACCATAGGCGAGGGCCGTGTACATCTGCACCAGGGAGGCCCCCGCGCGGATCTTCTCCAAGGCATCGCGCCCGCTGCTGACCCCGCCCACGCCAATTATGGGTATCCTTCCTGGGGGCAAGAGGGGGCCATTCACGGGCAAGGCAGCAGCAGTGCTGCCCCTCTGCCTCTCCCCACCACCCAGGGCTGCCCCATTACCTCTGGTGAGAGAGTACATCTCGCTGACTGCCTGAGTGGAGAGCTGGCGGAGGGGAGCCCCACTCAGCCCCCCCACTTCGCCCTGGAGAGCCCCACGTAGAGTGCTGGGACGGCTCACAGTGGTGTTGGAGATCACCAGTCCATCCACGCCTAGCTGGGAAAAGGGAGCCGCTGCTACAGTGAGCGTCACAGCCTGGGCTCTGCCTTCCCACTGTGGCCCCCAAAAACCCACAAGGTAGAACCGCCCCACCCAAGCCCAGGTAAAGTCACCGTTCTAGGGCAAGACAGGCACAGCCAAGCCCGCCAGGAACTGAGGTGGCCGTGGGGGTGGGGGTGCCACTATAGCAAGGGCGAGGACGCTGCTGCACGACATCTTCATCCCTCACCACAGGCAATGCTGGCGAGGGCTGGGGGTTTCAATCCAACATCTGGGGGCCCTGGCAGGATAGGGGATGCTTTCCCACCCCAACCCGCAGCACCTCACACACGACACTGGCGATGTCCTGCTTGTCTTGGGCTGTGAGGTCCGGTGCAATCTTCACCAGCACAGCCGGCTTGCGCTCGGCTGCCAGGGCATCCCTCTCAGCTAGCACCTGTCAGGAAGGGGAACACAGCTGTGGGCACATCCACCCTGCACAGCACGGCACAAGCCACAGACTGCCTTCAGGAGTCTCTCCACGGCAAGCCCAGGAGTCGGGCTGCCCCCACAGAGAACTCAGGTGGGAAACTCAGCTCTGCAGAGCAGACGTGGCAGAACTGGGCAGAAGCAGCCTTCAGCAGCTGCAGCCGCCGCCACCCAGGCCTGGCAGACAGGAACAGAGTGGTGGCTGCCACACCAAGAAGGCGCTCTCTGGCACACGACTAGCCCAAGCAACAGAACGCTCGTGTCACTGATGCAACACAACAGCATGGATCCTTCGTTCTCTGGTCCTTCGTGAAGGTTAAACTGGAACAGAGGAAGACCTGCCCTTTGCCAGGGAGCAGGCGCTGGGGTGGGATGAGTGGGGGGCAGAGGGAGCACGAAAGCCTGGCAGTCGCTGAATGAACAGCAGCCCGGCGTACAACCAGGAGGTCAGGCAGTGCCGGGGCAAGGTACCCACCTTGGCCAGCAGGAGCCGCAGCTCAGCTTTGCCTTGCAAAGCCCGCAGCCCCGGCGTGTTGGGGCTGGACACGTTCACCACCAGATAATCGGCCAGGGGGCCCAGCACCTGAACTCCCGCCACGTAGTCGGCTGCTGCATCCACAGAGGCCTTGTTCTTGCCCAGGTTGATTCCAAGGGGCCTGCCAGCTGGGAAGACACGCAGACGGCAGACGTTCAGCAGGGCTGGCTGGGCAGAGCAGGCCACACTGAGAAGCTGCCCCAAGGCCTCCCCAGGAACCGCTGAAGAGGCAGGCCCACCGGGGAGGGTGCTGGCGCCATGGTGGGGCTGTGTGATGCTCAGGCGGGCATCGCCACAGACACAGAGTTGCCCAAGGAAGACAGCTGGGCAGGATCTGCCGGCCTCCGTTCAGCCCTGCCCGGCTGACTGGCACCTGGTGCACCAGACCTCTCCTTGCCGCAGAGGCCACCCTCAGAAGTCCAACTTCAGGCTCCTTGAAAGCCTGGGGGAGTGGCGGGGGGGGGGCGGAATCTCCCAGGACTCACCGGGGCGGGAGGGAATGCAACCCACCTCACCTTCACTGAGCAGACGCTGAGTTTCTCTCCGGGCCTGAAGCCTGTGCTCCACCACTGCATGCCCGTGGCTGTTGAACCCATACCTACGTGGCGGTAGAGAAGCTCGAGTGGACACACGGACCCCCCATCCATGCAGTGCTGGCCAAATTCCTTCCTCCCTGCCCTCCAATGCAGGAGAGGCTGGCAACCCCCCCCCCCCCCCCCGCCAGCCTCTGCTCCCAGCTCTGGCCTCTCACCTGTTGATGATAGCCTGGTCTTCTGGCAGCCGGAAGACCCGGGGTCTGGGGTTCCCTTCCTGGGGCTCAGGGGTGACACTCCCCACCTCTACAAAGCCAAACCCCATCTTGTAGAGCCCGTCCACAGCCTCTCCGTGCTTGTCAAAGCCAGCGGCCAGGCCGAGCGGGTTCTGGAAACCGCCGCCCAAAGACTTGCACCTCCTGTGAAGAAACCAGGTAAGTGCCTGGAGCCAGCAGAGAGGAAGACTCACACCGTGCCAGAGATGATCGGCAAGGCTCCCTCCTTTCCAGCGCTGAGTGGGAGAGTGCAAATAACACACAGAGGGGCCACCGAGGCCCACAGGAAGGGGCTCCACAGAGCAGTGGCACCGAGAGCTCAGACCCAAGGACCAGAGCCAGGCTAGTGCCCCAAGGCCTCCATCCCGCCCCCAGCCTTTACGCACCAAGGTCTCCGAATCAGCCTGGCTGCAACGTGGCAGGATCCCCAGGGCAGCGAAGCGCACGGCCAGTGTGTGGGCCGCCTCGGGGCCCACCAGCCGCTGCAAGATGGGCATCAGCCGCTTGGCGTAGAAGGCCTCGTCTCCCTTGGCCACCAGGTATGAGGTGAAGATCAGGCTGCCGCCGCCGAGAATCACAGTCGCCTCCTTGATGCGCTGCTGGGGGAGCAGAGAGAGGGGGAGACGCCCGACCCCTGTAGGAGAGAGGCCGCGGCGGGCTCCTGGACCCATGCTCCCCCCCTCCACCCGTGGACACGAGAGCTCTGGAGCTGCAACATATTTTAGGATTGTTGTACTTATGTCGTTATTTTAAATGTTGCTTTTTGTTCTTGCTGTTTGACACATTGGGTGCCATTTCCTGGTAGAAAGGCAGGGAATAAATAAAATAAATTCTGGTCTGCAGGCTCAAGTCACAAGACGGCTCTAGGGGGCCATGCAGCCTCTGCTCCCCCAACTGTAATGCTGGGATAACGAGCAACCCAAACAACAACCCGGCTTCTGCAGGTCTGAAGGTGCTAAGCACAGCAGGCATCCTGTCGTAGAGCTACTGCCATTCCTGGGGTGGTGCCAGGGGGGCTTCAGAAGCCCCTGCACGAGTGGGCACAGCCCCCAAGTGCTGCCTGGCTCCCCAGATCTGGCAACCGGTACGGCAGGCTTCGAAGGGCACCCCTTTGCGAAGGCCCATCGAGAGAGAGGGAGCCGCTTTGGGCCCTTCAGCATCCGTACAGCAGGCAGAAATCCTTGCCCAGTGAAAGCTGCACCTGCTGAACCTCTGCCTGCTTGGTCTGCAGCCCACCTGCCGTCAGCGGTGCCGCTGCTGCTCCCACCTGGCCGACTTTAGGAGCCTGCACGGGGCGAGGCGACCGGCTGGAGCTCCTCGGCCCAAAAGGTCTCGCGGGGGGGGAGGAGGAGGAGGAGGAGGAGGAGGGGGCTCCGGGAGGCCCCCAGCCCACACACGCTTGCCTCTCCCCAACACCAGGAGCACATGGCACGGCTGGCCCGGGGCTCACGAGCTCCAAGACCCCTCCTCCCCGCCACCGGCGCCCTCCGGCCGTGCTGGACAACTCCCAGAATCCCCGGGCAGCACGGGCATCGGCCGCCTTGGCCGGGAACGATGGGAGTTGGAGTCCAGCACGCCCGGAGAGAGGTGAGCGGGGCGCTTCCGGGTACGGGCGGGGGGTCTTACCCGCAGCGACGCGCCGGCAGCAGCACCAGCCATGGCCGCCACGATGGAGCACGTGGGAGTCACTTCCGGCGGAGCGCCGGAAGCAGCTTCAGAAAGCCCTGCACCGTAGAGACAAGAAGTATCAAGTATCTCATGCCATCGCGTGAGGCGCAACTTCCGGGTCCCGTGGATCTCAACACAGAAATGCCGGGACGCGTTGGGGCGCCGCCAGTCCGTGTCCCCTCCCCCCCAACATGCTCCCGGCGCTTCCTAACCCGGGTATTATTTATTTATTATATTTATACCCCGCCTTTTTTCCTTCCAAGAACCCAAGGCGGCTTACAGAATCCTCCTCCTCCTCTCCATTTTATCCTCACAACAACCCTGTGAGGTAGGTCAGTCTGAGAGTCCGTGACTGGCCTAAAGTCACCCGGTGAACTTCATGGCAGAGCAGGGACTAGAACCCGGATCTCCTGAGTCCCAATCCAACACATCATCATCATCATTATTATTATTATACCGCCCAATAGCCGAAGCTCCCCGGGCGGTTCACATTTGCTAATTATGTTTTAACCATTGTGCATTGGGCGTGAATTGACTCTTGCTGTAGGAATCTGGGAGGGATTGTGGCCGGGCCAAGTCCCGGCTGCGTCAGGAGTGCGATGGAGACACGCGCGCGCGAGGATACCGGCTCCTGGGGAGGGCCGTGGCCCCGTGGCGCAGCCCCGCCGGGCCGGGCCGGGCCGGGCCTGCAGAAGGTCCCCGGTTCGGCCCTCCGCAGCATCTGCAGCAGGTCGGGCTGGGAAGGAATCCTGCCTGAGGGCCTGGAGCGGGAGCCCCGGCTGCCGGCCGTACTGTACTGGTACAGCGCGGAGCGAGTGCCTGTTGCAGAGGGGCTGCTCTTCGGGGAGGGGGAGGGGGAGGGGGAAGGGGCATCCGGATAGTCCTTCTCTTCCCCCCCCTCCCCGCTCTGTCGGTTGGACAGCAGGGCTGGCCGGCGCCCAAGGGCATTGCCTGCGTGGCCGCCTCTCCATTTGCGGCAGCTCCCTCTGCGTGGTGCCGGTCCAGGTGGGCGTGGTGCGCACAGCAGAGTACGGCGGGCCGGCGGGCGGGCGAGCCAGGATCCCTTCCTGGCGCTGCTCCTGGGAGCCCTGTCTGCCCTCTGCTCGGCCTGGTGGAGGCGGCTTGGGCTCGCTGCTCGCCTGGGGCTGGACATGCGCCACTTGCCCCGGGTGAGCAGCGTGGAGGGGGGGTGGCAGGGGCTTCTGGAGACTGCCCCCCCCAGCACGCACGCTTTCCCCCAGCCACAACTGGCGGTCGGAGGGGCGTAGAAGCCCGTCTTGGGTGCCCCAGGTGCTGGCGCCCGAGTGGCAAGGGGCTCCTGAGACCGAGCGGGGCATCCAAGCCCCGCCCCCCGCACTGCCAAAGGGCGCCGCCGTCAGCGGGAGTCGTGTTGCGCGGCCGGCTCCGGTGCAGCTGCCGGGTCGCCGCCTGCCGCAGTCACGCAGTGGCTTCGAGCACAGCCACGGCTGGCCTTTGCCCCAGGGCTGATTTCATAGGTCACGGAGTCGGAAGGGGCCTGCAAGGCCATCGAGTCCAACCCCCTGCTCAATGCAGGAATCCAGAGGAGGGGTCTCCCATGCAAGTAATGACCAGGCCTGACCCTGCTTAGCTTTCCACGCTCGGACAAGATGAGCCAGCGCGAGCCACAGGCCTGCTTCTTCCAGCACAGCAGAGGGGGCCGCGTTGTGTGCTGGAAGCTGCAGACCATGAATGAACAGGTTGATGGGGAAGGTCATGAGTGCACTCTGCGCCCCACCGTGAAGCCCCTCCGGGAGAGCAAGAGGCAGCTGCCTGTGCACGAGGGAAGGAAGGAAGGCTGGCTCCTGCAGGTGGGCCCCTCGCCCAGCCCCAGTGCTCAGCCCCCCACCCCACCAGTGGGCAAGGGCCTTCTGGAACAAGTTGAAACAGCCCAAGACCAAATGCTTCCTATTCCAGGACAGCCTCTCCCCCTGCCCAAACTTGGAGAGGGCAAGCGGGCAGTTGGACAAAGCACACACACACACATGTGCAGGAGCGCCTGGCCCCAGGCCCTGATCCCCAGGATCCTCGTTGCCTGCACCCCGGGGGAAAGCACCTGCATTATTCCAGTCGCAAGCCTGCCACACCCTTTGCCTCCATGTGGCAGGGCTTGCTTGCTTCTGTCCCACCGCTCCTGTGCAAACCTTTTCTCACTGGGGGTGGGCCTGGCTGTACCAGTAAATGCCCCACTCCCTCCTCCCAGGGAGGCTGCAGGAAACACCCAAAGGTGCCTCATCTTCGGGGGGCGGGGGCTGTTTTGTGCCGCAGCTGCCTGCAGCTCCCCCTCCCGTGTCTCTCCCTAGAACTTACACGGTGCGGTAGAGGCTCTGAGCAGAGTCCGGGAGCCCCAGTGCCACCTGGGCTCCTCCAGCAGCCCCCAAGTGGGGCCCAGCTTGCCTCAGCCCAGCCCAGCGCGCACACACCCTGCCTCCCTGGACAGTGGCTCTGCTGCCGCCTTTGCACCATGCAGGGGGCAACCCCGGGACGCTCGCTCAGGGCCCAGCCACGGTGCCCCAAGCGTACTGCAGATGCTACCCCCTCTTGAAAGTGCCGTGTGCGGCGCACTTCGTGGAAGAGCGGGAACCAAGATCCAGCACTCCATGGCCTTGCAAGCAGGTGGGCTGGGCCCTGTTGGTCTCCCTCAGCGCCACCTCCACCTTCCTCCTGCTGTGTGGCTTCCACCATGGGAGGGAGCGCACCGAGCACTGGCTCATCGCCACAGCTCTTTCCATCTGCCAGAGCACAGAATAGTAGAGTTGGAAGGGGTCTCTAAGTCCATCAATTCCACCCCCCACTCAATGCAGGAACTGAAGTCAAAGCATCCCCGACAGATGGCTGTCCAGCTGCACCTTGAATGCCTCCAGTGTGGGAGAGCCCACGGCCTCCCGAGGTAGGCTGGTTCCATTGGTGTTGTGGAGAAAGCCTGAGCACACACGGTTGAACCCTGACATAGTTTTCCCCTTTCGCTGACACCCCCTCTTCCCCCATCTTTCTTGCATAATCCCAACCCGGGGGGGGGGGCAGGAGACACAGTTCTGGGCAAACCGGTTGTACATGGTCACATCTGCATAGCTACTTCTGCATACCCTCAGTAGGGCGCATTTACATCTACCCTCAAGGAAGTGCATACACATTCCGAAGGTGGGGAGCAGTCTCAAAGAGCTGCAAAGTACCCCAAAGTATCCAGGAGATGCCAGCACCCAAGAGGCGCCAGCACCCCGCAGGGCGGAACCAGCCCACCTGGTCATCGAGGCTGGGGAGGGGGCGAGGGAGGGCAGAAAAGGCAAGTCCTCAAAAACAAAGGGTTGGTTGGGAACACAGTGCAGGCTTGCACGGATCAGGTCCCTGGCTCTGGTCAAGACCAAGCAGCTTCCAGCCCCGGATGCGGCGCCTGAAGATTGGCTACACAGACTGCTACGCTAGCTTAGTAAGTCACAGTCTCTGATATAAGGTTACTTCTCTGTATTACGCAAAGCCTATACCTCGTATGTGTATTGAAGCCTTCCGCTTCAGTGATTTTTATGGACTTCCTTGTTTATGGTGTGAAATTCCTGTAGTCTATTAATTCCGCTCCATTAAGCACTTTGAAAATTAGCCGCTTGCTGTCTCAAATACGATTCAGTGCGATTCAGTGTTAATGGTTGGTAGTCGCTGGGTTTAAAGTTCTCAGAAGCCGTGTAAAGGGTGGTTCTTTGGTGCTGGTTAACCCTTTAAGTGCCAAACCCGCTCAAAGGACCAGCCCCGGTCCTCCACAGGTGTATTGCTCTAACAGTCAGGAAGAGATCCTGGTCTTCCTCTGAGTGACAGCCTTTCAACTACTTGAAGAGCACTGTCCTATCTCCCCTCAGTCTCCTCTTCTGAAGGCTAAACATGCCTAATTCTTTCAGTCTCTCCTCATAGGGCTTTGTTTCCAGTCCCCTGATCATCTTTGTTGCCCTACTCTGAACCATTTCCAGTTTGACTACATCCTTCTTAAATTGTGCCCAGAACTGGACGCAGTACTCAAGATGAGGCCTAACCAGTGCTGAGTAGAGGGGACCTAGTACTTCACGCGATTTGGAAGCTATACTTCTATTAATGCAGCCCAAAATAGCATTTGCCTTTTTTGCAGCCACATCGCATTGCTGGCTCATATTCAGCTTGCGATCTACCACAATTCCAAGATCCTTCTCGCTTGTAGTATTGCTGAGCCAAGTATCCCCCATCCTGTAACTGTTCATTTGGTTTCTTTTTCCTAGGTGCAGCACTTGGCATTTATCCCGATTAAATTTCATTCTGCTGTTTTCAGCCCAGTGCTCCAGCCTATCGAGATCACGTTGAATCTTCTTTTCATGCTGCAGGGTAGTCCTGCCCCAAGCAAACCCTCAGCAGGCTAATGTGTGGGCCAGGGAGGGTCCGTGGGAGGGAAATCGCAGGAGGCGGCCAGGGAGGCGACATCCTGCTCTCCCTTCTTACGCAGCTTCTCTGAGGGCCTAGAGAGGAAGAACAGAAGATTCCCCCCAGTTCTCCCTTCCACACACACACCGGGCCGAGAGCAGCAGCCCTCCAGAGAACCAGGGTGGCTGCCAGCAACTCTCCAGTGCGGGTTCCTCTCCTGGGTGAGGGTGGTCACAGACCCAGAGAAGATCCTGAATGCCCAGGACCTGTGCTGCTCACACGCACACACATCTCTTCCACAATCGGCCATCAGCCTATTGGTGGATTTGCCTATTAAAGTGGAACATAAATCTAGAACTAAACGTTTGGGTGGGGGATTAAAGTCACAAGAAGAAGGAAGATGGGATCCCAACCCCCTAAAGTCTGGCAGTTCTGTGCCTGTTCTGGTAGCAGTGGGAGACCCTGACTCAGGTGAGGAGAGGGGTGGGTTCTAAACTGGCCCCTTCACAGACCCCTCCAGCATCTGTCAGGCAAAGAGGAGGGTGCACAAAGCCAAGACAAAGCATGCTATGACACGAAAAACACACGGCATCCCTCTGAGAGAAGAGGGCAGGGGCTTCCTGCGTGGGGGGTTGGACTTGATGGCCTTCTAGGCCCCTTCCAACTCTACTGTCATGCTGTGATTCCTCACCACCTCCTTGCGACCCACAGGAGACACGAGCAATTCCAGCTCCTCTTGTGGGTTTCAGCACGGGGAAGCATTTAGCATCAGGAGTGCCCTCTCCCAATATTCTTTTGGGCTAGCAGAAAGTGTGGGAGTCAGCACAGCAGGAGAAGGCAGGAGCCTAGAGAGAGCCCCTCCGTGAACGAGATCCTGCAGGCAGTGAGGGCACGTGCTGATGTGGATCCTGCCCATCGCTCCTCTCATGAAACCCAGAGCAGGTGATCTGCTTTGGTCCTGAAGAAAGCAGAGGATGAGAATGGGGAGACCCTTGTCCCTTGATCTGAATGGAGACAGGTAAGTGGAGGTGGTGATGGCAGCCAGCCGCGATGGCTCAGCGGGGCGGGGGAGACTTCCAGGGCCAGGGGGAGAGGCAGGGTCTGCCTGCCTGCTTCCCAGGAACCATCGGGAGAGGAGGTCTAGGGGGCACTGCACCCTTTGGTCACTGCAGAAAAGCACACAGCTGAAATCCGGGCTCAGACATGTCAGTCTAGAGGCCCTGTCAAGGTGGGGACGGGGCAGGGAGCAGGTGGCGGATGCTGGGAGGGGCTCCCGTGGGCTCCAGCGCGGCACCCCTTCCCTTGCTCGGATGGCTCTTGAGGGAAGGCCAGGCGTCCCCCTTGTCCTGCCCAACAGGAGGGAAATGGGCGGACCCCTCTGTGAGGCAGGCAGGCAGGCAGGCAGGCAGGCTGGGGGGGGGGGCTAGAAGAGGAGCCGGGCAGCCCAGGGTCCCGATGGCCACCCGGTGGCAGAGCATGCAGAAAGTCCCGGGTTCAAGGCAGGGCAGGGCAGGCCCCGCCAGATTCAGAGGGATCTCTCAGGTAGCCAAGGCCAAGAACAGCTTCTCCCTGGCAGAGGCCCTTGAAAGCCACTCGCTGTCAGTCAGGACAGGCTAGCCACCGCGGGCTAGTTGGGCCACGCCCTGACGCCGTATGTCGTGGGCTGCTGCATACATAGGGTGCTTTTCGGCCCAAGCCACAGAGCGGCTCCCGCTGGCCAGCTGCTTCTCCCCATGGGGGGGGGGTCTTTTTGCCCCTGTGCTGGCCCTGAAGGCTGCAAAGGCCGTGGGGCCCAGCACCAGTCCAGTAGGCAGGATTGGGGCGTGGGCAGCAAGCCCGCTGGGAAGCTGCCTGAAGGCCCCCCGCTGACACATCTTCCACCTCTGTGATTCCAGGCTGGGCTCTCATCAGTAGTGGGGGCAGACCTGCTCTCTGCAAGGCCCCACCCCAAAGCCCTGCAGCACAGACCGCCTCAGCGGTGCTCCTGGCCACTGTTCACTCGGCCGCACATCGCCATCTGTACCTGTGCAAGGGTCAGAACAGACCCTCCCCAGGAGTGCCGGCTGGGGTGTGTGCAACCCAGTCCCATCCTATGACTTGTCCTTCTGGCAGGGCCCCGCTGATTGGTGGCTCGTGGCTCCTGGTGCTCCCTCTTGCCTTCTCCAGCCATCGGGACCGGCTGCTCAGAACCCCCAGAATGTTCTGGGTTGTGAACGTCCCAGAACAGGCAGGGATCACCCAGGGAGTTATTTGGCACCCAGCGACCGCTTCTCCGTTTCCCTCCTTCACAACTCTGTGGTCCACTTTTGGTCAGCTTGTGGGGGGGGGGGGCATCGGTAAAGCCTCATGTGACTGTAGGGCAGCCCTCCACCATTTTGCAAGCGAAAATGGGGGCTGGCTTGTAATCCGCCAGGCCTTGCACGCAGGATTGCTGCCTGCCACCACCGCCCATCTCTTTCAGGATGTTGCATTCCTTGCCTCTGCCGTCACCCGTCTTCTCTTCTGCTGGTTCTTTTGATCAGACATATAGGGAAGAACTCCTCAGAGGACCAGAGCCCTGCCTGCCCACTCACCCTCCTCGCTTGCTTTCTGGCCAGGCCCCACCCCACCCTGCCGAGGAAGGGGCTTCTGCCTGCAGGAGAGGAGGCAGGTGCCTCTGCCAGCTGAGCAGACAATGCTTCTGCCTGCCTGTTCCGTCCGGCACCCCCTCCTGTGCAAACAGGGCCCCTCCCCGGCTGGCCTTGCAGCTGGTGCACCTGTCCAGTCTCTGGGTGTGGCCCCACCACCCGAAACCAGAGAGCTTTTGTCCTCTGTGACTGTTCTCGGCCTCCTCGCTTCTCAGGCCATGGGGCGAGGTGGGGTTTGCGTGGGGGTGGGAAAGCAAGACCGTGTATTAAAGGGTGCGCCAAGGCAGGCTGCCCGCATAGCGGGAGCCCGCTCAGGATGTGGCTTTGGGTCTGGGTGGGGGTGTGCGTCGCCCAGGGTTCCCGCTGCCTGCCTGTGGGGGAAGAGGCCTGCTATGAGCTGGTCCGGTTGCCGCGGTCCTTCCTGGCGGCGCAGTCCTGGTGCCGGCAGCGTCGGGCCCGGCTCCTCCACTCGTGGGACCGGCACACTGAGGAGGTCCTGAAGAGCCACCTGGGCGAGGGGAGCAAGAGCTGGGTCGGCTCACAGGCGGAGCTGCCCCGAGCACAGCCGCTGCCCAGCAACCAGGACCTCGGCCAGGGTGAGGGGGAAGGTGCCCAGCGATGCCCGGCAAGAGGCGGCAGGCGGGGGGTCCCGGGTGGCCTCAGAAGAGGGCCAGCTGCCGCCGCCAGCTCCAGGGTGCTCCGTGGGGGCTGGGGGTGGTTTCCGAATCAAATTTGGCCTTCCCGCCCATCAGCAGCTCGGGCTCACCACGCTGAAGCCCCTCGCAGCAAGGAGCCCCGAGCCCCGCAGAGAGGTAGCGGGCTCTCCTCTCACTGGAGCTCACACTGGCCTAGCCCCCCCTCTCATCCCAAGGCTTGCTGCTGCCCAAGACCCCCGGTCCTTCACTGACTGCTGAAGGAGGCACTGCCCCCCAAGTGGGGGCTGCCGCTGCCCTTTCCTCTGCCATCACTCGTCCTGCACTGAGAAGTGAAGGTGCTGGTCAGAAAACCTTCTGGCCATCCTACGCTGGCCATCAGCTGCTCACATAGGCCTCCGCAGCCTGTGGAAAGGCTGTCCGGGGCCCCAACGCAGCTCCGAGTTGTCACTCCTAGAGACCCTGAAGAGGGAGGGGGAGCCCCAAAGGACCCCCCCCCCAGGCAAAAGAAGCGCAGGGGTTTTCTAGGAAAAGGAACCAGAAGTGAGGGGCTGAGCTGGCAAGCGAGGACAGTGCAAGTGTCCCTCCTTCCTGCAGGGCCCTTTGCCGGTTGCAACACCATCACCCGGATTGGGGACCAGTTCTGGGCCAGGCAGGAGGCTTGTGCTGAGGCGCTCTTCTTCATCTGCCAGTCTGGTGAGCGAGCCCCCCCCCCCCGGTCCCTCTCAAGCTCCAACAGCAGCAGGTGTGTGTGGGGGGGATTTGGAGGGCATCGGGACCAAGCATGTGCGGGGGAGGGGGGCTCTCTGTGCTGGAGCCGCACGAAGCCCGGCAAGCGGCAGCCTCAGAGAGCAAGAGGGCGGGCCTCCTGATGAGGTGAGCAGGCCTCACTGGGGGCGGCAGAGGACCCCCAGAAGCACAGATGTTCTCCCGTGAAGGCCGGGCCGGGCGGAGGCGGGTTCCAAAATCAGCCCCATGGACAGAAAGACCTTTGAGCTCAGCCTCTCTTCTGCTTTCTCTGTCTCCCCACCCCACCATCGCCACAGGCCCCCAGCGGATGCATCGCGATATCTCTGCTCCCCAGCAGGTGAGTCCCGAGCAAAAGCAAAGCGGCCGCTCAAACCTCGTCCTGCCCGTGGTGGCGGCACCCGAGCCGGGCTGAGTGCTCTGTCCTGGCCACAGCTTGACCCCTTTGAGGAGGGCGGGGGGGCAGCAGTGGGGGCAGCAGGACAGGGTGACTCTTGGTGTCTCCTAGCCATCCACCTGCCAACGGTTCAGGTGCAGACAGAGACGACGAAGGACCACAGCGGCGCCTGGCCTCCCCAGAGAGCAAGCGACGGCCCCTCAGAGCCTCCCGCCCGGAGCCACGGCCCAGCCTCGGCCCAGCGCCCAGCCAAGAACCAGCAGCCCCTGCTCGCCCACTGCCCGCCCAGCCGCTGCCACCCACCGTCCATCGAGCGCCCGCCGCTCGGCATCTAGTGTGCGCCCTCAGGTCAACACGCACCCGGCCGGCAGCCCCCGGGCCCGGGCCACCCTCCGCTCTGAGGCCTCAACCCGAGAGCCTTCTGCCAGCGCCCAGCCGGCGCCCACCAGGGAGGCCGCCTCGGACAGCACAGAGAGCCACGTGCCGCCCCCTGCCCCCGGGCCCTTCCCCTTCGGCCTCCCCGATGCCCCACCTGAGGCCAGGGTGCAGGTAGGGAGGGAGGGGCTTCTGTGCTAGCAGCTGCCGGTTCTCCGATGGCCTTCCCCGCACCAGTCTCCTCCTCGTGCTCGGGACGCTGTGGGGGGTGGGGGGGGGATGAGGCCTGGGGCTCCCTGGCCAGGAAGGATCCAAAGGGATGCAAAATTAGATTTCCTGCAAGGGGAGCGCTGCCTTGCCAGGGCCGGAGAGGGGCTGGCAGCGCCCTGCACCGGGCTCTTGCATGGACCGGGCAAGGAAGGGTTCCCGGATGCCCCCTGGGAGCCCCTCCCCCCCGCCCACACAGGCACTCTCTCCCCTGACAGGCCCTGCTGGAGACGCTGCTGGGCCAGCTCAACCGGACCGCCGCCGCGTGGTCGCCGCAGGGCCGTCTGCTGGTGCTGGAGGGGGCTGCCCGGGAGCTGAAGGACTTGACCAGCACCCCTGCCCTGCTCTCGGAGGCTGCCCAGGTCCTGGCACGTGGGGCGGAGGGAGGGGGAGGCGAGGACAGTGGGGGGCCCCTGGATCTATGGATCTGTCCACGGTCGCCCCTCCTCCCAGCCCAGCCCCTAGTTGGGCCAGGTGGTGGCGGCAGGGCATATCCAGGTCCGCCACGGGGGGGGGGAGGCCCCTTGGAGCCACGCACGCCCACCTAACAGCCGCGCTTGCTCCCACAGGCCTTTGCCAGCCGCTCCCTCCTGTTCTTGAGCTCTCAGCTGCTGACGGGCCCCCCGGCCCCCAGCAACACCTCCCAGCCAGACCCCGCGGCTGCCTCCTCAGCTCTCTTCCAGGCCCTCGGAAACCTACTCCACGCCATGGATAGCACCAGTGGGGGCCAGCAGCAGGTGTGTGTGGGGGGGGGGGCGAGAGGACCTGCCGCCCCTGCCACAAGGGAGGGGCACCCCCTCCCCACCCCCTTCCTCTTGCAGCTTGAGCCTGAAGCTGGCCCAAGCCAGCTGAGGGGGGAGGGGGCTGCAGCTGGCTGCATCCTGCATGGCTGGGCCTCAGGTGCTCCCCCCACTTTCACTGCTGGCGCCATGAGACCTCCAGGCCTCAGTTTCCCCTGTTGCCGCTGAGCCCTGGGGGTGGGGTGAGGAGCGCCGAGAGCCACGGAGGCTCTGCCCACCCCCAGCCAGCATCAGTGGGTCGGCCTTCCGTGGCACCAGCATAGTGTTCTTCACTGACCCTCGGGGCCCTTTTTCAGGGGGAGGCAGCCCTGGAAGAGACGCTGGAGGCCTTGCCTCTGATACAGGCCGGGCTCCTGCTGGGCCGCTCCTCTGTGGTCGTGGACTCGCCTGTGCTCAGCACCAGCATCAGCAGGTACCAGCCACCGGCGCCGCCGCGCACCCGAGGGGGGGAAGAGGCGGCTGGGTGGCTGCTGGCCTTCCTGCAGGGTAACCCTCCTCTCTTGCCCCTCGCTCCGTCCAGCTGCCCGGCGGCCTCCCTGCCTCTCCGCTCCTTCCACCTGCCTCAGCCGAGGCCCCTGACGGTCACCTTCCCGTCCGCCCCCTCTCTGGCACCCTTCCTGCAGCAGCACAGCCACCTGGAGGTCCAGGTGAGTGGGTCTCTCTCGCTATTGCACGCAGGTGAGTGGGTCTCTCTCGCTGTTGCACGCAGCACTCAAGGCAGTCGTCATGGGGACAGGAAGCGGCTGGTGGGAGCAAGGCAGGGCCGGCTGCACGGGGCAGCAGCCCACTCTCGCGCTTTCCTGCTCTAGGTGGCCTCCTTTGCGCTCAACCCGTTCAGGGCCCTGGACGAGAAGCCGGTGGGAAGCGTGGCAAGTATCGCACTCGCTGCCGGCAAGGAGCCCATCCAGGTCCACGGTCTTGTGGAGGAGATTGAGGTGGGTGGGGGCCCCTCGGCACAGCACGTCCAGGGCCCGTGGCAATGGGTGTGCTTGGGTGTGCTGCCCCGCCCTGCCAAGGCCGGACCGCAACGTGCAGTCGTAGCCGGGGGACTCGCACCATCCCGTTCCGGAGGACGATGGACCGGTGCTGGGCAGCGTTCCCGGCGAGGCTCCTGCCTTGCTGAGCTGCGAATCATGCTGGGCCCATTTTGCCAGGACAGCAAAATCTCCAGCAGCTGTGCACCATCGGGTCCAGCCAGGAGGGGGGCACGGCTTTCCTCCAACAAGGGTTTGTCCATTCCCGTAGCTCAGAGATTCATTTCTGTCCTTATTTTTACTGAATGCATGCCTTCACTGCTGTTCAAGACTGCAGTCCCACCAAGGTGGCTTCCAATATACAACATACAATTCTATTTCAGTATAACAAGTCCACAGAATCATAAATTAATTTTAAAGCAAATTTAAAAGTAACAAAAAGAAGCATATATAATTTTTAAAAAACCTTTCAGTTAAAAGCCAAATGAAACCAGTGTGGCATAGTGGTGAGAGTGTTGGACTGGGCCTCAGGAGATCCAGGTTCTAGTCCCCACTTGGCCATGAAACTCACTGGGTGACTTTGGGCCAGTCACTGACTCTCAGCCTAACCTACCTCACAGGGTTGTTGTGAGGATAAAATGGAGAGGAGGAGGATTATGTAAGCCGCCTTGGGTTCCTTGAAGGAAAAAAGGTGGGGTATAAATATAATACATAAATAAAAATAAATACATAAATACATTTTGTTCTGTCACTAGGCGACTCCAGAAGAGAAGCAACTTTCCTGCATGTGGAACCTACTTTGTTACTGTACTTTAAGATGTCCTGATCTATTTTCCTTTGAAATGTTATTCCAAGCCTTGACTCCAAATGTTCTCAGTAATAGTTGCACCCAGATCCTTACTTGGTTTTGTTTTTCCAAAATGAGTTGGCCCTTTGGCCATGATAAACAGAGAATGGATATCCTCTCTCTCCTGGTCCTTCCTAGCTGCAGCAGCTTGCATTAAATCAGCAGAACAAGACTGGTTTCTCGCAGGAAGCGGAGTCCAGCTTTGCTTCATTCGGGCAGCTCAAAGGGTCGCCTTCGCTCCCACCCTCCTCCCCATCTCACTCCTTCCTGCTGCTGGGGTGGGAGTTTTAAGAGGGGTGTCCTTTTGGAGGCTGCTGCTGCTCTCGGCCACCTGGGCGCCTGGGTGCTTCTGCGTGGGGCATCTCTTTCCAGGCTCGGCCTCCTACAGACCCAGAGCCATTCCACATGTGATTTGACTGGGGTGTGTGTGGAACTTGCACCCACAAAAGGTGCCATGTTGGTTGTATCCGGGGAGCTTTGCTTTGGCTGGATGGGGGGCCCTTCTTGCACCCGCCCGGGGGCAGAGCTGCCCGTAAGAGGTGTGGAGAGGGGAGCACTGCCCGTGGGGCAAAAAAAGAGCCACCTTTCTCTGGGGGCTCTGCAGCCTGGCGGCAAGGGGCAGCTGTGCCCGAGGGAGGGGGGCGGCGCATCGTGGCTGATCCAGAGTGCTCCGTCTGCTTCTAGATTGGGTTTGGTGGGGAGGCCGCCCCTCCCACTAGCCTGACCAGGGGTGTTGGGCACTTTGGCCTTGAGGTGAACGTCACGTCGACGGAGCAGGCCCTGCTGGTCTCCGTAAGGCCCAGCGCCCCACTGCAGATCCTCCTGCGCCTGGGCGTGCAACGCCAGCCCCACGGAGACGGCTCCCTGCCCAACATCACCCTGCCCAGGGGCACGTGGCAAGAGGGTGAGTTGGGCCCTCTGGAAAGGGGCGGAGTGGCTGGAGGCGTTGGGGGGCCAGCCTTGGCATGGCGAGGAGAAGCGAGGAAGGGGGTTCCAGCAACTGGAACGGCGGCGGCGGTAGAGCTCAGTGGGGCAGAGGGGTACCGCCTGGAGGACAGCCTCTTCTCGCCCCTCTTCCCCCCCTCACTCACTGCTCTTGCTGCGGCTCCAGAGGGTGCCTACGTCTGGGTGATTCCCCCGGAGGACCTGCACCATGGCCTGGGCACCTACTACATCTCCGCAGAGGTGGCGCCTCCCTCGCGGGGCCCCTGGAACCTCTCCAGCAGCCTCGTCAGTGCCGGGTGCTACTACTGGGCCAGCCACCGCCAGGCCTGGAGAAGGGATGGATGTCGGGTACGCTGTGGGCCGGGGAGACTCCACTTCCCGGCTGGAGCCAAAGTGGGGCAGACGGCAAGTAGCGGGGGGGGGGGCGTGGGACACCCTGTGGGTCTGGAGCCCCCCAGCCCCAGCTGTTTCCGATGCAGCCGTGGGGCTCCTCTTCCTCTTTTCCAGGTGGGCCCCCAAAGCACCCTGCGCAGCACCCAGTGCCTCTGCGGCCACCTCTCCTTCTTCGGCCGCGTCGCCCTGGTCCTGCCGCACGTGATCAGCCTTCAGCGCACGGGCCAGCTGCTCAGCAGAGTGGGCCAGAACCCAGCAGGGCTGGCCCTGCTATGTGGCCTCCTGCTGGGCTATGGGGCTGCCCTCCTTTGGGCCCGCCGGAGACAGCGGGCGGATGCAGGGAAGGTGAGCCAGGCGAGGATGAGGCGGGCGTGGCCGGAACAGGAGGGCGTGGGGAAGGGGGGCAGCCCATTCGTGGCTCCCGCCTTGGGCATGCAGGGTATTACCACTTGTGGGTCACAGCCAGAGGCACGCACACCCACCCACCCCAGGCCTTCCTGTTGGGGGGCTGCAGAGGTTTTGGCTGGAAATGCAGACAGATTGTGAGGAAAGGCAGCATGTGGGCAGGCAGGGAGAGTTCTCTAGCCAAGAGCTGAGGGCCAACCCCCAGATCCGCCCCTGTCTGTGGGGCTCCCAGGCGTGGGGGTGCCTGGAGGCCAAACTGTTCTGCCGTGCCTGGCCCCTCCCGCAGCAGCCCTCCCACTTGCTCTTCTGCTCCAGGCGAAGGTCACCGTCCTGGCAGATAATGAGGCTGGTGCCGGCGTCCTCTACTTGGTCCAAGTGTTCACAGGCTATCGCAGAGGGGCAAGCACTTCCGCTAAGGTAGGGCCAACGCCCAGAGGATGGCCCCAACTCGCCCCCACCGCCTGCCCACAGCCCCGGGGCTGAGCGGGGCCGGTCCCTTCCCATCACTCCCAGAAGTGGGGCGGCACATGGGGGTGTGGGTGTGGAAGGCTGTGTTTGCTCAGCCGCCTTTTCATGCTGGGGCAAGGAACAAAGGAAAGGAAGAGGCCCACAAGCTCCACCCAGCACCAGCACGCGCACCCCACCCTATTGCCCCCTTGACTAATGTCCCTCTCTGGCCCGAGGTCACCCTGACCCTTTATGGGGCGGAGGGCCGGAGCGAGCCACACCTGCTGCAGCACCCCGAGGCCCCCTGCTTTGAGTGGGGCGGGATGGACGCCTTCCTCCTGGCCACGCAAACGCCCCTGGGGGACCTGCACGCCATCCGCCTCTGGCACAACAACGCTGGTCCCAGCCCCAGCTGGTACGTCTGTGGTCGGGCTGGGGGCCGGGAGGGGGCAGGTTGGACCGGAGCAGATCTCCTGGCCTCTGAGGTCAGCAGCGCCCGGAGGAGGCTGGGAGCACGTCACCGCCCCTGGCCAGTCACCCCAGCAGCAGCAGCAGCCGCAGCCGCAGCCGCAGCAGGCGGAGACGCTACCACCAGCCTCGCTGCCGGGCTGTGAGGAGCAGGCGGCACCCTCAGGCCTCCTGGGCCGGCCCGTGTGCTGACTGACCGGGACACCAGGAGGGGGGGAGCCCCGGGCCTTCCTTGCTTCCGCTGGCAGCTCTTGGGCGCTGCAGGAGCGGGAGCGGATTCCTCCGCTGCTGTTGCGGGGAGTGACGGGCGGGGCACATCTGGGCGAGCGGCTGACCTGGGCTGTATGCAGGTTTGTGCGGCGGCTCATTGTCCAAGACCTGCGTGCCAGGAAGAAATGGCATTTCCTGTGCAGCTGCTGGCTGGCGGCCGACATGGATGACAGACAACTGGACAAGGTCTTCGTGGCAGCCTCTGAGAGGGAGCTCCTGTCCTTCAGGTGACTACGATGTGCCACGTGGCCCGGGGCCATTCTTCGGATGCACATTTCTACCCCCGATCCGTGGCGCTGGGCCTGACAGGTGCCATGTCGGATGGGGCAGGCAGGGTTTCTTTTGGACCACGTGGAGAGCATCTGTGTGGGAAGGTGCTGTATAAGTGTCATGAACAGAATAGGGCACACTCCAAGCAGGGAGCAGCTGGCTGCAGGTCCAAAAGCTCCTTGAACTCGCAAAGTTCACACGTGAAAGGGTTCCTCTGACTGCATACAGAGGGCCTTTCATGGGAACATCAGAAGCTGCCTCATGCCGAGCCAGGCCCTCAGTCCCCCTAGCCCTGTCCGGCCGCAGTGGCTCTCCCCGCCCCCCGGATTAGGCGGGTGGGTTCTACCTTCATCCGTCACTGAGTCACGGCCTTTCTCCTCGCTCCTGTGAGTTGGGGGCATGACGTCCAGTTCAGGAGCTGTGGCTTGCAGCCAGACTTTGCCCCAGCGCTTCTCCACTCAGAAATGGGCCACAGCTGGGAAGTGCTCCACCCATGCCTGGATGAGGCGAGCCCCTGCCCCTCTCCATCAAGCTCATCCCTCCCCTTCCCCACAGGCACCTGTTCTGGGCAGGGCTGGTGGGGAAACTGACGCAGGAGCACCTGTGGCTGTCCGTGGTGAGCTGCTCGCCCTGGAGCCCCTTCACCCGTGTGCAGAGGCTGTCCTGCTGTCTGGCGCTCCTCCTCTGCTCCATGCTCATCAACATCATGTTCTGGAAAGAGCCGCCAGGGGACGGGCACCGTCCAGAGCCAGGTGAGGAGGAGGAGGAGGAGGAGGAGGCGGAGGCGGCCAGGGCCAGCAGAGCCTGTGCGGTACCAGCACAGCGTCGCTCTCCTCCAGTGGCAAGTGGGAACCCCGGGGTGCCTTAGCCATCATCCCAGGGCAGGGCAGGGCAGGGCAGGGCAGGGCAGAGGCTGACTCCCCCCTCCCAGTCTGCCCCGGGGTTCCCAAAGCAGAGCCCGAAAGAGGCCCCCTGTTCCTGGAGAGGCCTGCCTTTCTCCTGCCCCCCCCTGGCTCTGGCCTGCCCCCTCCTGCTACAGGCGGTAAGGAGGCAGATGCTCTCACCGGGAGTGGGGAACCCCCCCCAAGGCTGGTCTGGCCCTCCCTGTCACAGCCCACCAGCAGCGACCCCTTTAGCCCCCCCATCCCGAGTGTCTCCAGCTTGCCGGCACTGCCACCACCAGCCCGCCCCTCCTCCTCCCTCCCTCCCGCCCTCCCTCCCACCCTCTGTCAGGCTGAAGGCCTCCACCCATCTCTCCCGGGGCAGGGCCCTTCGTGGTGACTTGGCAGGAGTTGGTGGTGAGCGTGGAAGCGGCCGTCCTCCTCCTGCCGGTGCACTTGCTGATCACCCGCGTCTTCCAGCTGGCCTGGCCCCCAGCCCTGGAGCTGCCTCCTGCCAGCACCCAACACCTCCTGCAGCCTGTGGTGCCCCCCAGGTGGCCCCCCCCACTGCACACATCGAGCAGGTGAGACCCCGAGAGCATCTCCCGTTGGTCCGTGAGGGCTGCAGCCCGCTTTATGCAGGAGGCGGCGTTCATGAAGCAAGACAGTGCACAGAACATGAGCCCCACCAGGTGCCTGCCACAGCCACCACGCCTGTTCTCTCTCTGGGGCAGCCAGAGCCTCCGTGCCGGACAGTGCCGGGCCGGATGTTGATGGCAAATGAAAGCCAGATGGGGCTGGCTGCTTGGTGAGAGGCTGTGGGAGCTCCCCACCGCCCTGACTTGCCCTTCACCATCCCCTTGGCAATGCTCCTCTCAGCCGAAGCACTGCTCCAAATTCACTTACATTACAAATATTACCATTTGACTTGCCTCCCATTAACTCTTCCATACAGGTGTAATGCCTGGCTCCTCTGGTGTGTGGAAACAGGCATCCTTGGTTGCTGGTTGCTGCAGAGATCTTGCAGAGCTTTGGGGCACCTGCAAACTGGCATGCAGCCACCCCCACCCCACCCCGGCTTGCCCTAAGCAGACAAAGCCCCCAAGGGAGCCCTGTGGGAGAGAAAGAACATGCCCCGACCGACCATCTTCCCCACTCAGGCAGCCGCCGCCCTGCCCGGTGCTTATCTGGCTCTTTCCACCCCTGGCAGGAGCTGACCCACGCCCTGGGCTTCCTCTACAAGCACCCTCTCGGCCAGCGCGAGGACACAGATGCGTTCCCGGGGGCACTGCAGCACGTGCCGGAGCGCGTGACTGGCTTGTGTGGCCTCATCCACTCCCACCTATGGCATCTGGAGGACCCAGAAGCTCCCCCCCAAGGTAACAGGAGCATGCTTAGGGAGACTGTATCACCCCCTCACCCCACAACCCTCTGTACAGCACCCGGCAAATTTCTGGAGCTGAGCATAATGGAAGTGGGCACAGAAAAGATGAGGCAGATCTAGCCAGCCAGCCAGCGGGAGCTTTTCAGCCTCTAAGGCCAGGAGGATGGGACTGACAGGCCCCCCTTGCACCTTTTCAGAGAGATCCTACCAGCTCCACCACTACCTGTGCCGTATGGTGAGCAACTTGGAGGCTCAGCTCCGTGCCCTCGACTGGTGCAGCCAGCCTGACCCCTATGACTATCTGCACGCGATGGACCAACTGCACAAACTCCAGCAGCGCCTGGAGCAGCAGCAACAAGCCCGGCCCAGCAACGAAGAGCTCCGGTACTCAGAGATGGTGCTCAGCCCTCATCCTCAGACAGTGTTGCAAAAATTGTCCATAAGCCCAAAGCATGCCTGGGAAACTAGCCCCATGAGTGAGTCCTTGTGAAGCTCTAGGACTGCCTCCCCCCACTACACACACACACACACACACACACACACACACACCTACCTACCTATCTGGGTTGTGCAAAGAGATCTTGCTCAGCCTCCACCAGGCCAGATGCGCAGCCCGAAGCCTGGGTATCATAGAATCATAGAAAAGTAGAGTTGGAAGGGGCCTACAAGGCCATCGAGTCCAACCCCCTGCTCAATGCAGGAATCCAGGTCAAAGCATCCCTGACAGATGGCTGTCCAGCTGGACCTTGAATGCCTCCAGATTGGGAGAAGCCCACCACCTCCCTAGGTAGTTGGTTCCATTGTCTTATTGCTCTGACAGTCAGGAAATTTTCCCTGATGTTTAGGTGGAATCTGGGTTCCTGTAACTTGAGCCCCTTATTCCGTGTCCTGCAAACTGGGATGATCGAGAAGGGATCCTGGCCCTCCTCTGTGTGACAACCCTTCAAGTACTGGAAGAGTGTGATCATATCTCCCCTCAGTCTCCTCTTCTGAAGGCTAAACATGCCCAGTTCTTTCAGTCCCTCCTCATAGGGCCTTGTTTCCAGCCCCTTTATCATCCCTGTTGCCCTCCTCTGAACCCTCTCCAGTTTGTCTACGTCCTTCTTAAAGTGTGGTGCCCAGAACTGGATGCAGAACTCAAGATGAGGCCTAACCAGTGCCGAGTAAAGGGGAATTATCACTTCACGCGATTTGGAAGCTATACTTCTATTAATGCAGGCCAAAATAGCATTTGCCTTCTTTGCAGCCACATCGCATTGCTGGCTCATATTCTGTTTGTGATCTACCACAATTCCAAGATCCTTCTCACTTGTGGTATTGTTGAGCCAAGTGCCCCCATTCTGTAACTCTGCATTTGGTTTCCTCTCCCTAGGTGCAGCACTTGGCATTTATCCCTATTAAATTTCATTCTGTTGTTTTTGGCCCAGCGCTCCAGCCTATCGAGATCGCTTTGAATTTTGTTTCTGTCTTCCAGAGTATTAGCTGTTCCACCCAACTTTGTGTCATCTGCAAATTTGATAAGCATTCCCTGCACCTCCTCATCCAAGTCATTAATTAAAATGTTGAAGAGCACTGGGCCCAGGACCGAACCCTGTGGTACCCCACTCGTTACCTCTCCCCAGTTTGAGAAGGAACCATTGAAGGGTAGAAAAGCAAGAGCAGGGAAATCGGTTCCATGACCCAGGAGGGCCCAGGAGTTGGGCTCCGCTAGTGCCCATGTCCCACTTAGCTCGGAGCTGGAGGTGGGGCTGTGCCTCCAGCTGGGAAGGGGCCAAACCAAGCAGGCCTCAGGGCAGGCCGTGGGGTGCTGCCCCCCCCTGGGCTGAGGCACAACTGAGCCTGCCTCCGCCTCTGTCTACCAGGCCCAGGGCCCAGGCCAGTGGCATCCCAAACCAAGGCCCAGAGGAGGAAGCAGTGCCGCCCCTCCGCCGCCGCCGCCGCCGCCCCAGCTGGCTCAGCTCCATCCCCTGGCTCGTCCTGGGGGCCACCAGCCTGGCCGCAGCCTTCTTCACTGTGCTGTACAGCCTCCAAATGGGCCGGGAGCAGGCCGCCCACTGGGCTGTCACCATCCTGCTCTCGGCCCTGCAGAACATCCTACTGGTGCAGCCACTGAAGGTGAGCAGGCGCCCCACCCCCATGCGAGCCCTGGGCAAGGTCGCCCTCCGTCCGCCAGCTCAGGTGTCTCTGGGGCACTGGCGAGGGTTCTGCAGCCACTCACCCCTCCTGCCGGCAGTGCAAGAATCAGGCTCCTTGAGGCCCACGGGGGCGGGTGGGGGGGAAGCGGCCGCTGCAGCATCGCTGCTCTCTTCCTCCGCAGGTGGTGGCCTTGACCGCCCTCTTCTCGCTGCTCCACAGGAGGGAGCTTTGGCAGGACGAGGGGCAGGAGCGGCAGCTCCACCGGCAGCTGGGCCTCCTGGCAGGTACGAAAGCCCCCCCCCCCCCGCCTGGCCCTTCCCGCCTCAGGGCAGCAGCCTCTCCTGGCCCAAGGGGAAGGGGATCCGACGCGCCTCCTCTTCCTCTTCCTCTCCCTCCAGAAAGGCCCCTCAGCCCAGCACCTCCTGGCTTGAGGGACCGGGCCAGCCCCCTGTACAGGCCTCCCGCCCTGACGCCCATGGCACCGCAAAAGGCGCGCGCCTCGAGGGAGAAGCAGCTGCGCTCCTTGCTCCAGGAGATTGCGGGTGAGAAGCAGCCCCTGCCGTGAGGGTTGGCAGCGGGCAGGGCAGATACGCTTCCCCTCCCGCCCACGTCTGGTCACTGGTGCAACATTGTCAGTGCTCACAAAGCAAAAGCAAGTGTGTGGGAGCGAGTGTGGGAGCGCGCAGTGGGCGTGGGGGCCCCCCCACACGTTACAAGGAAGAAGCGGCGGCGGCGGCAGCTCCAGGTCTACAGCATCTAGTCCAGCCGCCCATTTCTCTCCCACTCGCTGCACGAGTCAGCGTGGCTTCAGGTGCCCAGTCCACAGGCGGGGCTGGGGCCGTAGGTGAGCTCCCTGGTGAGCAGCATGTCCCACCCGGCCTTTTGACCAGTGGGTGGGGCACCCCTCGGGTCTGCCCGCGAAGCCCGCCAGTCCCCCTCCCTCCGATGCAAGATTGGTCAGGGCACACTCTTGCAAAGGCATGGATCCTGGCCTGGCCCCCTTTTCTGGCCCAGTGCAGCTCATTTTCCTGGCCGTGCTGATGGTCCTCAGCTACAGTGAGAGAGGCCCGCATGAGTTCCTCCTGAATAATGCCCTCCAGAAGGCCTTTGCGTCTGAACTGGACGACATCCGCACTCCGGAGGAATTCTACAGCTGGGCCAGGCAATCTCTGCTGCCCAGCGTCTACAGCGATTCCCCAGGTGAGGGCAGGTGCGTCTCTCCCGCTAAAGGGGAGGGGGAGAGGCCAAGAAGAGGCCCTTCCCAGTAAGTTCCAGCCCGTCCCCCACCCCACCTTCCGCACACCAGCGTCTTCCCCAACTCCTCCCCGCTTTCCAACTCTGCCCAAAGCGCTCCTCCCCTGCACGCAAAAGCAGCACAGCCCCCCTCACCCTCCCCTGCACGCAAAAGCAGCACAGCCCCCCCCTCACCCTCCCCTCTCACCCTCCCAGAATCGGCCATGGATGGAAATTCTTTCCTTGTGGGCAGCGTGCGCCTGCGGCAGATCCGGGCCAAGGGAGCTCCACGGAAGCCTGGGCCGGTTCTCCTCTTGCTCCAACAAGAGCCCTACACCGGCAAGCTGGAGGGGATGGCAGCTCCTGCTCCCAGCTGGGGGCCTTCTAGTGTGGATGAGAGAGCCGGGGAGAGTCCCTGGGTGCACCGGAGTGAGAGCATCCTGAAAGAGCACCCCATCTGGGGGAAGCTGGCTCTCTATCCAGGAAGTGGTTACCTGGCAAGCCTTGGCACAAATGCAAGCCACGCGAACAGGTACCTGGACTAGGAGTGCCACAGGTGTGGCCAGGTGCAGAAGAGACAGCCAGCCTTAAAAGCTTATGCTGCTCTTTCTGGACAGGTGTGCACTTGTATCTCCAATGCCCTGTCACTGGGCATGGCCTGGCCGGGCTCTCTGCTGTCCCAGAGTAACCTGCAACTTCTAGCCTGGCAAAGCTATGGTGGGGGGAGTGGGAGGGGTAGCAAAACCTGGAGCCATGGTCTTAAGTGGGTGGCCAGGTGGAAGAGAGAAAGCAATTTTGGAACATTCCCTCTGGCCCACTCTGAACGGGCCTGAGCTGCTGTTCTGCTCATTTCTCTTCTCTCTCTAATCTGGAGGTTCAGCAGACACCAAAAAGTGCTCTGCCCTGTTCATCCATCATCTCCCAGTTACCTTTGTGCTCCGAGAAGCTGCCCAACAGATTCATGCGTGGGGGTGGGGCTGTTAGGAGTGTGCTGTTGCTAGGGTAACAGAAGATCTCTTGCCAAGATCCTGAGAGCATCCCTGGGGCTGCTTGAGACTTAGCGGGCCTCACCATGCCCTTCCAGCACTGGTCAGCCAGAGGCTTCCAGAACGCCTCCAAGGTCCTGGGGGGGGGAGCCCACAGCCCCCCCCATGCTGCGGCTGGCCTGTCTCTGCTGTTATTCACTGCCTCCATCCTTCATCATCCCGCTGAGTGATCCTGGCCACTGCCAAACAACAGAGTTCTCCATTAATTGGTCTAGCATGGGGACTGAAGGAGAGCGCAGCTCTTTGGGACTCCATTTAGAGTTTGCAGGCTAGAAATCAGTGGGAGGGGTTTTGAGGGAGGGCCAGAATTTGCGATGGGGGGGGCTCCAACAAACTCTATACACGGGGCCACCCACTCCCAGCAAGTTTGGGCCCAGCTCTCGGAGGTCTCACTGGCAAACTCCCGACAAGCTCTGGCAGGAGAGCAGCCCCAGCCAGTCAAGGCCTGTGTGCATCTTTTCCTCCAGCGTCCTCCGATATCTGGAGCAGAATCATTGGCTGGACGGAAGCACACGAGCTGTCTTTGTGGAGTTTGTCGTCTACAACGCAAACATCAACCTCTTCGGTGTCGTCACGCTGATCCTGGAGACCGACGGGATAGGCAAGGGGGGCCAGTGGGTAGGGGGCAGCCATCCCTTCCTGGCCACCATGGGCCTCAGACTAGGCAGGGTGGTGAGGCAGACAGGCTCGCCTGGGGCTGATGGGTGCGGGAGGTGCCCCTCCTGCCCCCTGGACTGGCACTTCCCTCTCCCTCCCCGGGCCCTGCTCTGACCCTGCTTCTCCCCCTGGCAGGGGCTTTGCTCAGCAAAGCAGAGCTGCAGATTCTCCGTCTCTATCCCAACAGCAGCGTCCTTGTGCAGCTGGCCTGGGCCCACATCACCTTCCTCCTGTTTGTCTTATACTACATCGTGGTGCAGGCGAGTGGCGGGGGGACTCTGTGGGGCAGGCCGGCTCAACTAGAGCTGGGAGGGGCTGCGTCTGTGTTGGGTGGCGGCGGGAAATCCACGGGAGCTTTGAGGTAGGTGTGGAGGCTGCTGTGGCACCAGGCAACCACGTCACAGCTTTTGGCTTTGCCAGTCACTCCGCTCTGTGCCCCAGCTGGAGCCTGCCTTCCCATGGGGCGCTCAGGGATGCCTTGTGGCTTGTAGGGCCAGCAGCTGAAGCAGCAGAAGTGGAGGTACTTCAGCAGCAAGGGCAACCTGCTGAGTGCCAGCACCACCCTCATCAGTGTGGCAACTGTCGGGCTTTACGTGAAGAGAGGCCTCCTGGCACGAAGCATCCTGAAGCAGCGCCGCCAGGATGGCACCAGGTGAGCTGCCCTCCCCCTGCACACCACTCCCCGCCCTTCCCTTATACAGCCGGGCTACGCTGGCTGGTGCAGATTCCCCCAGGAACTGCCAGGCTTGGCTCTCGGGCACACAGGGAGCAGCTCAGGCATGGCTTCTCCTGCCCTCCCGAAGCAGGGGGGCTTTCAAAGGCCCCTTTCCCTCCGACAGGTTCATCAGCTTCTACGAGATGGTGGAGGTGGATTCCTCTCTGACCTACCTGATTGCCTTCTTGGTGGCCCTGACAACCATCAAGCTGTGGAATCTCCTCCACTTGAATCCCCGAATGCACCTCATCACACAGACGCTGCAGAAAGCCTGGGACGAGGTCCTGGGATTCTTGTTCACACTTCTGGTGCTTCTCACAGGTTATTCCATTGGGGTAAGACACCTGCCCCCTGGGGATAACTCAAGAAGCCCCAACTGATGGAGTGGGGGGGGAGGCTCGGGAGGCCCCATCCGCTCTTGGTAGGTGTCTGGTCCTCCCACCTTCAGTTTTGCTCTCTGCCCACCCATCAGTGCAACCTCCTGTTCGGGTGGAGCATCTCCGATTACAAGACCTTCTTTGACTCAGGGGTGACCATCGTGGGGCTTCTGATCGGGATCTTCAATTACGAAGAGGTTGGTGCCTTGCACACACACCCCACGCTAACCAGTGATGCAGGGAGGCTGACCTGCAGGGCCCCCCAGCATGGTGCTACTGGTTCCGTACCCAGCACGATCCCTCAGTAGGGCTTCCGCGCTCTGGGTTCACAGTCATGCAGCTGGGCTGTAGGCCCAGCACCGCCACCTGCACGGCTATGCGTGTCCAGAACCTACCATCACACGCTCATGTCCCCTGCGGTTAGGTCATTGCTTTGGACCCGGTGCTGGGCTCTGTGCTGATTGTTACCAGCGTCTTCTCCATGGTGTTTGTGATCATCAACCTGTTTGTCTCTGCCCTTCTGACCATCTTCAGTTGGGAGATGAAGGCTGCCAAGGTAGGTGGTAGCAAGGGGCTGGCGCAGCTCTGCCCCAGCTGAGATCCACGAGAGTCCCTTCCCACAGGGAGCTGCAGCCCCTCCTCACCGCCCACATTCACGAGCCCTCTCCCCTCAATGTAGGCCAGCGAGGAGGACTCCGTGATGCAGCTGATTCAACTAAAGATCTCGGCCTTGTTTGGAATCAGGCAACAAGCCTTGGCAGCACCAGCTGCCCTGGAGGCACAAGGATGAAACAGTTCTCCTCAGCGATGAGAGCTCACACTACCTGCCAAGGACCCCCATTTTCTAGGCATCGCCAAAGTGCATTCCATCCTCTTCTCCCAGGTGTGCAGCACGTGCAGTGTAATCCCGCTCTGATCCAGCATTTTCACTGGCTTTGGCCTCCTTCCATGCCACCACACTCCATTTTCTTTCTAACATGGTTCCTTCCTGACACACCTTTGAGTTAGTGGTGCTGGGACTGGCCAAGGCATCCTGCCCCCGAGATCTTGTGATGGGAATCCCCCCCCCCCATTTGCCAAGAGGAAGAAACCAAACCCATTAGAACGATTCCTCCATTCCTCTAAGATGTAAGGATCCCACTTCCTGAAGCAGAAAGCCTTCTTCCTCAAACCTCCACAGAAGGCAGGCTCTAGCCCTGGACAAGCAAAAAGCATGCACCCACCCACCTCCAGCCCTAAGATCCCCCCCCCCCGAAGGAGCAGCACACAGCCAGGATGGGCTAGACTTGCACCTGCCACCCCAATTACAATGGCAGCTGCTCCAGGGCCCACATCCCGGCTCCCCCCAGCCTGCTTTCCTGAAGCTGAAGGGCAGCCTCAGAAGTGCCCTTGTGGAATCCGTGCTGCGGCTCCTCGTGAATATGGCCCAGACCGAGCAGCCTTGTCCCGAAACACCAGCAAGAACCTGAAGTCAAAGCAAAGCATTTCCACTCCTTCAATAAACAGTATGCGTTATTCAACCACAACTGGACCGGCCGTGTACATGTTGCTCTGAAGGAATGCACATGGGTTAGTTCTCTCCTTTAATGATGAAAATTTGGTGAGCAGATACCAGCCCCTGGGTCACCGTAGTGAAATGAAGGGCCCAGATGGGGCACCAGCTGCTCCCCCCCTTGCTCCCACAGAGCCCCACCTCCTCTGAACCCTGCAATGAACCGAGGAGGGAGACTGCTCCCTTTGATACAGACCCAACAGAGACTATCCCTCAACTTTATTTAGAATTAATAGAGAAGGTACAAACCCATCAAACTGTCCCAGAAAAGCCATGTAGAAGTGTTACATACAGACATGTTACATGGGAGAGCAGAGGTGGCCTCTTGGCACCACAGCCGGTCCATAATAGCAGCTGCCAGCATTGCTGCCACTCGTGGTTTTCCCCACGGGCCAGGTAAGCGGCTGGAGAGCCAGGAGTGATGATGCACAAGTCAAGCGATGGCCCGAACCCAGCCTGGGGGAGTGGGGGGGGAGCTGCAGTGGACCCTGGAGAGAGGGCCTTGTCTGGGCCGCATTAAGGCAGAACCAGGATCCCTCAGAGGTGGGAGAGGGTGCCTACTTCTCACAAGCTGAACCACCACCGGGTCGAGAGACACCTGGGCAGGCTTGCCTTCTGTGCTCATTCGTGGCATCCCAGCCCACAGGAATGAAGTAAAGGCCCCAGAGGGCTCCCTGAGAATGTGGCAGGCCACACAAAGCTAGCAGGGGTGCTGAGGCAGCCCCCCTTTCACAGCACACTACCGGGGGGTGCTTCTGTCCCATCAAGCTGCCCAGAACCTTCTGTCTGGTTGGTGTGGCCAAGCAACCCTTGGTCCAAGTGAGACCTAACCACATCACTCCTTCCCCCACCCCAGAGGGCAGAGCAAAGCTTTTCTGGGGCGATCCAGGCCGAGCGGAGCTCTTCCCTGCTCCCACCTCAAAGCAGCTTCGTAGTCCCCCTCCTGAAGCACAATGGAGGGCATCAGAAAAGCAGCAGCATTTGGTGTAAGTACAGCAGGAAGAAAGGCCAAGAGGAAGAGGAAGAGGAAAGAGCACTCGGGCGTGCTGCTAAGAGGGGGAGCAGCAATCCAGGCCCATCCCAGGTGCTCTTAGGTTTTCTTCTTCAGCTCTTCAAACCTGCGAGAGAGGTCGTCGAAGTCGATGTCTTCTGAGGTGGAAGCGCTGGTGCCGGCAGAGGCGGTGGGCAGCGTGTCTGGCACAGACGGCAACTCCGGGAGCACAAAGTTGTCCCCTGAACTGGGAGCGGGAGCCGGGGCCCGCCCCCTGGGCTCAGGCTTTGGGCCGGGACCTGCAGCAGACAAAAAGGGGGCCGTTACAAGCGGCAGGCAAGGCCCCGGACCGGCTGATAGCAGCCACCACTTCTCAGGGCAGAGGGGTGGAGCTAGGAGTAGCTGGGCACGGCGCCCACACAGGGAGAGGGAGGTGCTGGCCCGTTCCCGCAGACCAATAGCCTCACCCATCCGGGGAATCGGGTTTGCTCTGGTGCAAAACTGGCCCAATGGGAAGATCCTGGTTTGGAGCAGGGAACTGAACTAGGCGATCTTGAGGGGAATGACCTCCACTCACTAGCTGTGCCCCCATGGAGCCCTGCAGCCATTACCAATAGCTTCGGGGGCCCAAGGAGTAAGGAACCAGGGCATCCAAGGCATGGACTGCACAGGAATCACAGGCCTGTGCACATGCTGTCCCGCCTCCCCACCCCCCATGGCAAATGCAGCAGCTCAGCTGACCCTGAGTGCAAATGGGAGCAGCGGCTGGCACAAGCTCCCAGACTGCAACTCCAGGCGTCCCCACCTCCACCTCCCTCCCTCTTTGCAGCCCTTCTCTGGACTCACCTGTCACCTGCGAGGATGGCACGACCTTGTCTGCACCAATATCATCAATCTGAAACAGAGAGAGGCTGCTTTTGCACAGGGTCCAGGCCCAAGGATCTTCTCTTCCCAGCTCACCCCACAAGAGCTGCCTGGAAAGCCTGCAGAAGCCTTGCCCACATGCATGCAGAGAGGGAAGCCGAATGCAGAGGTAGCAGCCATGGCTTTGGGCCCCTGCCTGGGCAGGACCATGGAGGCGGCTCCCCGCCCCACTCTCACGGAATCAAGCTGAGATGGGTGAGAGACCAGGGCAGTGCTGTTCCTGTGGAGGAGGCAGTTCTTCTGAGCCTCAGCAAACAGCAGCTGCACAGTGAAGAGCCTGCCCTTCCTCCTCCAGGGGTGAGGGGATGCAAGCAGTGCAGGGAAGAGTCACTGTTCAGGCAGATGGAACTTCTCCCCTCCCCCTGCCACAAAGTGAACCCCCGCTGCCCTAAACCAGGGGTGAGGAACCTCTCTTGGTCCAAGGGCCAAATTCCATTTTGGAGAAGCTTTTGGGCCCACATTCCAGCGGTGGGCAGCAGCAAAGGCAAAGGGGGCAGGGCCAAAACACCACAAGTTCCAGCCTATGGTAGCCTCGAGCTCCTACCACTAGTTACTGAGCCTTAGGACAGGCATTTGAACCTTTCAGAATGGGAGGGAAACGCACAAAAGCCAGGAAACCACCCCGCGGCTGATGGCTGGGGGAAGGGAGTGGCCAGATTGGGACCCCGGGCTGGAGGTTCTGTACCCCTGCCCTAAACATCGCAGAAGGCCCGGGTTGAACGGTGCGGTGCAGAAGGCACCTCCAAGGTCGATCACCAGCTCCAAGAAGAAGAGCCTGCCCGTGCCCAGCGCTTGACTGGGGCCCTCACACAACCGCCTCGGCCAAGCAGCAGCATGAAGGCAGCGAGCAGGGGGCTGATGGGGCCGCCGCCGCACCAGACACGCGTCTCCCCCACTGCAGCGAGACGCAGCCCTGTGGCACACTTACGGACTCATATGTCGGGGGAGTTGCTGGAATCTGAGGGGGGTGAAGGCTGGTGAAAGGCTGGTACGTGCCCACGGGCAGCCCATTGAAGTTCTCCTGCATGGGAGAAAGGCCCCGTCAGAGGCAGGCAGGCAGGCAGGCAGGCAGGCACGCCCCCGTAAGGGCAGGATGACGTGGACAGGTGCCACCTGGGAGTGCTGCACTGGCAGAGCAGAGGGGCTGCTGGGAAGCACTGCCCCCACCGCAGGCAGCGCCCCAAAGACCAGCTTGCCACCTGCCCCACTCTCCAGCTCCAATGGCACTGGCTCTCCCCTCCCTCCTGTTGAAAGCCAGACCCAGCACTCACCGGTCCCTTTAGAGGTGGGTAGGAGAAAGGGGGAGTCGGGGAGGGCATCGGCATGGGCACGACTCCGTCAGGACCAGCCAATGGGGCCATGAAGCCACCGCCGCCTCCACGGCCACTTTTCTTTATGTCGTCCACAAATCCCACATCGATCAGGTCTGCTTCCACGCCTGCGGGAGCCTCAGCCTAGGGTGGGGTGGGGAGAGCCTCACGTCACAAGAGGAAAGAGGGCTGCTAGTGGAGGAGGGCAGGACCAGCTCCACAAGGAAGCCCCCCCCCCCGCCCCACTCACCATGACCACAGAGTCCGGCTCGTACGGCACATTGTAGTTCTTGGCAATCTCAATCAGGTACCGCTCCACCAGGATTTTGGGAGGTGCCTCAACACTCAGCTTGTGCATCAGCTAGAAGAAAGGGTGGGTCAGCCCTCTGCTACCCCCTCCCCAGCTGGAGAGGCCAAGCAGCCTTTACCAGGAGTCAACCAAGCCAGACAGAAGATGCCCTTCTGAGGGGCGGTCCTGCCATCACCCCTCCCGGGCCCCCCTCCCACAGAGGGCTCTGCTGCTCAAACCCCCCTCCCCCAGTCCCCCTCTCTCTCACCCGGTCGTTGACCGTCCCAATCTGGTTGCTTCGGCACAGCTTGCCGTACTCTTTGCTGTACTTCGCACACAGCTGGTCAGCGACCTGGCACAGAAAGGGCACACTCAGCACAGAGGCCAGAAGCCATGGGGGTCTCCACTTCCACTCTAAGGAGGGGCAGGGGAGTGGTGGGGCCGCACCTTGGGCAGAAGGGCTGGGCCTGCAGGCAGAAGAACCAGCTTCAGTCCCCGAGGCAGCTCCAAGTGTCTCTCAGCCTCCTGGGAGGCTAGGAGATCTAGCGGTCCTGCCAGCTCTCCTCCCACAGGCCCTCCAGCGAGGCTGGGCACCAACCCAGGGGACCACCCACTCTGCCAAGGCACAGTCGGCATGACTCACAATTTTCAGTTCAGCCACCTCTGACTGCAGGCGGGGGGCTGCCCAGATGAGGGTGGAAACGGCTTCCGCTAGGCCGGAGTCCAGCTCCCTGCAGAGATGACATAGAACCACACCAGGCTCAACCCCAGGGCACTCCAGGTCTCGAGGAGCAGCAGAGGGGCTGCAGGAGGTCACTACAAGGGTCTAGCAGAAGGGAGCCTCCCCCAGCACCTTCACCCTGCCACACCAGGCCCTTACTTCATGGAGTGAATGAGGCCAAAGCGTGCCAAAAGTAGGTCGCAGTACAGCTCCAGGATCTCCATGGCCTCCACCAGGTAGTCCTCCCGGATGATGTGCTCCACACGGATGCGAGCCCGCTCATCCTTGCCAGCAGACAGATAGTCAGCAATTTCCTTCCGTGCCTTCTGGGCTAGCTCAGCTGCAAGACAAGGGCTTGTCACGGGCCAGGAGGAGGTGGCCCACTCACATGCCCTGATCCTGTGCCGTGTCAAGGGTCTACAAGGGCAGGGGCCGCGACACCGAGCAGCTCTTTGCCACAGTCACACACACGCCTCCCAGTCTTTCCAGGAGCAGAGCAGAGGCCACAGCGGCACTAGGTTGCCCTCCTAGGGAGCTCACAGGGAATCTACCCACACTAGCATCCTGCATGCAGCCTGCAAATTAAGCATCTCTGCCTACCCGTGGAGCTGCTGGAGGGCACTGCCAAGAACAGCAGCAGCTGGCTCCCCAGGAGAGCCACTCTGGTGATGGGGGTTCAGAACTAACAAGGTGGGGAAGTCAGCTTTGCCCACGCTCTCTCTCTCTCACACACACTCACTTTTCTTTTTCTCCAACAACTTGAGGCGATTGATGACAAGACGCAAGTTGACTCGCAAGCGCTCAGCCTTGAAGCCAGAGCCCAGCATGGTGTGGAATTCCTGCGTGGAAGAGACAGAAAGCCTCCTGTTCAAGGCAGGCAAGCGACACGACAGCTTTCTTTCCAAGACACGCTGCTTGCCATGTTCTAGTGTGCATATATTGTGATTTCTTATTCATATAATAAGCAGATGCAAATAAATTTATGTCAGTTTTGGCTGAAAACAAGAGTTAAAAGTTTGGACAGGCTATGAATACTAGCTGCTCCTCAACAAAGTCCATACAGAGCTAAAGAAAACAAAACAAAATGCTGAAGATAACCTGCATGCAGCGTATCTCAAACTCTCTTTGCCCAATTTGAAATGGAGGAAAATGCAGAATTCCTCCTTTTGGATTGGTAACACCTTCCTGGTCTTCTTCCTTCACACCCCTTAAAGCAGCCCTCCAGATGTTTTGGGCGACATCCCCCAGGATCCCTGACTATTGGCCATACTGGCTGGGGCTGCTGGAAACTGAAGCCAACATCTGGGGGGCACCAGGTTGGCGAGGGCTGCCCTAAGGGGCCAGCAGGTGATTCTCCCGGGGCTTCCCTTGCCCTCCTTCCAGGAAGCAGCTACTGAATGAAGGCCAAGCCCTGGCGGCGGGACACCGGCTGGGCGCTCTGGAGCTCAGCTCTGCCAGAGGGCAGGGCAGAGGAAGGGCAGGGCTCTACTCAAAGGCCACCCGTCTCATGGCTCGCTGCCAGCGCTTTGCTCCAGGAAGGGCCTTCTCGAATCCCGGGCAAGCTCCCACCTGCGCGGGCTCTCTCCTGGCTGAGGGGTCAGCAGCAGCAGCAGCAGCACTACGAAGAAGCCGCGGGGTGGGGGGGTGCGCCCTGGAACGGAGCAGGCACCCAAAGAGAAGCCGTCCCGCCAGCGGCCGAGGCCAGAGTAGGGAGGCCGGCCGGGGTGCCATGCCAGGGAGAGGCCCGGGAGAGGGCAGGAGACGGCGGCCCTCCCTGCAAGGCGAGCCCGGCTCCCTGGAGGCGCCTGCCCCGCTCGCCCCCGCCCGCTGCCCGGGCCCCACAGGCGCTGCGCAGAGCCGGCTGCCCGGGGGGTTGGGGGGGGTGGGGTGGAGCGCCGCCACCCGGACTGAGGCGCCGCTTCTGGGGCTGGGCGAGGGGGGCGGCTCGGGCGCCTCCCAGGCCGCGGGCGACCGCTCGCCGCCCCGGCCTGCCCGGCTCCGGAGAGGCGCCGCGAGCCTCTTTCCCTGTGTCGCGGGAGGACTTCCCCCCTACCCGCTGCGGCTGCGGCGGCTCCTGCTCCTGCTCGGGCTCCGCTGCCGCGTCTGGGCCTGGGCAGCGCCGTCGGAGGCGAAGGGATACGGCTCAGGGCGGTCCAGGAGTGGCCGCCTGCCTCCGCCGCCGCCCCGCCTCCGGAAGTGCGCGTCAGCCGCCGCCTGCCGGAAAGGCCCGCCCTGAGCGACGCGAGCTCCCGGGCCGGCGGGCGGCGCTTGTGCGGAGCGACTTCTCGGGAAAGACGACGCGCAGGGGCGGGAGAGGCGCCGCACTTCCCGGCGCGGGGCGCGCTTTCTGCGGCCCCCGGTCCCGCGGCCTCCGCGGCAGGGTCCCGGCTTCGCGCGCAGCACCGGCGTCCCGCACGGTGTAGGGCCGGCGGGAGGGGGCGCGGCGGCGGCGGGGGCCACGCCCTCCGCCGGTGGCCGCCCGCCCGCCCGGGGCGCTTCTGGGGCTGGGCGCCCCGCGCTGAATGGTGCCGCGCGGCGGCGGCGGCTGAGACTCCCGCGAGCCCCGGGCGGGCGGCTGCTCGCGGCTCCCTCCCTCCCTCGGGACGACACCCTGGCAGGCTCCGGGGACGCATCGCGGCGGCCCCGGGGAAAAGGCTCCGCGGCGCCGGCGCCGCCCCTTCGCCCCACCGACCGGCCGCTCTCGGGGCTGCAAGGCCGCAGGCGCGCTCCGCCCCGCCTCGGAGGGAGGCTTCCGCGCGGCGCGCCCCCGCCCGCCTGTCCGCCGGTCCCGCCGTGCACGAGCCGGGCGCTCCCGCCGCGCCGCCATCTTCCCTCCCTCCGTCCGTGTGTGTCGGCCCGCCAGGCAGCCCGGGCGGCCCTTTGTCCGCGCGGCTGCGCGAGCCCGGCCCGGGCGACGGAGCCCCGAAGCCAGGTAAGGGCGGCGGCGGGAGCGGGGGTCCTAGCTCGGGTCTTCTCCTGGCGTGCCGCCCGAGGGGCTGACGGGGCTCTTCTCTCCCCAGGTGCGCCCCCCCCGGGGGGGGAACCATGTCCCGGCGGAAACAGACCACCCCCAATAAAGTGCACTGTGAGTAGTGGGCGGCTGACGAGGGGCGGGCGGTGTCGTTGCCGTCTCCGGGCATCCCGGACTGGGCCAGGCGGAGAGGGACGACTCGCCTAAGCCTTGTGGGGTGGGGCTCAGCTCTTGCCCGGGGTCCAGCGCTCTGGCCTCGGGGGGGGGGGCTGCCCACCCCCTGTGGCGGGGGGCTGCCCACCCCCTGTGGCGGGAGGCAGCTGCCCTGAGCCAGCCGGGCCCCCAAGAAGCGACAGAGGGGCCGCCTTGGCAGATGGCAAGCTGAGTGGGTGGCCGGCGGAGGCGCTCAGGGTTGGCACAGGCCCCCTGTGATGCTCCAGTGGCCGCTTGCCTCTCCCTCTGGGCTAGCAGCCCCAGTTGTAACTGGAAGCAGCAGCCTCCATCATGGCTGCGGCTGGTGGTCTGCTCCTGGGCAGGGCAAGAACCCCCTTCCTTCTAGCTTCATAATGGGAAGATAGATAGCCAGAATTCAGAGGCTGGCTTTAAAAGGCCATCAAGCTCATTAGGCATCAAAAAGCAAAGGTGGGACAGAAGTGGAGTACAACAGAAAGCTAAACCTGGACTGTAAAAGGGCGCCAGGGATGGGGCACGTGTGGCTGGACTGCCGCTCCATCATTCCTCTCCATTGGCTGTGCTGGCTGGGGCTGATGGGAGTTGCAGTCCACCGACACTCGGAGGGCCCCACATTCCCACCCCTGCGCTTCTCCGCATGTAACAGCATCACTCCATGAAGGAAATGGAGTGGCAGATGGAGGTCTTCCAGACCCTCGACTGGGCTGCTGGGCCACCTTGCTCCAGGGCAGAGCCCCGGGGCACGTCCGAGCCCTCCCGGTGTGCTTAATGCAGCTGAAGACGTTTGTATTTCCAGGTCATGCTGGAAAGGATGCGAAGGGGCGGATTGGTCAGGCTACCGTTGCTTTGCAGGAAGGGTTTGGGGAAAGCTGTTCTGGGGAGTGGACCCCAGGCATTAGTCCCATTCTGGGCCACCTTCAGGTAGGGGAGACCGCCACTGGGCACCAAGGGATCAAGGAGTATCTGGGCAGAGGAAGGCCAGAGGTCTGATGTCTCCCTCTCCCCTGTGCTTCCAGGGGAGCAAGTCATTGCTGGGCTGGAAGAGCACACGCGGCAGGCCATGATGAAAAGGGACTTCCCTGAGCTGCTCGGAGCTCCGCCGCTGACGCAGCCGCTGCCAGAGAAGGACTCCAGCAGCAGTGAGTTGTGCTGTTTCTGAGATGGGGCGGCCCAAGGTGCCACCAGCTCTCCCGGAGGCCTAGCCGGTCTCTAGGGCATGGGGCCAAGAGCCATTGCTCTGTATTCCAGGTGACAGTGAGGGGGACGAGGAGACCACGCAGGATGAGGTCTCCTCTCCTGCTTCTGAGGAGGACGGAGCAATGGCCACAGTGAAAAAGGAGCTGGACTCTGTGGAGCCACTCGGCCGCAGCAAGCAGGTGACTCCGGGCCATGAGGCAAGTGTGTCTCCTTGATTGTAGCCAGCATGTGCCAAGTCAAGAGAGCCCCACCGCTGTGGGTGTGGGGCTGGGGGGTTTGGGAGAAGGGATATTGATTGTAACGGATTCTTGGATATGGCACAGGGACAAAGCACAGGTGTGTCAACACGATGGCTATCTGGGACTGCCCTGTCCGGAAGGCAAGTGTGAGAGCAGTTGCTTTCATGCCCTGCTAGTGGTTTCCCCAGAGGCATCTGTTGGCCGCTGTGGGAAGTCAGATGCACAGCTAGATAAATGGGTCCTCAGTCTGATCGAGCGGGGTTCTTAACACACCTAACACCCACCCACCCACCCCAAGTCTTGCAGTGCAGAGTGCCTGCACTCTCCCCCTCCTCCTCCTCCCTGAGTGCCCTGCCTCTCCTTGCTTCCAGATGGGAGCCAGCCCAGACACCCTGATGGGGCTCTCCAGATGTCCCCTCTGCCAGCTGGAGTGTGGAAGTCGGGAGCAGCTTGTCACTCATGTCTATCAGGTATTGGGGGGGGGGAACACACCATGAGATGACCGTCAGGCAAGGCTAGACCCTCCCTGCCCTCCAGGCTGAAGTGGCTGATTCTTGACTGGGCTGGGAAAGGGGGACGTGGGGGATGGATGCCTATTCCATCACCCCCAGTGGGTTTGCACATCCCAGGGAAGGCCCTGCGGGTCCCTCTCCTTCCTCTTTTCCCCAACGGAAGAGGGAGCTCCTCCGTGGCTTGGCTTTGGCCAGCCCTTGCAGGGGCAGCTGAGAGGGGAAAGGGCGGTGGAGCCCTTGCCTCACAGCCCGGCCTCATTTGCAGCACACGGCGGCTGCAGTCAGTGCCAAGAGCTACCTGTGTCCCGTCTGCGGCCGAGCACTCAGCTCCCCAGGCTCGCTGGGCAGGCACCTCCTCATCCACTCCGAGGATCAGCTGTCCAACTGCGCCGTGTGTGGGGCGCGCTTCACCAGCTATGCCACTTTCAACAGGTGAGAAGCGGGAACCCCTCTTGCTCGGAAGGGGTGATGCTTGGCAGGACGCTAGGTAGCCCTGGAGGGGCCTTCTGTGGAGGTCTCACAGAGGCCGAAGGGGTGACGTCTGGTAGATCCTGGGGCTAGCTGGAGGAGGTGACCCCAAAGGCCCCTTCCAGACCGGGGCTGCATGGGCTGCTTACAGTAGGAGGAGGACCTAGTATGCAAAGATGGGGGGGGGCGAGGGGAAATGGGGACTCCGCAGCGAAGGCAACAGCTTGCCAGGCCCACAGGGAGGTCTCAGAGATCCACGCAAGCCCATTCTTTGTCTTTCACAGTGAGAAGGTGCCGGAGGTGCTTTGTGGAGATGCCTTGCCCCTCCCTCTGCCTGAGGGCTCTTCTGGGGCTGAAGAGAAAGCTACTGCTCTCAGCCCCACCGTGCACCCTGCCGGCATCCTCCTCGTGTGCAACAGCTGTGTGGCTTATCGAAAGCTTCTGGAAGCTCAAGCCCCTGGTGTTCGCAAGTGGGCCTTGCGACGGCAGAACGAGCCCCTGGAGGTGAGGCTGCAGCGCCTGGAGCGGGAACGCACAGCCAAGAAGAGCCGTCGAGACAATGAGACGCCTGAGGAGCGGGAAGTGAGGCGCATGAGGGATCGCGAGGCCAAGCGCCTGCAGCGCATGCAGGAGACAGATGAGCAGCGGGCACGCCGCCTGCAGCGGGACCGCGAAGCCATGCGGCTCAAGCGTGCCAATGAGACCCCTGAGAAGCGGCAGGCCCGGCTCATCCGGGAGCGCGAAGCCAAGAGGCTGAAGCGGCGGCTGGAGAAAATGGACATGATGCTACGTGCTCAGTTTGGCCAGGATCCTTCGGCAATGGCCGCCTTGGCTGCCGAGATGAACTTCTTCCCACTGCCAGTGGGGGGCGTGGACCTTGATGGGCAGCTGCTCGGCAAGATGGCCTTTGAGGAGCCCAGTCCCAGCGCTCTGCACTGAGCGGCTGCTCGTCGGGAGCCACTGGCCAGGGCTTCACGGCAGTGCCGGGGGACAAAGGGCACTTGTCAGGCCAGGGCTGCGGGGGCAGGCGGTGCGCGAGGATGGGATGACACACTGGCAGCCTGTGTGCTGTGTGGGGCCCACAAGTCACTGGGTGTCAAGGGGTGGGGTGGGGTAATAAATTAATTGTACATGTTCCAAGTCTCTCTCTCAAGCGCTGCACTACTGAAATAGGGGCAGGAAGCCAAGACCTCAGGCACTGGTGTTGTCAACTTTACACTTCTAAGGGGGGTGGATGGGTGGAGAGAGAGAGGAACACGGCAGCAAGGGGTCAATTTCTCTCTCAGTCCTGTGTCCCAGTCTCTGTCCTGCCCGGTGGAAGGAGAGAGACTGGGTAGCACCTGGGAGAAGCTGCCTCTTCCTTGTTGGCTTGGCCTGGTCTGTTCCCTCACACCAGTCCTCTTCCTGGCCAGGCTCGGTGCAAAGGGAAGTCCAGAAGTATACCAAGTAGGGGGACTCTCCTCTGAGAACCTTGAGTTTGGTCTGTGATTTTCTGCACAATGATGGCACAGAGCGAGTTGTGCCAGCGTGAAGAGTCCTCAAGAGAGGAGAAAGGGCTCAAGAGGCACCCATCCCACCAAATTAGGGGGTGCTGAGCCTTTGCATTTAGTGTGGATGTTCACTTCTATAATTGCATCTTAATGGAATCTTTGGCCCTCAACCTGTTGTGCATGGTACAAATCAGTAAACTAAATAGCTCTCAAAGTCAGTGGTTTCTGTCGTCAAGCTCGCTCAAGAAATTGTGAAGAGGAACCAAGTCCCAAAGGGTTGAGCATCTCTGCACAGATGTGGCCAAGGGCTGGTTGCATTGGCCCCAGAAGCAAGGCTCTCCAACCTTGGGTCCCCAGATGTTGGACTACAGCTCCCAGAATCCCTTGCTATTAGCTATGCTGGCTGGGTATGCTGGGAGCTGTAGGCCAGCAACATCTGGGGACCCAAGGTTGGAGAGCCCTGCCCCAGAGCCTGATGTTGTGGGGTGCATAATCTGGTCCCCAAAGTGCATAGACAGGGTAGCCCCCCCCCCCCACTTTTGGACTGGTGCTCTTTCCAATAGGGACAGGTAACTGGCTGGCCAACCAGCATGACATGTTCCAAGTCACTGCGAGGCTGGCTGTTGTCATTGCTTTTGACCGCTGAAAGTCTTTGGCATTAGCCATGGTCGGAAACATCAGCATTAGTCACCAACCTGAGCTAACACTCCTCAAGGATGATAATGAGGTTTTCATAACTTAAAAACTCACTTCTGCGTCAAGCGCTATCTGTCCAATATATCGCCTGACCCATTTTAACTGAAAGATCAACTTGGATAGCTGTGCCTGCTGCCCGTATATGTGGATATGGCTGGAGACAGCAGCTAGTAAGAGGTCTCACATCTGGAGACTACAAGGAAAAACCTGGCTTACTACCGGCAGGGAAAACGCTGCCCTACCTTGGGGGGGGGGAGGCCAGCTTGTAAGGATACCAAGACCCACTGCCAAATTTTTGCCCCCCACCCACAGCCAGCAACCCAGATACTTGCCCCTGTGCAGCAGCTGCCCTTCCCTGTTCCTGTTCTAGCAGAGTGCTTTGAGTCCAGGCTGACAACTGCCAGCGGTTGGGCTGCATTCCAGTGTGGAGATGGTGCGCCTTCCGCTTTCCAGTCCTGAGGTTCTGGCCAAGATTTGCTCCATAAGACAAGCAAGAGACAAACACAGCAAAGGAAAAGCTATTGGCTTATAATTATATAGATATATGTATATATTTATATATATATATATATACTGTTTACATAGTCAACAAGTTAAATGCAGTATTCGTAAGAGCATTAACAATAAAAATACAATCTGTGTGTACAGAGACTTTAAATGGTAAAACAGGAAAAAGGATCTCACCCAAAGTACAAATATACAGTACAAATTGATTTATTTAAAACAGGTACAAAAAAAGCACAACAAAATAGATTATCCCCCTTGGACTGATAATGCTTCGTAAAGGAGAGGAGAGGCTGGGCGCTCGGCTAGTCCTAAGGCTTTAGATATGCAGGTGGCTACAGAGTGAAGAGGACTGTTAACTCTGGGTTTGCTACACATACACACACACACACACACACACACACCCCTCGCCAGCTGCAGGCAGGCAGCCCACCCCAACTAAGGTGCGATGCAAGCGATTGCAGGCAGGGGGTAGGGGTGAGGATGGATCTCCGAACTGGCTTTCTTGCTTGCCTCCTTCCTGAGGCAGCAAAGGGGCTTTCTCCATAATCACAAAGAACATTTCCAGGGACTCCTGTGGGGAAAGGCACGTGTGCTCTTGCAGATAGGCAAGAGAAGCAGCTGGCAATGAGGGGAAGCTCTGGAGGAGAGGATATCTGGCAGATACGTGGTCGTCGGTCAACGGCCACCCACCCACCCAAACACTTCCTTGGGCAGGCTCTTGGACAATGGACTGGCCAAGGGCACAGCCAGGCAGTGCCCGTCCCAGTGTATTGCATATCAGGGACCACCCACCCACAGTCCTGTTTTAGTGTCTCACAAGGGAAATTGCTCTGGGAAGCAGCCCCAGCTGGAGCCGTGGTCAAAGATGCTTCCACACCTTGCAGCTCTATCTTCAACTCAGCCCTGGAAATAGCATGCCAATGGGGGCAATGCCTGGGAGAGCAGAAGAGCCAGTGGTTAACCAATTAGGGAGAAGCAATACTTTGGGGATTTGGGCCCACAAATGGGGGTGGGCTATCCAGCAGAACTGAGGGGGTTGAGTGTCAACAGCTGCAGAGACTGGAGCTACTACCTGGAGAGAGATGGGTGGTTTGAGGGGAGAGGAAATGCCCAGCACCCCTCCATGACACCTTGCAAGCCCTCCCCCCCCACCTTGCCCCCATTATAACCTGAGGGAAGAAGGGCAGTCCTTCCAAAATGGTTGTCCCTGGCATCACGCTGCTGGAGGACCAAGGAGGAGCCTGGCACAGCCTTTACATGGAGATCAAGACAGTCCAGGAGGTGCACAAAGGACAATCTCGGGGAGAAAGTCAGGAAAGGCCACTGGGCGTCTTGGCCAAAAGGTGGCTAGGAATAGTGCAAAGTGCTGGGCGCTTTGGAAGAAGGCAACAAGAAGATCCCAGCGGGGAAAGCAGAGCCTGCCTGTCTGCTGCCTTTCATATACAGAGAACCGGGAGAGGGGACTGGTCAGCCAGGGAGGCCACGAGCGCTGGCAAACAATTACCTCGATGCCACACTGTGGAGCAGGAAGCAGCACACAGGGACCAGAGCCAAGGTGGTTCCAAGCTGTGGTTCCTTTAGGGTGCTGGGAGGTGGTTCCAAGCTGCTGATCTGACCCAGCAACAGCTCACCCCTGCCTGGTTTCAGAGGTTAGAGGGCACCAAGACGGGAAAGCTTGGGGCAGGGAAACTGCTCAAGAGACAACTCGTAAGGAGGCCATTCTGCATCTCTTCCAGGTCTAACACAGGGTTCCAGACTGAAAGCTGCTAACCACTTACAATTGTGTCTTGCTTCAGTTTATTTGAGTTGCCAGGCACACAAAAGAGCAATCATCACCACTATCTAAAGAATATGAACAAAGCATTTCTTACATGCTCTCTGCTTTTTCCATCCCCTTCAAAAGCTGCAAGTTGGTTAAGGTGGCCCGAATATCCCCAAATGGTTCCCAGGAAGTGCTTTCATTTAAGAGGCCGAGGAAGGTCAGGGGTGTAGGGATGCCTGCATGCACTACTTGCACTCCTGACCCAGGAACTGCCGTGCACTTTCCAGAGGAGTTGCCTGTCACTTGGGCTGCTCCACAAGTGCAGCCAGACTAGACCAGGCCCCGTATCCAACCCTGGACATTCTGACTAGTCTTAGTTGTGAATGTTTCAATGTGCAACGGCACCCACAATAAAAGTGTATACAGCCTACCTTGAAGACAGGGAGTTGGGGGGCTACAGCAGGATGGAGACAGGCTGAAGAAGCCAGACTGAGAATAATGTCTGTGCATGGAACTGCTGGTGCACGCATGCACTCACTCACACCTGCTGCACTCACACCTGCTCCCACCCCCACCCCCCGCTTATTAGCTCTCGCCTCTCAGTCTTACTTGGCTGTAGGGCCAAGAGGCTACACACTTGGTAGGCTTGCAGTTTAACAGAATGCAGCTACAGAATGATTTTCCCCTCAATAAAGCAATTGTGAGGAAATTGCATACAAATACCCCCCTGAGAAGTCCAGGCTCCCTTGACTCAATGCCCAGAAAGGGGGGGGGGGGCTGCTGCTGTGATGCCCAGAGCAAAACGGCTTGATTTAGACCTGAGCAGAGAGAGACCAGACCCATGTTCCCCCCTCCCCTGACTGCCTCTCTCCCTCCTGGTGAAAGTGCCCTGCTATGTGTGAGCAAGTGTCCTATTAAAGTGCTTGCATGACAAGGGACATTGGGGGCCCACTCCACTACTCACAGCCAGAGCAACAACTGCTACCTGTAGAGTCTGCCCTTGGCCCCTCACCCCCTCAGGCCTGCCCTGCAGGGAGGGGAGGGAGGGAGCCTCTGTCAGTGGAATGCTTTCAGGCACAGAGCTGCTGGGAGAAGGGCTGGACATCCCTTCGGTACCAAGAGGATCTGAGCAGTGGCCAAACTGAGCAAAGCCCAGTTCAGTGTGGCACACAGTTCATCCACCACCAGGGCTTCACTTTCCTGCATTTGAACGGCCCTCGATGGACAACTTGACCTCCTGGGGAATGAATGAGGGGCGGAGCAGGGGTGGCCGGGGCTCCTCCCCAAATCTTTGGAAGCTGGGCCCTGCCCAGCCATGCACAGAAATGGGGTCAAGATGGGAGGCTCCCTGGGGGGAGCCCAGGGCCACCCCACCCTTCTCCAATGGGGTTTTATCCCCTGCTGGGGCTTGTGGCTCCGGGAGGCTCTGCCCACTTCGTCCAGTCCTCTCTCGGGCAGCTCCCTGGGGGCTGGCCTGGGGAGCAAGTCTCCCATTCAGGCTCTGCAAACTGATGGAGATACAAACATCACCCACCTGGAGCCTGTGGCAGGGCAGTGAGAAGAGCCGGGCGGTCCGCTCTGGGCTGCAAGAGGACCAGCCCTGCCCATACACAAAGAAGGGGTGTTCAGGGGGGACATCAATGCTCACTTTGCTCTGCTGCTCCCCAACCACAAAATGCAATGTGACATAGCCTTGCCAGGGGCTCTCCTGGAGGTCCACCACCGTGCTAGAGTCAATCTTGAGGCCGCCGCTCATTTCCGCACTGCGCACAAAGTCCTGGGTCTGTAGGTCCTCCACCCGCTTCAGCTCCCCAGTAGCAAGTTGGATTATGGCTCCTTTCATGAAGTGGGAAGGCAAGTGGCTCTGGGAATGGGCATGTTCTGCCTCTGGTGGTGCCTCAGGACTCACTGTGCCCAGGCCATCCTGATCCACAGGCTGGAAGGATCCTGGGACTGGCTTGCCATTGGCCATGGCCAACCCTTTGAAGATGCGCCTATGGCAGAGCTGCTCCTCTGGGGACCTTGTGGACAGTCTCCTCAAGTGGCATTTCTCTGTGGCAGTGGCAGCGGCAGCAGCATCTACTGGGTTCCTCACCGACTCCTCCTTCTGCTCAGGAGGATTACGATGGGAAAGGTTTAGAGGGCTCAAGTTGTCCTTCTGCTGAGCAGAACAAACCGGGTAGTCCTGAGAAGAAAGCACTCCTACCACCCTCTGCACCTCCAAGTCTGTGTCCGGGGTACTCCGCTGAGAAGGCACAGAGACCTCCGTCCTCACGATCTGAGCACTGATTAAAAGGGGCCCCTCAGTGTCGCACTCCACCACTGTCCTTGGCCACTGCCCTTCCACCTCACTTTCCTTTGTCCCCGTGGTAGATCTCTGCTCCCCGTTTATTGTGACTACTTTGGGATTTGGCTGGCTCTCCTGCAGAGATGGTGGCTGTGGGTTCAGGCCAGCAACAGGACCCTCGAATGTTGAATAGCCTGCTGGCAGGTGGGACATCTGGTAATAGACTGGAATTCGGCTCTGTGAAGCATCCAGCGGCTGGCTCCCTCCGTGGGACTGCAGAGAGTGGCCTGGCGACAAAGCAGAGGCAGTGGTCTTGCCGAAGCTGGGGGCTGCCTGTGGGGGAGGGTCGGAGTCTTCAGCCAGGAGAGGGGTGTAGGGCACAAAGTGGGGGATGTGGGAGGTGCCCAGGCAGGTCGGAGGTGGCAGGAGGTGGCTGGGCAGGAAGCCGGGAGGCACGGTGGCGGCGGCAGCGTAGGGCAGCGAGTAGGGTGAGCCCACAAACTGCAAGGGGGCTGGAGGGAGCGGGGTGTAATGGATAGGAGAGTACTGGATCGCCGGATGCTGCAGGAGCGGCGAAGACATGGTGAAGGCCGGCAGCGGGCTCACGTTCACCACGGGCGAGAAGGTGGCCGGCGGTACCGCCGCCACTTTGTACAGCAAGCCGTACTGGTCCACGGTCAGGCTGGCCACTGCCTCGGGGGGGCCGCTGCTCTCGCTGTATCGGGAAGGCGGCGCCTGGCTCGGCCCGCCGGATGCCGCCGCCCCCCGGGCCCACCCCGTCGCCGCCGTGGTGTCTCCTCCGCCCCCGCCGCCCGGCCCCCGCTCCTGGCTGCTGCTGCTGCTGCTGGCGGCTGGTGGCAGCTCTCGCTTCTTGGGTGGGAGGCACTCCTGGCCGCGCTCCTGGGCCGCTCGCATGGCGCCCGCTCCGGGGACGGGGCCCGGTAGGCCGCCGCCGCTTCTTCCTCCTGTTGCTGCTGCTGCTGCGGCTGCGGCTGCGGCGGCGGGGCCTCCCCTGCGAAGGCGCCAACGAGGACGAGGCGGGGGAGCGCAGACGACACCCGCGCGGAAGGGCGCCGCGAAGGGGCGCTGCGCGGCGGGGAAGGGCTGGCCCACTCACCCGGCACAGGCGGCGGCTTGCTCGCCGCCTGCGCCTCCGCCACCGCCGCTTGCTGCTCCGGCGCCTCCCCGGCCGGGCTCCATCCCGCCGCCGACCCCGCCCTCCTCCGCCTCGCACGGCGCGCCGGAACTGCCGAGGCCGTGACGCCAGCACGGCGCGCGCAGGGCCCACGGCGATGACGTCGTGGTCGTCACCATACCAACCGCGGGGAAGCCGTCGGCGCCATGGCGACAAACGCCCCGCCCCCTGCAGCACGTGACGCCGCGTTCCTGGTCTCTCTTCCCCTGCCTTGCAGGGATGTTGTGAGCGCGCGGCCCCGCGTGCGGCCCCGCGTGCTCCGCCTCCGGGATTGGCGAAGACTGGGTGCCCTTCATGGCCCGCTGGCGAAGGCGGCCGGGAGGGGGGGAGGCGGCTTCCCACAGCAGCTGCCTGTCCCCGTGGGAAGGCAGGCAGGCAGGCAGGCAGGCTCGCCTGGCGCCGCCTGCCTCGGGAACCCTTCGATGCCCGGGAAGGGAGGCGCCTTCGGGCCTGCCTGCGTCACTCCGCAAACGCCTCCCGCTTCGAAGAACTTCTGCCCGACTCTCTCGTCTCCGGCCGCTGCTTTCATTCTACTGTTGCTGTTATGCTGCCTTTGGTGTTGCGTTTACGTTTTATTGGTGTGCTCTCTGGGTTTTCACTTTTACTGTAAACCGCCCGGATAACATTTTGTTGGGCAGCATATAAACAAAGATGGTAACAAAATACACAATTAAATAAAAGATCCTCCCCAGGAGGCGTCTGTTAACTGATCAACAGGTGTGACTAGAGGAGGCTTTGCAGCCCTAATATTTTGCTTCCTCCCTTGGAACGGCTGCGTGGACAGAGGAGGGAAATGTACGTGTCTGCCACGTTAAGCGAGATCTGTTCCAAGCAACTTGATAACAGAAGACAAGGAAAAGGCAGAAGTGTTCAATTCCTACTTCGGCTTGGTCTTCTCCCAAAAGAGGGTCTATGACCCCCCCTGGCAAACCTGAAGAGCAGACAGAAGGGGCAGGATTGCAGCTTGAGATTGATAGGCAAATGGTCAAGGAGCACCTGATTACTCTGAACGAGTTTACGGTAAAACTCCAGGGCCTGACGAGCTGCATCCTAGAGTAATAAAGGAACTGGCAGAAGAACTCTCAGAACCACTGTCTATTGTCTTTGAGAAATCATGGAGGACAGGTGAAGTGCCAGATGACTGGAGGAGGGCAAATGTTGTTCCCATCTTCAAAAAGGGCAAGAAAGAGGAACCTGGGAACTATAGGCCAGTCAGTCTGACATCAATCCCTGGGAAATTTTTGGAGCAGATGATAAAAAAGTCAGTCTGCAAGCACCTTGAAAACAATGCAGTGATTACTAGAAACCAGCATGGATTTGCCAAGAACAAATCCTGCCAGACTAATCTGATCTCATGTTTTGATCGGGTAACCTCCCTTGTGGACTATGGGAATGCTGTGGACATAATATATCTGGACTTCAGCAAAGCTTTCGACAAAGGGCCTCATGATATCCTGATTAGCAAGCTAGCTAAAAGTGGGCTAGATAAAACAACTATCCAGGTGGATCCACAATTGGCTACAGAATCGGACTCAAAGAGTGCTTATCAATGGTTCCTTCTCAAACTGGGGAGAGGTAATGAGCGGGGTACCACAGGGCTCGGTCCTGGGCCCAGGGCTCTTCAACATTTTAATTAATGACTTGGATGAGGAGGTGCAGGGAATGCTTATCAAATTTGCAGATGACACAAAGTTGGGTGGAACAGCTAATACTCTGGAAGACAGAAACAAAATTCAAAGAGATCTCAATAGGCTGGAGCGCTGGGCCGAAAACAACAGAATGAAATTTAATAGGGATAAATGCCAAGTGCTGCACCTAGGGAAAGGAAACCAAATGCAGAGTTACAGAATGGGGGACACTTGGCTCAACAATACCACAAGTGAGAAGGATCTTGGAATTGTGGTAGATCACAAACAGAATATGAGCCAGCAACGCGATGTGGCTGCGAAGAAGGCAAATGCTATTTTGGGCTGCATTAATAGAAGTATAGCTTCCAAATCGTGGGAAGTGATAATTCCCCTTTACTCGGCACTGGTTAGGCCTCATCTTGAGTACTGCGTCCAGTTCTGGGCATCACACTTTCAGAAGGACGTAGACAAACTGGAGAGGGTTCAGAGGAGGGCAACAAGGATGATAAACTTCAACTAGTGCAAAATATGGCAGCCAGACTGGTTACTGGTACACCTAGGGGTGCTCACATCACACCAGTTTTAAAAGCACTCCACTGGCTGTCAATCAGTTTCCAGGGGACGTATAAAGTGTTGGTTATTACCTTTAAAGCCCTACATGGTTTGGGTCCAGGCTACCTACGGGATCGCCTTTTCCCATGCAATCCACCCCGCACACTCAGGTCCTCTGGGAAGAATTTACTTCCGTCAGCCAAAACTAGGCTGACGGGTACTACCCAGAGGACCTTTTCTTCTGCTGCTCCCAGATTATGGAATGGCCTGCCTGAGGAGATTCGTCAGCTCACCAGTCTTTTGGAATTTAAAAAAGCCATAAAGACTGATCTCTTCCGGCAGGCCTATCCGGCGGAATTTTAGGTTGCCTTTAAGATATTTTAAGATGTTTTAATGATGTCTTTGATGTTTTTAATGATGTTTTTTAGTATGTATTGTGTTTAGTTTAGTTTATGTATTTTATATTTTTGCTGTTCCCCGCCTTGATCTAGATGGAGAGGCGGGTAAGAAATAAATAATAATAAATTATTTAATTATTATTATTGGGACTGGAAACAAGGCTCTATGAGGAAGGACTGAAATAACTGGGCATGTTTAGCCTTCAGAAGAGGAGACTGAGGGGAGATATGATAGTACTCTTCCAGTACTTAAAGGGTTGTGTCACAGAGGAGGGCCAGGATCTCTTCTTGATCATCCCAGTTTGCAGGACACGGAATAATGGGCTCGTTACAGGAACCCAGATTCCACCTAAACATCAGAAAAAAATTCCTGACTGTCAGAGCAATAAGATAATGGAACCAACTACCTAGGGAGGTGGTGAGCTCTCCCACTCTGGAGGCATTTAAGGTGCGGCTGGACAGCCATCTGTCGGGGATGCTTTGACCTGGATTCCTGCATTGAGCAGGGGGTTGGACTCGATGGCCTTGTAGGACCCTTCCAACTCTACGTATCCTATGATTCTATGATAACTCGAGGGAGCTGGAAGAGACCCAGCTATTTATGTATTTACATTTCTATCCCATTTTTCCTTCCAAAAACTGACAAAGATGGTCTCCCCACCCCTATTTTATCCTAACAACCCTGTCAAGTAGGTTAGACTGAGAGTGTATGGCTGGCCCAAGGTCATCCATTGCTCTTCGTGATTGAGGGGGGATTTGAACCCGGGTGTCCACAGTCCTAGTCGGCACCCTACTGCGCCCTACAGAGGTGGGTGGAAGATAGATCAAGATCTGCTGGTATAGCTCAGGCTGATTTTCAGTAGATCGGCAAGGGTTTCTGTCTCCCAGTCGTTTAACAATAGTAACATCTAAAAAGCTTCCAACCCGAAATTAGGCTCCTGAGAAAGAATGCGTGGGGTTGGGTGGGGAGGACACCATGGGTGGATTGATGGGCAAACGCACTTGTGACTACAAATTACTGGGCGAAGCACCTGCTCAGAGGCGCCCAATTCCTGAATTCAGCGGCAGGGAGCGTGTCGCCCTCCAGATACGGCGGAACCGCAGTTCTTCTCATCAGCCCCACTAGCCAGCGGAGCCAATGGTCAAAGTGCTTACGGGAGTAGAAGCCCAACAGCATCTGGACAGCCACACCTTGCCCATCCCTGCCTTAATTCTTAGGTGTGTCCATCCGCCTGAGCTGCTATTTTGCACCTTGGTGGATCTCAGAGATCGGGGGGGGGGGGGGAGCCACAGAGACAGAATAGATCTGGCAGGCCTGACGCCCACATGGTTCTGCGCATTCAGCGGGCAGCTCGTAGTAAGCTGTCACAGTGAGCCTACTCCTGTGTAAGCATGCCTCGCATTGGGCTGCACTGACAGGGTCCCCCTGCGGCCGGCCTATTCGCTGGCCCTTCACCCCGGTACAGAAGAGGCCGCCGCAAGTAGCGGGAGTACACCGGTCTCCTCCTGAAACTCCCGGGTGGGCGGCTCCCCGTCCACAGCGGCTTCAGCCACGTAGGCTGCCTACCGGGCAGACGCATACCCAGGTCGGAACCTTAATGTTCGCGAGTAGGATCCGGCCGGACGAATATTGCGAGCACAGCCGTGGCGGTGACTAGGCAGGCGTCTGACGTCATCACTGCCTGCCACGGCGCAGGCTCTTCTTCGGCAGTGTGTCCCGCTGCAGATGCCTCCGCCAAGGAAACTAGTCCAGGGCCCCGCTTCTGCAGTCCCGCGCAGTGCGGCTCCTGCTCGGCCACGAAAAGCGGCGTCGGCGGCAGCGGCAACGGAGGCTGCAGCGGGGCAAGTGGACACGACGGACCGCAGCCGCCCCCTGTGCCAGGAGAGCCAGCAAGTCCCGGCCGCAGGATTCCTCCGCCTGCGGTATCGGTGGTGAGGCCGTGCCGCCGCCATTTTGAATGCCAGCCTCCTGCTCCTGCCGCCGCCTTCGCCGCCGCAGGGACCCGGCCCGGTGAGTGCCGCGCGGGGAGGCGAGCAGCTGGCGGGTCCTCGGGGTCTTCCGTCGCCGCCCGAGGGAAAGCCTGGTCCGCATTGCCTCCCTCGCGGGACTGGCTGAATCTTCCCCGCCGAGGGCTCGGCCGCCTCCGGGGACGGGGAGGGGAGAGAAGAGGAGCGGCCCCGGTGCCCCTTCGCTCGCTCGCTCTGCCTCCCGGCGCAGGAAGGGAGCGTGCGGCCCCGATCCGCGAAGGGCCGCGCTCCGTCCAGCTGGCCCGGAGCGGCCCTTCCGGGTCCCCGGCACGAGGCGAGCACCTGTCCTTCCCTCTGCTGTCTTCCTCCCGCTGCGCCCTGGCAGAGGCAGGCCCTGGCGGGGCTGCGGACCCCTCGCCCTCTGAGGGTCGCGCTCCCCGCCGTGCCAACTCTGCTGTCGTCGCGCGGGGGGTGGCAGCGAGCGGGGAAGCCCCCCCCCGAACTCAGCCTGGAGAACACCCCGCCCCCTCTCGTGACTCTCCCGGTTTAGGCTACCCCTATCCCCCAGTAGTGAAGGCGGCCCCGCTGGGTGCGCCGTGGCGGAGCTTGTCTTCATGTCGTCGTTCTTCAGGCTTGGGCTGGCTCCTTCCCAGACAACAACTGACCTGAGCACTTGAGAAATGAAAGGCCAAGCTCATGCAGCGCCGGCGTGGTGTGGCTGGGACCGGGGAGGCCCGGGTTCAAGTCCCCGATCGGCCCTGAAGCTCACTGGGTGATTTTGGGCCAGTCACTGACTCTCATCCTAACCTACCTCACAGGGTTGTTGTGGAAATAAAATGTGGAGGAGGAGGAGGATGTAAGCCACCTTAGGTTCCTTGCAAGAGGAAAAAAGGTGGAATATAAACATAATTTAAGAAATGCATTCCTGTGTGAAAGTGAGAGTGCGCCTTTAAAACTGAGTGGTAACATAAGAGCCATGCTGCATCAGACCGTCCATCTAGTCCAGCATTCTGTTCACACAGTGGCCAGCCAGCTGCCCACAGGATCCCACAAGCAGGACATGAGTGCAACAGCACCTTCCTGCCCATTTTCCCCAGCAACTGAAGTACATAGGCACACTGCCTCTGATACTGGAGGTAGCATACAGCCAATCAGGGACTGGTAGTCCATTGATAGCCTTTTCCTCCATGAATGTGTCCAATCCCCTTTTAAGCTGTCCAAATCGGTGGTAAGGAGAGACAAAGCAGGGAAGCTGTTTCTGCTGCATCCCAGTCTTGACTTCCCGGTACTACTGCGGAACATCGCTTGAGAGAAGCACACGGGCGTCTTTGAACTTACGTAGCTGCACTTGGACATTCAGAAGTGCTCAAAACTCCATATTTTCAGTAGGGCCTTTGTCTGCCACCTCAGCCCCTGATGATTGTGCCACAAGGAAATTGTGCCACTTAATGCTCCATTACGGGTGTAGGGATAATCTTCCCAGTTTTCCTGTGATGCTGGCCCATGTTCCCTACAGTCAGGGCCGTGGTGTTGGCCCAACCTTTGCTATCATGGGACAGTTGCAGGTAGTGATGAGGTATTAAGTTAGTGTTTTTTATTCATGTCCTTTATCAACATCTAGGCCTGTGGCTCATGCTGGCTCAGCTTGTCTTGAGTGTGGAAAGCTAAGCAGGGTCAGGCCTGGTTATAACTTGGATGGGAGACCCCTCCTCTAGTTTCCTGCATTGAGCAGGGGGTTGGACTCGATAGCCTTGTAGGCTCCTTCTAACTCTATGATCTATGGGGGGGAAAACCTTGAACATGCTTTACGGTTCTATGAAACATCTCTAAATCAGTTAGGAAATGCTCACTATAATAAGTGCTCCATACTGCCATCTCTTCTTCATAAGGAAGTTTTCTACTGTGCTTAGGTTCTGATAATAATTTGGGGGCCTGAATACAGACACACCAGTGGGGGCTCAGAAGGGGAGCTGTTATACGGCCTTGTACCGCCTTTCTTTTGACTCCAGACATGCTAATTGTATGGTCTTACTAGTGTGTGTGGGGGAGTGGGGGGGGAAGTAGGAGGTAAAGATTAGATCATCTTGCTGGACCTTTTACTGATGGGGTAGATGCTGTGAGTGAGAGAACTTGAGAGAACAGAGAAGCTTAGTAACTGGGAAATTGAACAATTTTCTTCCTCGAAGTTGGGGTCCAATGGTGTCTTGAGACATACAGCTTTCCAGATGTGCTTGGGACTGGAGACATGGGGTCCTTTATGAAAGAAGATTGTTGCTGCTTTGTGCTTCGTTCTTTCCTTTTCCTTTGGCATCAGAGGAAGTGTTTCAACAGGGAGATTTGTCCTTAGTATTTTATTTAAAATATTTGTAGGCTGCCCTTCCTAGTGTCAAACCCTTCCAAGCTGTCTTCCAATGTTCACAATGTATAACAAATAACCTAAAAGCTGTAATGCATCATAAAATTAACAAGTAATGGGAATCAGCAATAACTCTAATCATGAACAACCTTCAGCCCAGTAAAAGCAATAAAATCAGAAAAATAATTAAAACTAATGTAGCACCAGATATACAACCCAATACAATGTTTAAGAGAAGGTAGTTGTAAACCAGTGGGTCTTTAGGGCCCCAGTGATGGGATGGGGCCTTATCACTGTGCCCGCCAGCATAATAGATGAGTTGCCTCCCAAGAACAAGCTTGTTAAAGCTCCTGAACAAAATCAGGCAGTGTGTGAGCCCTTTGTAGCTCCTAGATGATTGAGATCTCTAGTATGGCTGCTCCATGATTGTTCTTGCTAACATTGTCTGGCTGTTAACCCAAGGTCATAGCTGCATTTCAGCTAGTGAAATAACATTCTGTGGCTCTTCACTTGCTGCCCTGCATCATTAGTTATATTGCTGCACATGTCCAGGGTCATCTTGTGACAGTATTGGCTTTTAGTAGTAGAAATGAGTGTTTTGATATCAAAGGCTTTCTTTTCATAATTCCTTTAGCATGTACCTCTTTCAATAAGTGTGGTGTAGTGGTTAGAGTGTTGGACTGGGACTCAGGAGATCTGGGTTCTAGTCCCCCCTCGGCCATGAAACTCACTGGGTGACTTTGGGCCAGTCACTGACTCTCAGCCTAACCTACCTCACAGGGTTGTTGTTGTGATGATAAAATGGAGAGGAGGAGGGGGATTATGTAAGCCGCCTTGCGTTCCTTGCAGGAAAAAAGGCAGGGTATAAATATAATAAATAATTAAATAAAATTCTGGGGTTTGTGATCAGAATCAGTTTACATCACAAATAGTGCCACCCCATGATATCTTGCTGCCTGAAGTGGGATCCAAATGCCTGGGCCAACACTTTAAAAGTCTTTCTGCATGATTGAAGCACCAATTCCTCTCTTCATCTATCTCTACCCCCACTGCCTTCAGTGCTGCCTGAAGCAGATCTCTTCATCCTACAGCATGGAAGGGTCTAACCTCCTTGTGGAAGCTCCATGAAGAGTATAATGCTCTGAAAATGTTCTTCTGTTTGCTTTATCTTCTGAGTCACCCCTTCCTGTAACTGAAGAGAGGTGGAATCAACTTCAGCACTGCAGGATGAGCCCAAGGCTTTCCATTCTGTGTAAAATACATTTCCCAGGACTGTGCAAGAAATTTCTCAGCAACAGAAAATTCTGTATGTTGTAGGAGGACCTTTCTGAAAAGAATTATTTGCTTGTGTGTGTTCATCCATGTAAGATGTGAATACAGACAAGAAGAAAATGGTCTGCTTAGGAACACCAACTGTTCCTGCATTAGCCACTTTGTTTACAACTATTGATAGAACTGGAAAATTCCCTGACGACTGGTCAACAGCTATAGTGGTTCCAATACACAAGAAAGCTTCTAGATCCGACCCTAAAAATTATCGTCCAATTAGTCTTTTAGATGTGGTCAGCAAGCTATATGCAAGACACCACCTGGATAAACCAACTGTCTGAAGTGTGTGTGTGTGTGTGTGTGTGTATGAGGCTTATGTCCTGCTTGTACATAGGGCTCCAGGGGACCAATCAGGGCTGCCGCGCTGCTGAATCTTCAGGTACTTCTAAGCCATTCACTGGACCTGTAGAATGGCTGACTTCACTGGGGGAGAGAAACGCCCTGAAGATTTCTAGTACTGCCCAAAGAGTTTCAGCTATTGGGCAGTATAGAAATGAAATAAATAATAAAGATAACAATAGTAATAATAATCTTTGAACAGCAAATTCTAGAGGCTTTCTTTCTTTGTCTGAAACGAGACCTTGAACAGCTGTTCAGAAGAGCCTCTCATCCCACATGAGGACTTGCAAGTGGGGAGGTGAGGAACATCTTCTGGCATTAGTGGCTGAGGTTTTGAAAGACCTAAACAAGACCTGTCATTCTTTGGTGTGCCTCTTGTTCATTCACACAGGATGGCAAACAGCAAGATTAAGAGTGCCAACTGTTGAGGGGATACAAGTATGTGAAGATGAAGTGTGGTTAGAAGATGTAAAGCGTGCAACACAAGCTTTAGGTGGGTGAGTGAAAATGAATGATCTGGCTGACTAGATCATCTGCAGAAGCAAACTCCCATTTGGCTGATTTTTGTTTTCAGGGGGAGCTTTTTCTAGTTCTGCATCACTTTCTGATTAAGGGATGTTGCTAGACAAAATCAGTCAAGTGTTTGATCATAGAAGATACTACAAATAAACCTGTCTTGCCTCTCAGAGTAGTCCTAACATAGAGAATAGAATCTATTGATGCACCTGGGATAGGAACGTGATAGTCATGCCACAGTAGAGAGATTGTTGTATTTCTTTTCTAATGTCTGTTTGCCAGAGTATGTGGAAAATATGGAAGGTTCAGGAAGGGTGCTACTGGCCCCTTGGAAGGCTGCGGTTGGGGGAGAAGCTGTGCCCAAGTGTCCCAGTAGAACAGTAGTGGGGGAGCTCTGGCCCACTGGGTCTCCCCATACAGCTCACTGAGGCTTGGCCAAAGCCCCACCCCTCAAGAAGGGCAAGGAGATGGAAGCTGACTGTTTTAGCTGCCACCACAAGGTGCCTGGAGGGCCTGAACATGGCAGTTCCTGGAAGTTTCCCTTTCCCAACAGCAAAGCCTGCTCTGCTGCCTCAAGGGGTGCCAGGGGCACTCTGCAGCCAGAGGAGGATGGGAGTGCACTTTCCCCCCATGGCCGTATCTTTTGGCTTTCTGCTGCATGGTGAGGAGAGGAGTCAAACACAGAAGCCAAACATTGAGTGAGTGAGTGAATGAGTGAGTGAGAGAGAATGTGGGTGTATATTTTGGCCCTGCCCACTGACTATTCCCCCCCACCCCAAGGCTTGGCTTGGGACCTCCTGCTGGCTCTTGGAAGCAGCCTAAGCACCGCCTCCCTAGGTGGGCACAGGCGTCTTAATCTTTCAGAGCTTCAGGATAGAAACTGATGGTGAATAGTACAACCTGGTGGAAGCATCGTTGTGGGTCTCGAGCATTCTTGGTTTGAGGCTGCCTCTTGATGGCTGTCATATGAGGCTGAGCCTGAAGTAGCTGGGGCCAGGATCCTGCCCTGCTGGTCATCATACCCGCCCCCTTCCGGTATAATTCTTGAGCACCTGAAATGGCATTCTCCATCTTTTTAAATTGCTATTAACTTAATTAGTATAAACCCTCTAATAAACTACATAAATAAATGGCAGGTGGCAAACCTTACCCCTCTTAGATCAAGAAATGGTAGAATATATACCCGTGAAGTGAATATTTAGGGTAGATCTCAGTTTGAAGGCTGGTGGGCTTGAATATTTGGCCAGCTTGCCTACACGGAGTCTCCTCTGCATCCAGGCCTTCTGACTGCCAGTGAAACTAGACTGCAGACCTCTTGCTCAGACCATCTGTCCTTTGCTGCAGGTGTTGTGGGGTTAATGCTGAGCGGAATGTACGGGAAGTGTGTTGTCCATAGCAGGAAGGGAGACTTTTGGAGGAAAGCATTTTGGTTTGGAAGCAAAGTCCAGAAATGTAGTTAAGAGAGTGAGGCTGGCTCTGGAACCTGGGAAGCTGCCTTATACCAAGCCAGACCCTTGGTTTACATCGTCCACACTTAATGGCCATGGCAACAGCCCAGATCAGTGTGGTTGGGCCATGCATTTGACTGGGATGTTCCTTGAAGGTCTTTGCCTGTTGTTTTCCTTCTGTGCTTGTCTTTGATTTAATATAGCTGCTGCTTTGGGGCTTGCTGTGCTTTTTTATTGATATTTGTTTTTATGGTGGTTGTTAGATGCCTTGGGGGTGTCTTTTGGGATAGAAAGGTGGGGTATAAATGTTTTAATAAATAAAATAACACTATGGTTTCCAAAGGAATACTGTCATATAAGTGAAGCAAACCAACTGAGCTTTCAGGATGCTGCCTGTTCTGGAAGGCCCTTACGAAATCAGCTTTGGAAACGGACAGTGTTCAGCCGAAGACAGGTGGATTTCACAACCAGTGAGAGAGAACCTGTAATCGGTTCTGTAGCTTGTCTGATATCACCACATTTAGTAATTGCTTGAAGCACACCAAACCAAAATGTAAGCAGGCCTGCAGATTTTAAATGCTCAGTACTGAAGTACATAGATGAACATTTCTGCTGTTTCTGTTGCACAACTCTAATTCTGAAGTGTAATCTCTGAATCTCCTGTTTCAGGCAGTCACAATTTGAGTGTGTAACTAAAACAGATTCTAAATCTATTGTGATGTGGCTTGTATTGATAAAGGACTTTTAAAATAGGCCTTACCTGGGGCTAGCTAGCTTTTTTCAGGATGGCTAAAAAACACCTGGCATTTTCTGGACCCTGCCCCACCAGTATTCCAAGCCCAGTGTTGCTGTCCAGATTCTAACCCTGATTCTCCAGAGGCCCTTCCATCTTCTCTGTGGGATCTCTGAGTCAGAGGAGAAACTCTGCAGCTGCTCCGATGCTTTTCTGGGTGGAGCAAGTCCTTCCCCCTGGCTAACTACAGGGGCTGCAAGTCCCCCTGGAACCAGCTCTGCCTATGCCCCTGGCTCAGGCCCCATCTGGGGAGGGGCAGCAGAGTTCAAGCTACTTCCCTCTGGCTGCTACAGTTTTAGTGAAAACAGCTTGCTGGGAAACGGGATGGGGAGAGTCTGTGGGGATGCCCTCTCCTCCTGGAGCTTCCCCATTCAGGCTGTGCTGTAGAGATAGGGAAAATGTTTTTTTTCCCAAGAACCTTCTCCCGCCACTCCAAAAAAAATATGAACAATTTTGGCTTATGAAATTAGAATTTCTTTTAGAATTATGATTAAAATGTTAATGGCCCAGTTGCACACCACAGCAACCCCATTTTTTAAGATCCTGGGTTGTGGATGAACAGGAGCAAGTGAACATGCCGTCTCCCATCACCCAATCATGCCATACCACCCAGGGACACACTGTCTCTCGGTCGTTCAATGTGGCATCGAAACTGAGAATTCTGGGTTGCTGGAGGAGAGACAACCCAGAGTTGGAAGCCCATTCCTTATTGAAATTATTGATCTAATGTAGACATTTAGGGATTCTCCAAGCCATGTTCAGTTTCCCAACATGTGACTAAAGAAAATGTGCATTCTTGACTGGGTTCTGTTCCATAGATTCCTGTGTTTCTGGGGTTCTGGTTAGATGCTGCAACAATCAATGGATGTAGTTCTAAAACCCACATATGAGAGAAACACTGTAGGTTTTCCCGCCACTGCTACCACATGCAATGGAACAATGTGGGTTATCCCACCTATGCTTGGCAATTGGTAAGAGAGTTTCTTCCCCATCTAAATACACTCTCAATGCCTTTTCCTTCAAACCAGATTTCCCTAATCTCCACCCCAACCAATTGCTCACAGACAGGAGTAGATGCTGTACACCAGTCTTCCTCTGCCTTCAGCTTTTCCTGCTTCTTCTGGCTTTTAGGATGACTCAGGTGTTTCAGGGACTACGTACTTGCTGAAGTCCCTAAAATGTATTATGTATCAGTCAGTCAGTCAGGCGATCACTCATGACCGAGTAAGATTGTCTTCCAGGATAAAAAATTTACAAAGAGGAGGTTTTAAAAGGAGGAAATTCTAAAGAAAATTGTGTAGACTCTAGCGATGGGTCCGTAAGTGACTGTGGAGGCCAATTCTAGATCCACACAGCTTCCCACAGTGAGGACACAGGTTACCAGATGGAAGATGGTCCTGTAAAGGATTTGTTTGACGTGCTTTTCGCTTAGCACGTTTCTCCCTTTCACCTTGCACTCGGGCTTCTTCAAAGTCCATGGAACCTTTGTGAAAGGCCAACCTCCATTTAGATCGTTCATGGGCCAGAGCTTCCCAGTTTTCGATGTTTATATTGCATTTTTTTAGATTAGCCTTATGAACATCTTTAAACCTCTTATATTGACCACCGATATTCCGCTTTCCATCCTTGAGTTGGGAATAAAGTAACTGCTTTGGGAGACGGCAGTCAGGCATTCAAACAACATGACCGGTCCACTGAAGTTGGCGTTGAAGGATCATTTTTTCAATGCTAGTAGTCTTTGCTTCTTCCAGTACACTGACATTTGTTTGCCTATCTTCCCAAGTAATTCGCAGGATTTTCCGGAGGCAATGTTGATGAAATCTTTCAAAGAGTTGGAGGTGACGTTTATAGATAGTCCATGTTTCGCAGGCATGTTTGGTATATTAAATTTAAAAGTATTGTTTATTCAGACAATAATTACACATTTACTAATTGCATTTACTTTTAAATGTTTTTAATTTTAACTACCGTATTATATTATGAGCAAACAAATGCTTAAAAAATAAATATTGCTTATTTTTCCATTTCCCCCCAAAGGAGGAGGAAAAAACCTGTTTTTTCCCATGGCTTCAAAACTTCTGGAAATGATACATCTCTGCTCTGCTGCCCTTGCTTTGCAGCGCAGGGACTAAGAAACAGTCTTAAAGGGGCAGTGCCGCTGGGCTGTAACAGTGATGAAAAGGGCTAGAAAGACATCCTGAATGCTTCCATAACACAAGTATTCAAGAGAGAGATGTGACAATGTAAAAGTTACCCTCACTGCTTAATCTCACTTCCTTGTTCATGTGCAGTTGTGCTAATCTCGCGTGGCTGGCTCAGATTTAGGCTTGGGTATTTGACTAGTCCAAAAACATGCCCACTCTTTAAAGCATTATTACAACACCATAGCAACAAAGATGGTTATGATTTCATGGGTTATATATGTCTACAATTCTATCAGCTCCAAATCAGTATAAGAACCAGAATGCTGACTTCGAGCAGGAAAGCTCATATCATCATTTGAACACCCCTCGCATATTATCATATGGACATTCCTTGAGCTGTAAAGCAAATCCAGAGTGAAGTAGATGATTAGGATTAAGTCAGAGTTTTTCTCCTGAAAGGCTTTGTTTTCTAGATCCTGTAAATAAACCTTTGCCTGAGGGATTGACAAGTTGACTCATTTAGATGCTTCTGTGGATGCATTGCTTGGTTTGCTTCAACCTTGGGTTTGTTTTCACAGTTAGTTTTAATCCAAGACTCAAAAGAGGTTATAGGGGAAGAGCCCCTAAATATCCCGGGGCTTTTGCCTCACTTGAGAAGGGGGGGGGGCTCTCTGAAAGCCAGAGCAGGCCCAGGCCCAGGCCTGCTTCCTTTGCCAGATGTGCAGAGTCTGGCAGAGATTCCCCTTGTGGAGTTGCCTGTTGCAGGGAGCCAGAGCAAGTGCTTGGGCTCGTCCAGAGTCGCAAACGGCTGGCTTGGGACAACCCTGGGCTCCTGCAGGGAGTCCCAGCAATGTAGCTCAGGCCAGCCAGGAGGCCCTGCCAGCCGAATCCACAGGTTTGCAAGGGGCCCGGATGGAAAGAGCGGCTGCCTAGGTTTTAATTCTCCTCCCTGCTCTCCTTCCTTTAGAGGATGCCTGCCCCCATCAGACTCCGGGAGCTGATCCGGACTATCCGGACAGCGCGGACCCAGGCAGAAGAACGGGAGATGATCCAGAAAGAATGTGCTGCCATCAGATCATCTTTCCGAGAAGAGGACAACACCTACCGCTGCCGGAACGTCGCCAAGTTGTTGTACATGCACATGCTGGGCTACCCTGCACACTTTGGACAGGTAGGCCCGCCTCTTTTGGGGCTGTAGTTCGCATGGGGCCCTGGGGGTGGCCTGCGGTCCAAACAGGGCCACTAGCCTTTTCCTTAAAATGCAGATGTTGGGTGTGGTGCTGCCTCTGCTGCTGCTCGACAGCCAAGGGGCCTAGAGTCCTCCAAATTGCCGTCCATAGGAAGCTGCTCAGCTGTCCTCTGGCCAGGTCGTAGGTGCTTCTTTGGACTGGTAGGGAAGTGCTGGAATCCCCTTGCAGGGGAAGAAGGCTTCTCACATACAGGAGCACGGAGAGGAGGATGTCACAATCTCTGTAATGGAGCAAATAATACTGTTTGTCAACTCTGGGTCACTTGCCGCTGCTGTGTGGTGCTGACTTCCATCTCATGGCATCAAGGGAGGTGGTGGGCTCTCCCAATCTGGAGGCATTTAAGGTGCAGCTGGACATCCATCTGTCGGGGATGCTTTGACCTGGATTGAGCAGGGTGTTGGACTCGATGGCCTTGTAGGCCCCTTCCAACTCTACTTTTCTATGATTCTATAAGTTTTGTTTCTGACTGTGGTTGTGAGTGGAGTGCTGGGTATTTTCCTGACAAAAAGCCTACAGCTTTCCCCGACCTGGTGCCCTCCAGATGTTTTGGACTTCAACTCCCATCAGCCCCAGCTAGCCTGGCTGATGGTCAGGCATGCTGGGGGCAGTTGTCCAAAACCTTTGGAGAATTCCAGGCTGGGGATGGACGACATACTCCTGGGAGGTCAAAGGTCCTGGTTTCTAGGTGCTTCTTGGTAGTGGCTGGAGCTGGCAGGCTTGTTGCATGTGGTGGGCCGAAGGGGCTGTAACGGAGACTTCCAGCCTGGCTGTATGGCCTGGCCCTGCTCACACCGCTGGACATCATCCTGTGATTGGGCATTGTGACCAGTTCATATTGACTTGGGCATCAGTGGACCATTCATCTCTTTGGGCTCATGAAGCGAGGGGGGGGGGTCTGGCCTGCTATAGAGGGAGGTGGGCCTATTGCTGCCATGCCCAGTTTCTGGGCCGGTCACTTCAGAACTGGAGTAACACCAAGCCAGAGCCCTGGCTGCTAAAGCCAAAAGGCCTAGAAAAGCGTGGCGATGGGCGGGCTTCTCTGGGTTACTTCTCTTCCCTGGCTTCCTCCTTTCCCTCCAGAGGAAATGGATATGTTGGTTTCTTCTTCGCCTCTTAACTAGATTGAGGGAGAGCTTCAGCCAGCTCAAGTTACTACACTGAGCTCTGCGTGCAGGACGTGTGCAGGATGCTCTTGTCTTGAGTGGCCTGGGAAGGTGGAGCACCCTCCCCTGCCTCCAGGCCTGAGGTGCCGCCATCGCTCTACCCTTTCCCCCTAGCATGCCATGGTAGGGAATCCCTTTGGCACATTATAATTGGCCCAGGGGCTGTGGGATCAGGCAGGGTGCCAGCTATGGACATAATTGCCTCGCCTCTTCCCTGGCACTTGCATGGTCCTGCTGTAGCCTCAGGTGGGGGCTACTTGAATTGACCCTTCACATATGGATTCGGAAAGCAAAATGGATCAGCCAACACAGGGTGCTCTTACTTTCTTAATGCACTTCTGCAGCCATAAAGACTAAAAAAGCCAGTGTAGACGCAACAGTGGGAGGCCTCTGCTGTGGTGGCGAAGAGAGTGTGACTGGACTGCAAGTCAGGGCTCCCTCTTAAAGAGCATCTGCAGCCAACCAAACCCTGATTTTAAATGTCTTCCTCTTTGTAAGCAACTGTGACATATTCCAGATCGCCTGGTGCCATCAGTGGCCCCAAATGTGCTCAGCTCTGGGATCGGTTTCATTCTCAGTTTCATACAACATGGAGTGTAATTAGCAGCGTCTCTGAACATGTTTAGAGCTCCCCCCCCCCCCCCCCGTTGAAGTAACTGTATGCTGTGGCCCGACTCAGCTCCTTGCTGGGTTGTCCATGGGGACAGAGAGATGTTAGGCCTGCCATGGGGAAACTCTAGCATGTGAGGCTGTTCCTCTAGGGCAGTGGTTCCCAACCTTGGGTCCCCAGATGTTGCTGGACTACAACTGCCAGCATTCCTTGCCATAAGCCATGCTGGCTGGGTATGCTGGGAAGCTGTAGGCCAGCAACATCTGGGGACCCAAGGTTGGGAACCACTGCTCTAGGGAATGCCCCCTTGCTGAGGCCACGCCCCCATTACCTTTGAGCCCACCCGAGACCTTCCAGGTTGCATCAGAGATTCCTGATGCAACAGGGAAGCACTCTAGAGAAGTGCCTGGAACCGGTTTCTGGAGGAGCCACTGCTGCCACGTGCACCTCTTGCCTTTCCTGTGTGTGAAGCCGGCTCACTTGGGAGCTGCCTCTTCAGGGCACCTGCAGTGTCTCAAAGCAGCGGCTCCCCCAGAAGCCGGCTGCACACCCCTTGCCTTTCCATCAGGCAAGGTGCGGTGTTTGCAGAGCTGGATTCCTGGGTGTGTGTGTGTGTAAATAAATATGGACAACGTGGGTTACCATCACCGTGGCCTCCCAGCCCTACTGACGTCTCTGTTCCCTCTTGCAGTTGGAGTGCCTCAAACTGATTGCCTCTCAGAAATTCACAGACAAGCGCATTGGGTACCTCGGAGCCATGCTCCTGCTGGATGAGAGGCAGGACGTCCACCTTCTCATGACCAATTGCATCAAGAAGTAAGTGAGGGCGCTTTCTCTCCCAGGGCTGTTGCTGAGGGTGGGAATTGGGAGCTCTTCTGCTAAGGTGGACCTCCTGCCAGTGCTTGCTGAGTGGTGAGGTTCGGCTTGGTCATGTTCCTCCTCTGAGGACTGCGCCAGAAAGTAGGAACCTTTTGTTGCCACATCCTCTGTAAGAGAGCGCAGGCACCACAGGTGACTGTTCTGGACCAGGTCGATTTGGCAGGCCGACACCCTGCACCGCCTTGCTGCTTTGAGCTCTTGTCCATGCTGCCGTATGTCTTTGGACCTGGGTCTGTAGGGCTCTGAAAGGCAGCCCCTGGGGTGGTTATGACTGGGGCCAGGTGGTGGGTGGCTGTGGGTCGGGGGGTTCTCGGCAGGTGCGCCTGGAATATGGGTTCAGGACACTCCGAGCGAGTCCCCTCTGCTGCCGCTGAATTTGTAAGGCGTGCCACGGAGGGCAGTTCAGGCTTCCCATGGTGGGCACAGTGGTGGCGTTTTCCGTTGGCGCGGGGCTGGCCCGAGAATGGTGCGGGCTGCGGTTGCTCCTTGGAAGCCGCCCAGCCCCCTGCTCTGCCCAGGGGCATCCGGGGCACTTTCCGCTTGCCACCCTTTCTGCACTGGGGAGTGCCTCATCCTGGGCCTTCCTTGCACTGTGGCTTTCTTTCCCTCCCTCCCTCCCTCCCTCTCTCTTCCAGTGACCTTAATCACAGCACACAATATGTGCAGGGCCTGGCACTCTGCACCCTGGGTTGCATGGGCTCCTCTGAAATGTGCCGTGACCTAGCCGGGGAGGTGGAGAAGCTCCTGAAAACCTCTAACTCCTACTTGAGGAAAAAGGTATCTGCCTGTTGGACAAAGATTGGGGGGCGTGTGTGGTGCTTTCATGGACTGCAGCAACCCACCAAAGCCTTGGCATCCTCTGGGACTGGGGGCATGTAGGCCCTTCCCTTCTCTTTTGGGGAGATCTTGGCTGGCTTCTTCTTAAACAAGGCTGTGACCACAGATCCCTGCATGGGGCTTTTGGCGGCTCCTGGCACTGGGTTCTTCCTTCCTCTTCCCTCATGCTTTGGACCTTATGCCCTTCTTTAGACTTCCCAGGACCAGAATAAAATGCAAACAAAGCACACTGTTCCTTGGGGGTGGGGCTGCCCCTACAGATGTGGTTGGAATGTGCTGACCCCTCCCCCCCCCCCGGCTCTTCTGCAGGCAGCTCTGTGTGCTGTTCATGTCATCAGGAAGGTGCCTGAGCTCATGGAGATGTTCCTGCCAGCCACAAAAAACCTGCTGAATGAGAAGAATCATGGTAATGCCGGCAATGGCCACGGAGGTCTCCTAGCGTTGTTGTTTTTTCCCTGGGCTGGGAGTTGGGAGGAGTATGTGGATCTCCCTGTCAGACGAGGAGCAGACTGGGTGTGGTGAGGACACTTGGACAGTTGGCAACGGCACATGAATGCCATGTGCCGGGCCCGCTGTGCTCTGATGCCCGGTTCTGTTGGGCTCTGGGCTGCTGGTTCCCTCACCAGAATGTGGGCACCCGCCTTGCCCTGAGCCAGACTGCTGCTGCACGAGCCCAGTATTGTCTCCACTGAGTGGCCGTGGCTCGGGCAGGAGCCTTCCCAGCCCTAGCCGGGGAGCCCTGGGGCCCTTTTCTAGGCCTTGCGGGGCTCTGCCACTGAGCGGCGGTCCCCTGTTATATAAGGTCAGCCCCTTTGTCTGTTGAGCTCAGCGTGGTCTACTCTGACTGAGGCTCGGTTTGCCTTTGAGCGTTGTTTTAGTATCTGTGAGCCCAGCTCAGTGCTGGTGGGCAGGTGCCTTTGGGGCCCATAAAGGTCCTTGCTTCTCATCCTGCTGGCTTTTCCTTTTAACAACAGCCCGTGGTGGGGAGAGTGAAAATGCCCAGCCACTCTGGCCTCAGCTTGAAGTCCCCTCTGGCTTGCATGAAGAGGACTATCTTGAATGTGGGCTGGTGCATGACCAATGCTGGCCAGGACCTGCTGTGCTCAGAGGGCAGGATGCAGATCCAAAGCTCCCATGCCACTGCCTTGAAATGTGGCGGTCCGTGAGCCCTGGTCTGTCCATGGAGCTTTGCTCTGGGATAGCCATGTAAAGAGGAGCTCTGTCTTCTTTCCCTGGCAGGCGTTCTTCACACCTCTGTTGTCCTCCTCACGGAAATGTGTGAGAGAAGCCCAGACATGCTTGCTCACTTCAGAAAGGTAAGTCCTTGCCCAGCCACCACCTCACAGAAATGTGTGCCCTTCCTCCTGGGCTTGGCTCCTCCCTTTGAGGGAGGGCCATGGCTGCCAGCACTGGGCATTGCTGGCTTGGATTAGCAGCGGGAGCTTGCAGCTACCAGGCCCCTCTCGAGGCCAGAAGCCATATGGCTGAGAAGTCCCTGCACGTGGCCCGGGCCCGGCTTCCCTCCCCCTCCCCTCTTCTATGCACACAGGCCAGCTGGCCCCTCCTGCTGCCTGCTAGGCGCTCTTGCTGAACATCTTCTGCTTCCGCTGTTCTATGCCTGACGCCTCGGCCGTGGTTGGAGGGGGTGGGGAGGAGGACGCCTGGGGATCTGGGCCGAGACAGGCGCTGCTGCTGCTCCTTGGAGGGCCTCCTCTTCCCGCCTCTCGGCGCTGGGGCTGCTGACAGAGAGCTGTTGCCAAACCTGGGAAGGAGCACGGCCAGAGAGACCTTACTGGAGCCCCCGGTGTCCTGCCTGGGGAGATTTGGGGGCAGCTGTGCCTCAGGCGTTGTCCCTGGTTGCCTTCTTGCCCCTTGTCCTGCTGGTGATGGTGGCTGATGAGGCAAGCCACTGCTCCTCTCCCTAACGCCTGCTTCATCTCTTTTGTCCCCTTTGTCTGTTTGGAATCCTGCTGTGGTGGGTTAGAATGAAAAGGTAAGCGGCGCTCACCCCCCACCCCCTGTGCATGCTTGCCTTGAGCCTGTGCAGTCCATCGCTCACCACACTAACACACAGCCGCTTGTCTAACGTGCTTGTGGTTGAGTTTATTAATGTCCGAGGCAGCCTTGGATCTCTGTTGCAGCTTTGCTCGAACTGGGGGCCTGCTTCAGTATCTCCCCCCTTCCTGGATCTTTGTGGGATGTCTCTGGGGGCTTTTGAATGTGTTGGCTCATGGTGGGTGCTTCCCATTGTCTTGATGCCATCAGTCTTCCATGGGGGGATGGGAGAGTAGTTAGCAGAGGGCGTGGAAGGAGGAACCTGTTGGGCAGCGGCCAGGGTGGCTTCCTGCTGAGGACAGGGCCGCGCCGAGAGGCAGCATGGGGTGGGCATTGACTCTCCTCCCTTGGTTTGTCCCATCATCATGGGTGGCAACTTGCGCATGGTGAGAGCCGGAGTGTGGGGGGGACGGGAGGCCCCAGGGATGCGGCACCTAAGCAGACCCCCAAGGCTCAACCCCTTTCGGAGACCAGCTGTTGGGGCCCTTTGGTGTGGGACCAGCGGGAAGCCCTCCAAAAGGCTGTCTGGATTTGGGACATCTGGCCAAGCGGCAAATCTCAGCAATGTCTTCCATTTTACAAAGAACATCTCCCCCCACCCTGGACATTGGGGCATTTGGAATGTGGTCCCCTTAGCTGCTCATCCTGTCCTGACAGTAAAAGTTGTCAACCAGTTTAAAGATGTTTAGTTGCTTACTAAATTTCCATATAAGGCATTTTTTCTCTCTTGTTTTTCCCTTGGCAGTTTAAAAATTATGCCACATTGTTTACAATCCTTTTAAAACTTGTCCTCAGACTAGCAGGTTGTATGGATAGAGAGGGGTAGTAGCCCAAAATTACTGCTTGAATTTTCTCGGCCCAGGGCTGATCCAGGATGTGTGTGCCAGGCTGGGCTGCTCCGCACCAGGGAAACACTCCCCTTAGCGGGTCCGCAGGGGTAGTTCACGCTCGGAGTTGAGACTCCTCTTGCTGTGTCTGCCGTGTGCCAAGGCTGTGTGGCGGGAAATCCCTTTGGCTGGCGTGCCTCCCATTTGACTCCGGCATCCTGAAAGATTTGCAGGGGGAGGAAGTTGCAGGGTCCCCAAAGTCTCCGGGCTGAGTCCAGATGGGCAGCTCCAGATAATGGAAGCCAGGCAAAAGCCGTTCGTCAACTATTAGAGCTTTTGCAGATCCATCACCCACCAACCGCTTGTCTCTGCCTTGCGCCATGGCCGGGTCAGGCCAGCTGGCCCCTGTGGCTCTGTGCTCTGGGACAGGCGGCTGGGCTGGGGCTGTGCTGCTGCCGCCGCATGCTGCTCCTGCTGCCACGCTGTGAGCCCCCAGCGCTGCCTCCTGGGGGGTGGGGGCGGGGGGAAGCCTGGCAAAGGCCTTTTCCCCCGTGAGAGATTTCTTCATGGATCCCTTCCTCAGCCATATAGAAAATGGCAGTAGCATAAGCCAGGCATCTGACAGCTCTGTGTTCTCTGCAGCTTGTCCCCCAACTAGTTCGTATCCTGAAGAACCTCATCATGTCTGGCTATTCTCCGGAACATGACGTTTCTGGGATCAGTGACCCCTTCCTGCAGGTAAGGCCTTTGGAGCCAGGCCCAAGTTCCTCCGCTGGTCGTCCTGCTGGGCAGGGAGAGGGAGGTTTGCTGGGCTCCTCTGCCCCTTGCTCTGTGCGGGAGGGGTCCCGCAGCTGGTACCAGCCCCTGAACCTTTCGTGCCCCTGGTAGCCGCTCACAAGGTGAACGCGGTCCTTTTCAGGTGCGAATCCTGCGGTTGCTAAGGATTCTGGGCCGAAATGACGATGACTCGAGTGAAGCAATGAATGACATCCTTGCCCAGGTGAGGGAGGGAGTTGCACCACCTGCCCAGGCCGGTGGCTCGGGTGGCGGGGGTGGGGCTGCAGAGCACACCTGGCTATCTCCCTCTCTCTGTTCCAGGTGGCCACAAACACCGAAACGAGTAAAAATGTGGGAAATGCCATTCTCTATGAAACAGTCTTGACGATCATGGACATCAAATCTGAGAGCGGCCTGCGCGTACGTCGGTCCCCTTGGCCTTGTGGGATCCCGAGGGAGGGGCCGGGCACAGCCAAGCGCCTACACCTGCTTCTGCCACCCGCCACTCCTCTGGCAGCCGCTAAGCTCCCTTGCCCTTGAGCCAGGCAGAGGCCACTGCATCTCACCTGTGCCTCGTGGCCGGAGCCAGGCCCTTAGAATCATAGAATCATAGAAAAGTAGAGTTGGAAGGGGCCTACAAGGCCATCGAGTCCAACCCCCTGCTCATTGCAGGAATCCAGGTCAAAGCATCCCTGACAGATGACTGTCCAGCCGCACCTTGAATGCCTCCAGTGGGAGAGCTCACCACCACCTCCCTAGGTAGTAGGTTCCATTGTCTTATTGCTCTGACCGTCAGGAAATTTTTCCTGATATTTAGGTGGGATCTGGGTTCCTGTAATTTGAGCCCTTTAATCCTTGTCCTGCAAACTGGGATGATCAAGAAGAGATTCTGGCCCTCCTCTGTGTGACAACCCTTCAAGTACTGGAAGAGTGCGATCATATCTCCCCTCAGTCTCCTCTTCTGAAGGCTAAACATGCCCAGTTCTTTCAGTCTCTCCTCATCGGGCCTTGTTTGCAGTCCCTTTATCATCCTTGTTGCCCTCCTCTGAACCCTCTTCAGTTTGTCTACGTCCTTCTGAAAGTGTGGTGCCCAGAACTGGACGCAATACTCAACATGGGGCCTAACCAGTGCCGAGTAAAGGGGAATTATCACTTCACGTGATTTGGAAGCAATACTTCTATTAATGCAGCCCAAAATAGCATTTGCCTTCTTTGCAGCCACATTGCATTGGTTCCTCTTCCCCTTCGAAAGGGTTGCTGGCCAGTGTCCCTGCTCATTGGGGTTGCTAACTCCCTTTGGGGAGTCTTTTGGCTAGGTTTCTTGGACCATTTTTAAAGTTGCCACAGGCAGTTGTTGCTGACTATGTCTGTGTCTCTCACTGTGCAGGTGTTGGCCATTAACATCCTAGGCCGGTTCTTGCTCAATAATGACAAAAATATCAGGTAAGCCAAGACTGTGTGTAGGGTGGAGACCCTTTTGTGATGTGGTCAGGCACAGCTCTTTTCAGGTTTCTCAGAACATTGGCTGTTGTTGAGGTGCGGCCAGTGATGTTCTATCCTGCTGCCAGAGCAGGTCAGTCCTGAGCCCCTGGCTGCTGTGGCCAAGTGCACCATGTGGGACCCGGGTTTCTGTAGTGAGTCATGGAAAGACATCCCCATTGTGCCCGTGGACTCTCTGGCCAGGTTTGCCTCAGCTCCCCTGGGAAGTGGTCCGGTCCTCTGTCTCCTTCAGCTACCCAGCTGTGCTGTCTGCAATAGCCTTCCAGTGTGCTGTGATGTAGAACAGCTGCCCAAAGCTAACACAACAGTTCCCTTTTCTCAGGTATGTAGCCTTGACATCCTTGTTGAAGACTGTGCAGACTGACCACAATGCTGTACAGCGGCACCGGAGCACCATCGTGGACTGCCTGAAGGATCTGGATGTCTCCATCAAGCGGTGAGTGAGGCTGGCTGGAACGGGAGGGGAGACCTTGACCTGCCAGGGCTGTGCTCCCAGGGGGATGTGCAGCTGTCCAGGAATTGTGCGCTCTCTCTCTGTCTCTCTCTCTCTCTCTCGCCCACACACACACACACACACACACACACACACACGCGCTGTGCCTGAGGTATTGCTTTCCCTGTGAAGCCCTCCACAGGCCTTCTGCCTGCTCTTGTGGCCAATGTGGCTCCCCGGCGCATGTAATGTCTTCAAGTGCCCTCTGCCCACAGTAACAGATCTCCTTACCCTTTCCCCCTGGTTTCTGCTTCAGAATAAACAATGCACATTTATCGCACAAATGATGATTTTTTAAAAATTCTGAACTCATTCATTGTACAATTTAAAATACGGCTTGCTGCAGATCTTGGAAGAGTGTGGCGGTGTGAGGCAATGAGAGCCCAACGTTAGTAGGGGAAAGCAAGTCGAAGCCTGCAGCAAGGGAGCTACGAAGCCCATCCCTCAACTCCTGCAGTGTTTTGTAGTTGCTGCCCCCCGGTTTTGAAATGCAGCACCGCTCCACAGTGAGAGGCAGAAGCGTGTGGTGGGATTCCCAGGGTTCATCAGGAGCTGCATTTTCTGTCTGTGGAGCTGTAGAAGCTCCCCAACTTGGGCTGCTCTTTCTCATTCTATCATTAACAAGTTTGCTTCTGCTACTCAAGAGGGATATGCCTCCTGTTGAGCTCTCGCCTCCTTCCAGCAGCCTGTGCTATCCTGCGACTTGTCTGTCTTTTTCCTTGGCGGCTGCTTTCTAGACTGGATGTTAGGACAGTGTACACAGATGCTGTGCGGGGGAGCAGACTGGTGGCCCAGACAGAGCTGTCTTGGCCGGTGCTGTTGTAGGATGAAGCCTGAGAGTGATCCATCGGCAGAGCGCCTGACACAATGGTGACACTCAAGCAGCTGACAAGAGCACATCTGTGGCCCCTGCCCCCACTCTGGGGTATCCCTCTCCCCAGGGAGCTCTGGCTCCCTCCCTCCCTTCCGTGCCGGAGGTGTTGTGTTCTGGGGCGCTGCACATGTGTCGGCGCTCGCTGCTGAGGCCAGGCCAACAGAGCGCCACGGCTTGTGAATCCTTTCCTCTTCCCTTTCCCAGGCGGGCAATGGAGCTCAGCTTTGCTCTCGTCAATGGAAACAACATCCGGGGAATGATGAAGGAACTACTGTATTTTCTGGACTCCTGTGAACCTGAGTTCAAGGCGGATTGTGCATCGGGGATATTTCTTGCAGCAGAGAAGTAAGATACCCAAAGAATTTGTATTGGCTTCATTCTTTATAAGTCTCACCACCCCGATCCACCGTCGCTGCACTGTCACAACACTTGGAGGCTGCAACGCCCGCGCACAACATGCGCTGTTCAGTGGTGGCTCAGGCGGGGCTTGCCGACAGCTGCATTTGCGCGCACGGCCGCTGCGTGGGGTGCTCCTCCTTCAGGGGCGCTTGCATGGAGATGCTTTCCTGGAGCAGTTTCCCCTGCTGTGTCGGTGCTTCAGTCATTGTTCCAAGATCCCCGAGGGGCCTTTTGGGGTACATGTAGAGGGAGCCCCCTTCTGCAAGAACAGCAGTGGGTTTCTCGCTGCATATCCCCTCGCGCTGTGCAAAGAGCAGCAGGGGGCTACACGGCTGTGGGGGGAGGCTGTCTCCAGCAGAGCCCTCGTCCTGCTGCTGCTGCTCTCTCTCTCTCGCTCTCTCTCTCTCTCTCTCTCTCACACACACACACACACACACACACACACACACACTCCCTGTTCCCGGCTGCCCTGTAATCTCTTGCAGTCGGGACAAGCAGCAATAGGAGCTGGACTCGCTGGTCAGTGCTCTCTCACCCGGTGGGGTGGGGTGGGGTAGATCCACCGCAGGGCTGCCCAGGTAGCATCACACTGTGAGCCAAGCAGCGGCGGTGACCAGGGATTCCGCTTCCTCCTCTCATACAGTCGAGGGAGCGGAGTACAGTTTGTGCCTTGGGAGTAAATGTCTGCCATGCAGGGCAGATGCAGCCAGAGAGAGTCTGGCTCAGCCCTTGATCAATTCCAGGCCTGCTGGGGAAAGAGGGAGGAGCTCCTGGGGGGCTGGGGAGCATCTCTCCCGCTTGCCTCATTGGGCGCTTCACAGGTCTGTGTTTGCTGCTTTTCCAGATATGCCCCTTCCAAGCGTTGGCACATAGACACCATCATGCGAGTCCTGACCACGGTGAGTGCTGCCTCTGAGCCTCGCTCCCACCCCCCTGGCCTATGAGCCTCACCGTCTGTCCCTTCTCTGTGCCCTAGGGCCACGGTGGAGGCTGTGGACCTTCCCACAGGCTCATGTTTGGTGGGTACAGAGATCTTGCCACACTGCCCTAATTCTGTGCAATGCACCTCACATGGGGGCTGTCCTTGAAGGTAACTTGGAAGCCATTGCTGTTCCCCACTTCCTAATGAGTAGGGGAAGGAAGAACTTGTTCAACCAAGTTTGCAGCAATTGTGCTGTTTGAGCTGTTCTGGGGCCAATTCAAGGGGCTAGTGCTTAAGGTTAAAATGACCTTTTTAAAAACCCTTTGAAGCCAGAAACTCCTCCTATGCCACCCGCCACCCCCACCCCCCATATGCCAATTAGGTTCTTCTGATCAGCCCTGGTAATATAAGTTAAAATCCTCTGCTGCAATTTCCTTGGGCCTCTAGAATGACCTTCCTATGGCAGTCAGGACTAGCTCCTGCTTTATGGCTTTCCAAAGGGCGGCAAGAGACACATGCACACTTGTGTGTTGCTGGTTCTGCTGAATTCTGGCTGCCAAAGACGTGGTGGAGTGGTTGCATAAACAATCTTGACCCCAAGAAAGACGGTGCAAAAAAGTAACTGAATTGGCCAGGGCAACATCTGTTGCTCCTTCCCCACTAGGTCTCTGACTTTGAGTAGCCTTCCTTGGCCTTCTTGGATGACTGCTAAGCCCCTTTGCATGTGTGTGGCCTCCTACTCCTTCTTCTTTCAGGCAGGGGGTTATGTTCGTGATGATGCTGTGCCCAACCTCATCCAGCTCATCACCAACAGTGTGGAGATGCATGCCTACACTGTGCAGAAACTCTACAAAGCCATCCTGGGTGACTATTCCCAAGTAAGTGCTGGGCAGCGAAGTCAGCGAGTGTGTGTGTGTGTGTGTGTGTGTGAGAGAGAGAGAGAGAGATGACCTTGTGTGAATGGTGTTGCTGAGATGCCTTCTCCTTTTCCTCCGCTAGCAGCCCCTGGTGCAGGTGGCATCCTGGTGCATAGGAGAGTATGGAGACCTCTTGGTGTCTGGTCAGTGCGAGGAGGAGGAGCCCATCCAGGTACAGCTGCTGGAAGAGGGCGGAGAGGTTCCAGCTCACTCACGGGCTGCGCATCTTTCTGCTGGCGCTCTTTGGGCCCAACCCCCTCTCACCTGCCCCTTGGCTTGTTCAGGTCACAGAGGATGAAGTCCTTGATGTTTTGGAAAGTGTCCTTGTCTCCAACATGTCGGTGTCGGTCACACGAGGCTATGCCCTCACTGCCATCATGAAGCTGTCCACACGGTTCACTTGCACAGTCAAGTAAGTCCCTTCTGGGGGGCAGTGGGGAGGAGCTCTGTGTGTGGGAGGGGGCTGCCTCTCCAGCCTGGCTGTCTGTGCCCACCTTGAAAGCAGCTGGATGAAGGGAGGTTGGGTCCCGCTGCTCACTGCTGGGAGATTCAGGAAGCTTATGTTATGAAGCATCCCACCCTCCCGCATCCCAGTTTCTGTGTTGTCTTGCGTACATTCTTCTCCTGGCTCTTCCTGAAGAGGAAGAACAAAAGAGCAGCCCCAAAGCTGGATCAGAGCACAGGGTCCTCTCTTGTCCAGCATCCTGTTCCCACAGTGGCCAGCCAGAGGCCCCCTTGGGAAGCCCCCCAGCAGGACAGGAGCACAATTATAGCACCCTCCCACTCGTGTTCATTTCATTTCATTTATTACATTTCTATACCGCCCGATAGCCAAAGCTCTCTGTGTGGTTGACAGAGATTAAAAACCTTAAAAATACATTTTCATGCATAATATAAAAACAGTTTAGCTACAAAGGCATAAACAAAGCAGACATACATCCAAACAGTATCCCATGACCTGATTAAAAACCGATCATGTGCGGCCAAATGCCTGGGCGTAGAGCAAGGCCTTTCCCAGCAACTGGCTTTCAGAGGCATCCTGCCTCATATGCTGGAGGTGGTAATACATCCCCATCAGGGCTAGCACCCATGGGCTTAGTGTCTTTTTCTCCATAAATCTGTGTAATCCCCTTTTAAAGCCATCCAAGTAGTGAGTGCCATAGTTTTAACTTGTGCGCTGTGTGAAGAAGGACTTCCTTTTATCTGGCCTGAATCTCCCACCGTTGAAAGAAAGAGAAGAACTCCTCCACATCCACTTTCTCCACACCATGCACAATTCCATATGCCTCTATCCTTTCTGCCCTTACCCGTCTTTTTTCCTAAACTAAAAAGCTCCAGCTGTAACCTTTTCTCATGGTGGAGTTGCTCCAGCCCCTTTTGGTGGCCCTTTTGTGCACGGGGCTGATGGAGCCGTGCCGTGTCGCGGAGGGAGGTCGGGCCTCGCTGCTGGCTCAAGGCAGCCCACTGGCTCCCCGTGACCTGGAAGGGGGGGGAGGGCCAGGCACACCTGCTGCCATGGCAGGGCCGGAGCCCTCCTGCTGCTCCTCACAGCCTCTTCTCTCATCTCCAGCCGCATTAAGAAGGTGGTCTCCGTATATGGCAGCAGCATTGATGTGGAGCTCCAGCAGAGGGCAGTGGAGTACAACGCCTTGTTCAAGAAGTACGATCACATGCGGTGAGTGTCTGCACTCCAGACTGGGGGTGTGGGTTGCCATCCCCTAGTTCTTTGGTCTTTGACTGGTGGGGCGAGACTCCTGCTGCTGCAGCTACATCACAGCCTGGCCTATGGCAGGCTGCAAAAGCAACATTGACCCCATTCAGATATGTGGTAGTAAGTTAGCGATTGGCTCCTCCCACACTCATGTGGGCTAACGGTGGGTCCCGGGCCAGAAGAGGTTGAGGACAACTGTGAGCCATGCCTAGCCTCCGATGGGTCCTGTGTCTTGCTGGCTAGAAGCATCTTCTCCCAGGGCTCCAGGGCTGCTTCCCTTGTCGGTTGGCAGGCACTGCTGCTGCTGTGTAGGGTTGCACCCAAACTCCTCTGGAATATGTCAGTGGCCTGTTGGGGCCTTCCCTTCAGCCTGTCTGTGAAGGGAGCAGCTGTGCCCCCTCCCGGCTGCAGGTAATGGTCTTGCCTGACACCCCCACCCCCCAGAACTGGTTTGGCTTCACTGTGCCATGGGATGCCATTCGTGGCATGACCTGCCTGCGTAGCGAGGAAGCAGGACTTGAACAGGTGTGGCTGCTTGGGGAAGCAGCTGGCTGCAGGCACGCCGGTGAGGTACTGCCTTGTCCTCTTGCAGGTCAGCCTTACTTGAGAGAATGCCGGTTATGGAGAAACTGACCACCAACGGCCCCACAGACGTCACCCAGCCCAATGGGGAGGCGGAGCCAGCAGTCCTAGAAACCAAGCCTCCCCCATCCGGCCTGCAGCCCACCAGCCAGGTACAAGAAGCTGTTGCAGGTGCAGCCTCAAGGCAGCAGACACCCCCTCCCCTCTCTGCAGGTCAAGAGATGTGTTGGGGCTGCTGGTGCTCTCTTGCCCGGCCTCAGGGGCCCTTCTGGGGCTGGTGCTCTGCGGCTCACAGCCGACCTCAGGAGCAAGCGGCTCTCTCTGCTGGCCCCCTCCAGCCCCTGCTTCCCCGATGCTCTTGAGGCCAGGCTGCTGCTTCGGCTATTTCCCCCCATGCTCAAGACACTGTGGACCAGGTGTGTCAGTAGGCTGCTTTCCTGTGTTTCATCAGGCAAACGACCTGCTGGACCTGTTGGGGAGTAACGATATCACACCTATCATTTCAACGGCCCCTCCAAACAAGCCAGCTTCTGCGGGAGGGGAGCTGCTGGACCTCCTTGGGGATCTCAGCCCGGCGACAGGTGAGGGGCCGGGGCTGCTCACACGTCCCAAGGCATTTGTTGGTGGTGGGGTGGGGAGGAGCCCCCTTGTTTGCTGGAGGCAGGCAGGGGCTGGTCCTGGCCCTTGGGACACGCTCCTAGCCTAACCCTGTCCTTTCTTCCCCATGTTGTTCCTGTAGGTCCTCCAGCACCTGCCCCGCAGCTATCGCAGCCCCCATTTCTTCTGGATGGACTTTCTTCACAGCCCATCTTCAATGACATCGCTGCTGGTAGGAATGTGGAACACTCTGCACTTGAGGGGCAGGGGAATGTGTGGAGAGGGGCGGATGAAGCAGCCTTGTTTATTTATTTATTAAACGTATATCCCCGCCTGTCCATTGTAAATAGTGCTCGAGGCAGCTGACAATAATAAAAACAGATAAATAACAAAATCATGAGCAAAACATACAAACAAATAAATTAAGAACACATGAATAAAAAAAGATAAACAGCACCCACCAGTTAAAACCTGTGTCAGTGTGTTCAGCTAAAGGCGTATCTGAGTAAGAATATCTTTGCCTGCTGGTGGAAGGACAACAAGGTGGAGCTTGCTTGGCCTCCCTCGGCAGGGGAGTGCCAGAGTCTGGGAGCAGCCGCCGCGCAGGCCTCCCTTGTGTTCTGGCCAACTGTGCCACAGACGGTGGTGGGACTTGGACCTGGTATGTGGCGGTACAGGTTGGAGACCGCTCCAGGGCTCTGAGCAGCGCTGCTTCTTCACAGGTATCCCTCCCATCACGGCCTACAACAAGAATGGACTGAAGATTGACTTTGCCTTTGAGCGCTCCAATACCAATCCCAGTGTCACAGTGATCACAATACAGGCCTCCAACAGCACTGAGCGGGACATGACAGACTTTGTTTTCCAGGCTGCAGTACCAAAGGTAGGTCAGGTCTTGGGGGAGGGGGCTGGCTGGTCTTCTGTGACCCTTTGAAATTCCAACCAATCAGGGATGCTCAGGGGCGGGGCTCAGTTTTAAAGCAGCTTTTCTCCAAGGTTTTCGACAGCAGGCTACACACTGCGTGGGCCCATCCATTCTCCCTCTTGCCTGCTCCCTGATTTCCAGCTGTGTCGGGAAGGGGGGCTCCTCTGATGAGAGACGGACCTGGCTGTGTCCTGCCTGCTTTTCAGGGCACTTGGAGTGAAGCTGGAGCCTTGGGCCCTCCCGCTTCAGCAGTGGCTGCAGCAGGGACCAGGCGCGAGCACGGCACTCCCTCCCTCCCTGTGCTTTGCCTCCCTCCAGACATTCCAGCTGCAGCTCCTGTCTCCCAGCAGCAGCGCCATCCCAGCATTTAACACAGGGACCATCACACAAGTCATCAAAGTCCTGAATCCCCAGAAGGTGAGCGAGCGACTGGCCTGCTCTGGGAGGAGCCTGGCGTGGCCTGCTGCATGTCCATGGGGGCGGAGGAGCAGCAGCCCTCTGGCTGCCTGGCATTGGGAGGGCTCACGCTGCAGGAGCCATTCTGCCCCTGGAGGCCAGCGGGACTCACTGAATGCAACAGCTCTCTTGGATGAACGATGCTGTGCCTTGGACGCCCCACTTGCTGAAAAGAGTGGGGAAGTCAGCCTGGACTGGTGTCATGGGGGTGCCCCGGTTTTCACCTCTCCTTGTTTTGTTCCCTCGGTAGCAACAGCTCCGCATGCGGATCAAACTGACATATAATCACAAGGGCTCAGTGATGCAGGACCTGGCAGAGGTCAACACCTTCCCCCCTCAGTCCTGGCAGTGAGCTCTGGCCCCACCCGCCTCACCCCACCTGGTTGGCCGAAGGAACGCTGGGCAGAGCACGGCGACTCCAGAAATCCCCCAACTGTGCTGTGGCCCGGGGAGCTGATGAGAGCTGCTGCTGCTGCTGCAGAGCGGGGGGACTGGCCTTGCTCACCTCAAGCATCTCTTAAGACACTTGCTCTCTCTTCTCTCCTGGCTGCGGAGCCACACCTGCCACAGAAGCCACAGCCCCCTTTGTTTGGAAAGGGGAGGTGCACTGCGGCATAGGCTCTCTTCCCCCCCCCCCCCCCCCCGCAACAAGGGAGCGAGCTGCGGTTTCTCCCTCTTTGCTGCTTTCCCTCCGGTGAGTGAGGCGGGTTTTGGTTTGGTTCCCATATTCAGGCACTTTCATCCAGAGTTCATGTTGGAAACTTATTCCAAGGATGCTGATGATCCTTTCTCCTCCGGGTTCCCTGATGTTGGGGGCCTGATGTTTCTATGCTTGACTGCGCACCCTGAGGGCAGGGGCTTGAGTCAGAAGAAGGGGACGGGTATCTGGATCTGCTGTTCTGGACTGAAGCTCTGCTTGGAGGATTCGGGCAGCAAAGCCGCGCGAAGCCCCTCTTTGGCCAGTGCCGCCTCTCAGAAAGCATCATGACGGACGAGACAGACTGCTCCAGCAGGTCGCTCTGCAGCGTGCCCCCATCCCACAACTTGGAGCTCCTTTTGTCTGGTCCTTGGCTGTCCGCTGTGGTAGGGTGGGTCGAAAGGAAGTGTGTGTTGCCAGGTGAGACGCTTCGGGGGGGGGGGGGGCATCCGCTGCCTGCAGAAAGACTCCTCTCAAGACTCCGCTCGCTGCGAAGCTGCTCCCCCCTTCATCTGCTGAGTCTGTCGAGTCCTGGATTCCATTTGAATTCGTTCTCCTCCTGGGACGTTTGTGTTGTATCTGTAATATTGGCACTGAAATAAAGACCATGCGGTTTAATGAGACTTTTCCTGCTTTTAGTAGCTGGCTTTGCAACTGTGTGTGTATAAACAGAGGAGCAGGGTTCTGTTGTGGGAGGCCAGGATCCAAAAATCTGGCTGCTTCCTGGGAGAGCGGCTTGCAGTGCAGAAGCTAATACAATGGGCTGGGTAGGGTGTGGGCAGAGACCCGTGGAGGGGGGGCACCCCATGGAGCACCCACCCTTGCGACCAAATGTCCCTAGATGGCAGCTGCAGATGAGCCTGCACTCCCTGCCCGGCGTGGAAGCCCGTTGGTGGGCTGGGCAGATGCGGATTGTGCAGAGGGAGAGGGGAGCCAGGCACGAGCACTCCGAGGCCCTGGCCATGCCGCCTTGGACCTCTGGGCGCTCGCCAGAGCTGCCCCTCTCTGCCAGGCCCACGTGCTAGGCCTGGACAAGGTGCTACCAAAACGGGTGGGGCATGCTAAGAATCTCATAAAATGATGTCTACACTGGTGTAGAGACAGTGGACAGGGAGACATTTTTCTCCCCATCTTGTAATACTAGAGCCCAGTGGGATCATCCCATAAAGTGGAATACCGGTAGTTGGGAGATACAGGACAGATTAAAGGAAAGCTATCAATGGCTAGTAGTCATGACTATATTCCCTCCAATAGTATCAGAAGCAGTATGGCTCTCAGTAGTAGTAGTAGTAGGCGATTAATTGTCTTCCAGGATGAAATTACAAAAAGAAAATTATATAAAGAGGAAATTGTATAAAATTGCGTAGACTCTAGTGATGGGTCCGTAAGTGACTGTGGAGGGCAATTCTAGATCCACACAGCTTCCCACAGTGAGGACACAGGTTACCAGATGGAAGATGGTCCTGTAAAGGATTCATTTGACGTGCTTTTTGCAAAGGCTTTTTGCCTTTGGTCTGATCCAGCACTGTTCTGATTATTCGCATCCCACCTGGCAAGCATGGCTAGAACCATCTGTTGCCTCCAGAAGGGAAATGATGCCCCAAACGAGAGGGGTAGGCACTTCTCTGAATCTCCAGGCATCCTTTGTTATGCAAGTTCGTGTGTGTGTGTGAGCATTTGCAGTCCCACATAAGGCTCCGCAGAAGTCCTTTCCGTCCATGGCAAAACCAAGAAAGTGCAGTGGAGCCTGAAGGATTAGCCAAGGTATTTGGCATGAGCTGTTGTGGGGCAGGGCCCAGTTTGTCAGATGTGTGCTCTGTACCCTGAATAAAGAGGAGGACAAATGAGGCCAGAAGAGTGATCAGAAGCCTCTGACTTGGCTGTTTGAGGCATGTGGCCCAAGAATTTAGACATGGGCTGGCTGGGGCTTGGCAGCTGGCCCAGGAATTAGCCACTTAAAGTGCCCCCTCATTAAATTAGAGCAGGTGTGGTGAGAGATAGCAGAGTTAAAGGGGCCTGCTGTGTGATCCTCCACAGCTACATTGGGCAGTTCTAGTACAATGGTGTCTAGCCATCTTGGCCTTGGTGAGCCACAGCTGTCTTGTCTCCTTTCCCTCTCAGTACCTTGGGAAAGACTGGCTCCTCCAAGCAAGCAGCTCTGCCTTCCCTTAGGTGCATGAGGTAAAGCATGACCACGCCATCTCCACCACCCCTTGTAAGTGGCAAGCAGCATCTTTACTCAGATCCTTTTGAGGCCGAAGCCCAGCCCTACCTGGGGATATGACTTCAAACCATTTCCATGTCAAGGGTTGCCCCTCTCTAGGGAACTTTTGAATGGGGTCGTCTTCTCAGAATGGCAGGCTATCGGGCCCAGAATAAGTTTCTGAAGAGAAAAATGTGATGGGTTGTTTGGTAAAACAAAGGAAGACTTCAGAACCACAGTTGCAACCAGAAAATTCCCAGTTTTCTAGCAATTCGCCTTAAATGTGGTTTAGTTAAGGGATCTTTTTGTAAAGCACAAATCAAGGAAATGCATGCTGCCTGAATGGCAGTCTTGCCCTCCATTTCCCACTGCAGAAGTGCCAGCCAGGAGTTCAAAATAGCAGGCGGCCTGTTGCACTTCTGTTATTGGTGGCTGGAGTTCAGATCTCAGCATACAGGAGAGCTCCATCCATGGACACTGCCTTGACAGGACACAAATAGGTCACAACATTCTGCACCATAATAGTTCTTTCTGGACCTCAATGGGGACGCAGCAGCAGCAGCAGCAGGAGTGAGGGGCAGGCCTGTGCCTGGCAGGGGTGGGTGCCCAGTAAAGCTATATATTCCCCTTAAAGGCTTTGGCTGTGGTATTAAAGTTCCTTAAATCCCTCCCCTACCAGGCTACTATGCGGGAGGGGGGTGTCCAGGCCATGCTCTGGAAAGATGGAGCTCTTTGGGTGGAAGAGTCTGGTGTGGGGACAGCTTGGCACGACCTAAGTGGGGCTGGTTAGTATTTGGATGGGGAACCACCTGGGAACCCAATGCAAAGGTACAATTTAAATAAACCTCTTTGGCGATGCAACAAAACTGTCCTTTGGGTCCTGCAAGGCATATCTACTCTTGGGAGACAGCCTTCCAGGGGCAATTTCTTTCAAAGGCAGGGACTGCCAGCAAAGCCCATTCTCTCTCACCCCTCCCCCAAAAGGCACAAAACACTTGCGCTGGTCTTGTGCCTCCTGCAGACCTCCAGGAGTGCTGGTGGGGCTGGTGAGCACGACTGCCCACAGCTCTCCCGGTCCTCGAACATCCAGTAGGGCTGCTCTGATGGATTTCCATATTTGGTCCTCATTGGTCGGTCCCACCCCAGAGCCAGTCAGGACCCAGGTATTTGCATCTGAAATGGGCAGCCCTTCAGATGCCCACAGCCAATCCAGTGACAAGCTTTGACTTGGGTTCCTGCATTGGGGGGCGCGCGGGGGGACTGGACTCGATGGCCTCCTGTTCTGATTCTATGAGTGCAGGTTGATTTTTGTTTTAACATTTTTCCTGTGCCTGCCAGGCCCTTGATGGAGACTGGAGAGGGGGAAGGAGCAGCAGCTGCAGCCACAAGGTGAGTGGGTTGCTTCCTTCCTTCGATTTTCATGTGTGTGCAGGAAGATGGGCGTGAGGAGGAGCCCCTATTTTCTCTTTAAACTGGAGGCCTGGGGTATGTAAGTGATCGTGGGGTGGCGGTTCCCTGGAGCTTCCAAGTTCCAACCCCTTGCTATTTTTATAACCTTTTTGCCTCTTTTTAAAAATGGGATCCTAGGGTGTGGAATTGTGGAGTGTGTATGAGGTGTCGTAAGAGCCCGCAACACCTTGCTACTTCTAATTTGTCCTTCCCCCCAATGTTTTCTTTTTATTATTTTTCAGTCTGCTTTATTTATTTATTTATTACATTTATTAATCGCCCATCTGGCCGGCCACCCTGGGCAATGTAGAATTAAAACAACACAATAAAACATAATAATTAAAACAGTATAAAAAATTCTTTTAAAATCCTAACCCACCCCATATTCCCGCCTGAACAGCCATGTTTTTAATGCACGGCGGAAGCTCATCAGGGAGGGGGCATGGCGAAGGTCACTAGGGAGGGAGTTCCATAATGTGGGGGCTGCCACAGAGAAGGCCCTCTTCCTAGTCCCCACCAGCCTGGCTGCTGTGGCTGATGGGATAAGGAGAAGGCCATCCGTGGCAGATCTTGTTGAGCGGCCTACTTGATGTTGCTGGAGGCGCTTCTTGAGATAAACTGGGCTGGAGCCGTGTAGGGTTTTAAAGGTCAAAACCAACACCTTGAATTCGGCTCGGCAAGCAACTGGTAGCCAGTGCAACTCCTTAAGCACTGGCGTGATGTGATCACGCCGGCGGCTGCCCTTAATCAGACGAGCCACCGTGTTCTGTACCAGCTGAAGCTTCCAAAGCCGTCTTCCAGGGTAACCCCAGGCAGAGTGCATTACAGTAGTCTAGGCGAGAGGAGACCAAGGCATAAACCACTGATGGGAGCAGATGATTAGGTAGGGGCACAGCTGCCGTATCAGATGGAGTTGATACAGCGCCGCCCGGCTCACAGCTGACACCTGAGCCTCCATGGACAGCTGGGAGTCTAGAATGACCCCCAAGCTGTGGAACTGGTCCTTCAGGGGGAGATGTACCCCATTCAGCACCAGGTCAACATCCCCTAACCTCCCCTTGTGTCCCACCAGAAATGCTTTGCACTTACAAACTTGGAAGTTATTTGCCTCAGTTTACCTTTTTCTTTGCAATGGGTTGCTGATGGGAGCAGAAAAACATAGGTTCAAAGGAGGGTGTGCTTTGTTGTGTTGCTGTGTGGGCCTGCCTCCCCCCTTCTGCTTTGCACTCATGACCTTAAAATTACTTGCCTCAGGGTACAATCCTATGCATGTTTAGACAGAAAAAAAGCCTACAACTCCCATCATGTCCACCTAAACATGCACAGGACTGCGCCCTTAGTTTGCCCTTTTTCTGTGCGAGTTACTGGTGGAGCAGATAAATGTGGGCTCAAAGGAGTGTGTCTGTGTTGCTGCAGGAGTCTGTGACATCCACTTCAACCCCCTCCACCCCAACCCTTTGGTTGGAACTCATGATCGTGAAGTTAAGCTGCACACCTGAGTTTGCCTGTTCTGTGTAATGGGTTCCTTCTGTGGAGCATATCCTTTGATTCCACCTATGGTTAGCTGCTCGGCCCTCAGCCCTACCAGCCCCAATGGGCACCAGCTGCTACTGCCAGGCATTCTATAGCCACTGATGTGATACTGTTGAGACCATTGGCACAAGGTGCTGAAAATGTACAGAACTTCAAGGCACCCAAAAGCATGGAAATATTCAAGCCACATTAATCCTGAAGTAGCTCAATCATTGCATGAGCAATTAATGGTTGCCAGGAGGGTGAGGGGTGTTTCTTCCTGCAGTCACAGTTGCAGCACCAGGATTCGGGATCTTCGCAGCACCATCCAGCAAGCTGTCACCAGGCATGTCCCAGGGAAATACTTGTGCTTTGCTTACTCTACAATTGTTTCTGAGACAGGGGGCTCCCTTTCCATTTCATTCATTCATTCATATTTCTATACCACCCAACAGCCAAAGCTCTCTGGGCAGTTTACAAGAATCAATGATTGTTTACAAAGATTTTGATAGCAGGCTAATAGCTACCGCAGACATTTAGCATCTTGAAGTCTGGAATCTTTTAAAATCGCTTCCTTTCAGCACTGGCTGAACCAGGTGGCACATTGGCAAAGGCTGTATTTTTGCTGAGGGAGGTTTGGTGCTAGGCCAGCAGCCGGGGCGGGCGCTGGTGATTCCGAGTGCTGAGGCACCGCGTATATTGCTGGAAAGGCGGCTCAGTGCACCCCTCCCTTGGCGACGTGGCTGGCTTCCTCTCCGATGATTCCCTCTCGCCCCAGTGACTCTCTGGGCCCACGGTGAGTATAGGTGGGGGGTAGAGAATGCACACACAGTTCTCCTGCAGTGAGGGCCTGCTCTCTAGCGGTATCTTAATATCATGACTTCTGTGCACTGACAAGCTAATGACTAAGTTGGTGATTTTATTGTACAATAAAACTTGTTCTACAATCATCACTTAAAACTGGTTGTGGACAAGGCTGCTTTCTCTGGCAGTTTAGAAATGCAGAGGAGGGTGGGGTGGATCTCTGACTGGAGCCCTTCTATGATGTGGCCAGATGGCTGCCCAGCCGTTTGCCCTAAAGAGGACAGGGATCTCTCCCACACCCTCTCCGGTTCCACAGCAATCATCAGTTCTGAGAGCTGTTGGGCCTCCCCTGCTGTAATAAAAGGCTAGAGGGTTTGTCTGGAACTGGGCCTAGAAGGGCTACTGCATGTATTTAAGGGGTGAACATGAAATGTTCACATGGGGGATGAGGGAAAGAAGTCCACTCTGTGTGTGTGTGTGTGTGTGTGTGTGTGTGTGTGTTGGGAGGAGGAGCAGAGCTGTTTCAGCGGGGTAGTCCTTGCCACAGCCTTCTCGCTCGGGGAGCGGCCTCCCTGGCCTGTGGCCTGTGGTTTAAAGGCATTTCTTGGTTGGCTTCATATGCTGCACCTCACTCCCATTCTAGGGGAGCAGCACAGCCTGCCTGGACCTCCAACTCTGGCAACAGGGTTCTTGGCTAGCAGAGAAGCTGGCCTAGATTTTGTGTGTGTCTGTTGGCTTTGCCTGGCAATTCCGGACGGACCTGAAGCCCCGGCCAGCCAGGAAAGCCGCAAGAAAGAAGGCCGCAATGACTGCCCCAGCGAAGAACCCCACAGCCATCTCTGCCCCATGCAAGCTGCAGCCGAAGCCGCTATAGCCTTTGCTGTGGTAGAGGCTTTCCCGCTCTCTGCACAGGGAGGAGGCGTAGGCCGCCTGCAGGCGGCTGTAGTAGAAGTACAGGGCCGGCACGAGGCCAGCAGCCAGGGCCGCGTCCAGAACGGCCTCCGCTATCAGCCAGGCGGGGCAGCGCCAGGGCAGCCGCAAGAGCCCGGCCACCATCTGCAGGCACACGAAGGCCAGCAGCGCCCCGCCCGCTGCCATGGCAGCCTGAGCCGGGGGCCGCTTCAGCTGCTGGAACTGGGCGTCCAGGCGCTGGGCCTTCTCGCCGTCGGCCCCGGCAAAGCCGCTGTAGGCCCCTCCGTACTGGTAGTAGTAAATGCTCCCCAAGCTGAAGAGACCTGTGTAGCCGCCCACGGAGCTGTAGGAGACCGAGCTGCAGATGACGACCAGCACGCAGAGCAGGACCAGGACCAGCTGGCAGCAGGCTAAGGGGGAGAGGCGCAGGACCGTGAGCGCCCGTCCGCGACACCTGCAGCAGCCGCGCGCCCGCCCGCCCCCCCGCCAGCCCGCCAGGTGGGCACGGAGCCGGAGGCCTAGCCGAGCCCACCCGCGAGCTCAGGCTGCAGCCAGGCCCGCCAGAGCGCAGCCTTGGGGTGGGGAACAGGAGAGCAGGCCACTTCTGACCCCAGCAGGGCTCCTTCCAATCCCTCCGCTTGGGCTTGGTCGAAGGCGCTGCTCCCCTGGGGAAAGACCCCAGCAGGCTAGCCTGCGGCGGCCGGCTCGACGGGGCACCTCACTGTCCCAGGCTCGGCGGGGGCGGCAGGGGGTCAGCAAGCTCCGGACGGAGGCCAAGCGCCCCCAGGTGGGGCGGGGGTGCATGCCAGGCGGCCGGCCACGACCTCACTTGCAAGCGCCCTGCACGCTGCTGCGGACGGGCTCCCCCCCCCCCCCCCCCCCGGGCTCGGGAGCAGCGCCGGCACACGCCCTCCCAGGGTCACCCCCTTCTCTTCCGCGCGGCACACGCGCGGAAGAGAAGGAGCGCCGCCGCGGGGCACAGGCCGGGTTGCACTGCTGCGGCCGCAGCTCCTGGACGTGCGGAGTCTGGCTGCCCGTCCGGCCGCGGCTCCGCTTCCCTTCCAGCCCAAGCCCAGCTGGCACGCGAGGCGGCGGCGGCGGCCGCCCCCTTGGCCTTGGCTTCCGCGAGGAGGAGAAAGCGCCCCCGGTGCGGCCCCGAAGCCCCTGCGCCGCCGCAGCACCTTGAATGCCCGAGGCGGCGAGGGACGCGACTCCGGCCACGGCCCGCCGCGCCCCTCCCTCACCTACCTCTGGCCGTGCACAGGGCGCGGCATCGCGGCCCGTCCAGGAAGCCGCCGCCGCCGCCGCCTGGGTCCGCAGGTGCGCTCGCAGAGTCGGCGCCGCGCCAGCTGCCGGGAGCAAAGACACGTCGGTCGGAACCCCTCGCCGCGAGGCCCCGCCGCGCAGCTGACCATCCCGCGGGCTCCGGCCGCTCCTCGCGCCGCGGCGCCGCCTGCCGCCTCTGCTCGGCCTCCGCCATGGCCCCTCGGCGCAGCCGCGGCAGGAGGCGGATCCGGGCTGGGCCTGGGCGCCCCGCTCAGGTGAGAGGCGGGCGGGCGGCGTCTAACTTCCGCGAGCCCGTCCGTGGCGCCCGGCAGCCCTCCCGGCTCCACCGGCGTCAGCCCCACCCGCGCATCGGAGGCCCGGCTGGAGCGACGGCGGAGCCCTCGGAAAGCGGCGGCGCCCGCCCGCGATCCCAGCCTGGCCTCTGCGTCGCACGGAAAAATCTCTCGCGCTGGCAGGACCGGTAGGAAAGGGCGGCCTCGCTCGCCTGCAGCCTTCTGGGCCACGGCGGTCAGCCTCGATGGACGTGGCCGGAGGTAGCTTCGGACAGACGCCCAGGCAAGAGCACAAGAGCTGTATCTGACCCTGGGAGGGGGTGGTCCATCTAGCCCCCACCATCCTGTCTCAGTGGCTGCGGGGTGTGTGCGTGTGCTGCTGCTTCTGCTGTCATAGGATAGGATCTATAGAGTTGGAAGGGGCCTACAAGGCCATCGAGTCCAACCCCCTGCTCAGTGCAGGAAACTAGAGGAGGGGTCTCCCATCCAAGTAATAACCAGGCCTGACCCTGCTTAGCTTTCCACGCTCAGACACACTGAGCTAGCATGAGCCACAGCATTAAGAGGCATGCTGCCTCTTAATGCTGGGGCCACCCCAGGTATGTTGAAGTAGGAAAAACCTGGAGGGGAACAACCCTAAAGGGCAAGAAACCAAGAAAGCCACACCCAAACCCCACAGAAACAGATTTGGCCTGCATGCCCCACTCTGCTTTGAAGGGGTACTTCTGGGCTGGGGTGGAGGACTGAAAAGAAGGGGAGGGTTTAGCTGCACCCAAGATCCTCCTCTGTTCACAGCTGGAGCACAGGCACGAAGGCAGAGAAAGCCCACGCACACTTCCGTTCCCTAGGCCCAAGCACCTTGCAAGGCGGGCAGAAAGCTCCTCTGCCTTGCAAAGCCGCTTCCTCTGTAGCAGGAGGGGAGCAGAGCTGCAGACCAGCCAGGCCATGAGGCCACCAGAGGGGAGGAAGAGCTTTATTTATTTATTTAATAAATAAACCCTGCAAGAAACCCAAGGCAGCTTGCATAATCCTCCTCCTCTCCATTTTATCCTCACAACAACCCTGTGAGGTAGGTTAGGCTGAGAGTCAGTGACTGGCCCAAAGTCACCCAGTGAGTTTCATGGCCGAGCGGGGACTAGAACCCGGGTCTCCCAAGTCCCAGTCCAACACTCTCACCACTATGCCAGCTAGCCCAGGGGTGGGCTAGGAAGCATTTGGGTGCTGGCCAGCCACCCATCTGCTCACTCTGCAGCATGGGTGTGTATGGAGGGGTCCCGAAACACACACACCCGTCCCCACTCATTGCCACCTGCCTCCAGGTGCTTTTGCTGGGAGGAGAGGAGAGGTGTGGCAAGGGAGGCGGAGACGCTGCCACCTCGGTGTGCTCACCCTCCCTGGGCAGGAAGGCAGGGAGAGGTGGCCCCGCCCTGTGCCGGCTGGATTTTTATCTTTCTTTCTTAAGATCTCTGTAATAGCAAGAAATAAAAATATAACTGGATATGCATGACTCCTGGATCCCATCATTGTCTGATTTGCTTATGTTAAAGGCACAGTGGCATCAGAAGATGCTGAAATGGCAGCGCATTTGTTGCTGGCAGTACGCAAGGCTGGAAGTGGCAGGGGGCAGGATCAGGCCAGGACTCCAGTGAGAAGTGCCTGCAGCACTGGCGGAACTGCCGCTCTTTCGCCAGTGGGGCTGGGGGAGTGAGGAGGCCCGTCAGTGCAGAGCTTGTGCAGATCCGATAGGCGCATGCCCTCTACACGCTTATCCAGGCTCCTTGAGGCCTAGGACAGAGCCCTGTGGCCCTCCACTCGAGACCTCCCTCCAGAAAGATGCCAAGCCATTAATGCTCAACCACACTCAGGGCAAGTGTTTCTCCAGCCGCCCTGCTCCCGAGGATCCCCATACTCTGGAGGATCTTTTGGGGCATGTGCTCTGCTGCTTGGACTGGGAGGTGGTTTGATCTCCCCTTCAGCATCTACAGGTGAGTCAGGAGCCCCTGCCGTGGGTACCTCCAGATCCTCCTCTGCAGATGAGTGTGGTGTGGTCTCTTCCAGCATGCTGGGAGTGTCTTCAGGCTCTGCACCATCACAATCTTTATCCAAAGACTGTGGCATGACACAGTGGGACATATTTCCTGGAACAGGGTTCTGGCATATGTCCTTTGTGTTCTTCTGGGAATAGCTAAAGGGCCTGAGATATTTGGTTATCCTTTCAAGTGATGCTCCTTTTACAACATCGCTTCTTGAGTCAGATTGTAAAGCTGGTCTTCTTTGAGCGTGAATCCTGTCAAGGGCAGGTAGTCTTTGCAAAGAGCTGGGTATGATGTGATACGGATATACCGTGAGAGGAGCCATCTCCTCCCTCTTCCAATAGAGATCATGCCTGAGCAGGTGCGCTCCCGGAAATGAGTGTCCCCAACAAGACTTCTCTCTTAGTGGCACAGCTCAGATGAGCTCCCTTGGTGTAGGTTCCGCTTGGTGTCAGAGCAAAATCTGCCTTGGTACAGCCGTCTCGCGCTGGCTTCATGCTACTCAGCCCGTTGGCCTCTCTGCCACCCAAAGCCCTCTGAGGAAGAGGTGTCCTTGGCCACCCATTGCCGCTTTCAGGGGTGGCTACCTGGTGCCTGCTGGGGATGTTTACACAATACCAGGCTCTGGTGCTCAGACTGCAGGGGCCCCGAGTGGGGCCAGCCCCCATTTGTTTTTGTCTACAGCCCTGTTGGCTACTGATTTAGAAAGCTGCAGGGGGAAACCTGGGGCATCAAGTGGCAGAGAAGCAGCTGAAAGCAAGCAAGACTTGGCTGAAGTTGTGGGGTGTTGGTGGTGTTGTGGATTTTGCGAAAGGCCCCCTTCCTTTTGCTCCATAACTCCAGCACTGGTTTCTGTAACAATATGAAAGAATGGCTGGATTGAGCTTGCATGGGTTGTGCTTCCTGGGAGGAACCAGGCAGTAGTTAAGGGCAAGACCCACTGCTTCTGGCCTGAGGAGAGAGTGGCCACAGCCTGAGAGAGCTCTGTATAGGAGTCGTTGTTTAAGTGAAGCTTGTAAGTTTGTTTGGAAGCAGAGTCTGTTTGGATCGGTGGGGTGCAGTCCGGCAATAGCTGGTCAAGGTCTTGGCCTTGTCTCTGTTCCCTGCATGCTGCAGAAGATCACAGCTCTTTGCAACATGGCATATTTCTGTCTTTCTCATAACATGCCAAGATCCCTCAGTCCAGCCTGCAGCTTGGCAAGAGGTGCTCTGAATCTCCGCCGAACCATTAATCTTGATCCCTCTCATAGAGTAGGGATTAATCACATGCCTAGGACAAAGACTTGTGTCTCCCTGCCCGCCCCACCCCTGGCACCTTGGGCTGGGGCAGGAAGGTGTTGGGGATAACACATCCCTGCTGTGATTTTCCAGGCGATTGTAAGAGGGAACAAGGAAGCCGAAAGCAACAAAGGGCAAGAGATTTTATAATTCTCTTAATCTGAAAAGACAAAGAATGCCTACTTGGAGAGTGATGGGGGTTAAAGGCTCCTTGGATGTTGCACAGATGCTGGAATTACCCTAGTGATTATGTGATTCTTATTTTTCCTGTTCCAAAAATCCTTTCAAGATTCCCTACCATTTCTGAAGCTGTCTGGGGAATTGCTATCGGTAGCATTTGAAAAAGAAAGGAGAATTTTGGGAGAATCATCACTTTTATAGCTGCCATTCTACCTAGAAAGATTAAATTAACTTCTGCCAGGATAGCAAGTCATGCTTAACCTGTTTACCAAACTATCCAGGTTCCTTCAGTGGAGTTGCAGGGTTAGTTTTGATAGAATTGCCAGGTAGCTGAAGCTGCTTGATGCTAGCATTAGATTAGACCCACTTCTGGAGATGTGGGTCTAATCTAATGGGGGGCATTAAAACACATTATTAGTTCAGGTTTGATGTAATTGATCTTCAACCCCACTGCCTTTTAAAACCCCATAATTAGGATCTTTAGCTCCAGATTATTGTGTGTTGGACAGAATTAATAAAACTTCATTGGAAATCAGGTTTATAATGGGGTTTTTTCTCGTAGATTGTGACCCATTTTGCTTGCTTGATAGATTGCCTTTCAGCCAAAAAGGCTCCCAAAGCAGTTTACAGAGATGAGAGATAAGACAGTACCTGCCCACAGGCTTACAATTTAAAAGACCCAACACAAAAGGAAAGGGGGTTGGGGGGGGAGAAGCAAGCTTGGACACTAGATTCTTAATTGCAAAGTTCGGCAGGTTTTGAAGCTGGTCTAAACACAGTGGAGGGGCTGCTGCTGCTCCCTCTTCCCCTACATTCCTCAGCAGTGACAGTTGATAGCAAGAGGGAGGGGGCATTTAGACAATACGAAAGAACAGTAACGTTTCAATTGCTGTCCTAGAGGAAAGGAGTTCTAGCGCACAGCCCTGTTCAGTGGATATCTCTTTGATGTTCCACTCATCTACTGAAAATCCTTACAAAACAGTACTTTCTAGGATTTGCAAAGCGTTATAATTTGTAGTCGTTGTTTGGAATTCCGTAAGTTTCAGTTCTGAGATTGGCAAACAAGGCATCATGAACTGTACAGTAATGTTGGCTTCTTCAGATTCCATTAACTTTTCTTAGTTTGGTCAATCTATTATTTATTTATTTTTATACTGCTTTTCATGTACATATATGCCCAGCTAGAGAGCATAGACAATGTTATGATTTACCTGATCTATTTACCACCTCGGATGGTATTTCTGTAGTTTTAGAAGAACCCATCTTTGGATTCTTGGAGGTGCATTAGGCAAAGAATTTCTGAACACTGCCTCCAGTGGTCCAGTGGTCTTTTCACAGTCACTATTTTCCCCATTGATAAATGGTTGTTGGAGTCCTGAGCATCCAAACACTATTGGCAACATGGCTTCTTCTCCACTGAACCTGCTCCTACACTTTGGTCATTGGTGGGGGCCCTGCCCTTTGTTTTGCCTCCAGATGAGTTGCCATGGCCTGGTGCATGTGGACAAGGGCCTGCTTGGTGGTAGCACCCGATCTCTGGAACATCCTGCCCTGTGAGATTCAGCTGACCTCTCCCTTCCTGCCTTCCATGGCCATAGAAAATGCTGCTGTTTCAATGGGCATTTGCTTACCAATTTTTTAAATTTGGTCTCCTCCATTCTGCATTATTGCTGGTGTAATTTTCTTGCTGTTTATATTGTTTATTGGCCTTGATATTGTTTCAGTATTAGATATTTTTTATTATGGTTGTTAGCTGCCCAGGAGTTCCCATTTCATAAATACACAAATAATTGAGCACAGTTCTGTAGCAAACTGCTGGTGCTGAGGAAGCTTCTGTAAAAGGGGAGTCTTTATGCAACAACACGGAAGAAGCCCTGGCATCTACTGGCCCGTTTCTGGTTGTTTCACTTTGTAGAAGATCAGCACCAGCAGCCCCTTTAACTGCTTGAATGCTGCTTCGGGTCTGGCAATGCAACATCTTGATCCAACAAATGTTTCAATGTTGTTGCCACCATTGCCATGTTTGGAATAAACTTTGCTAGATAAGTGGTCATTCCTAGAAATCTTCATAGATTAGCCTTGTTCTTTGGACTAGGAATTTCAACCACGGCCTCTGTTTTAGTTGCATCAGGCATTATGAACTCATCTTTGCTTAAGAATAATATGTCCTGGGCATTTCATAGATTTCATAGGTTGCTCCCTCAACACCTGTCTAGAGAATTCGCTTCGGCTTCTCATGATGTTTGTTTGTTTGTTTGTTTGTTTGTTACACTTGTACCCCACTTTCCCCCAAGGCGGCCTACATGATCCTCCTCCTCTGTTTTATCCTCACAACAACCCGGTAGGGTAGGGTAGGCTGAGAGTTCATGACTGACCCACGGTCACCCAGTGAGCTTCATGGCCAGGTGGGGATTAGAACTCGGGTCTTCCCAGCCCCAGTCAACTACACCACAGCTCTAACCACTACACCACACTGGCTTTCTGTTCTGGTCTTTCCCCACTGAAGTTTCACCTGTTTAATCTGAGACACCATCAAGACCCTCAAATAGGGGGACCCTCACTAGAGAAGTGGGCATGGTCGCGTCAGTAATTACCTTTAAGTGGACCTTGAATACTATTTTGTTTCACCCAGCATTTTGCTGACTTTCATGCAAGTGGTATGTTAACTGATGATGTTTTTATGTGTTCAGTCTGGGTTAAGAACATAAGCACATGAGAACAACTGTGCTGGATCAGACCCAAGGGGGGCTCTCTCGCCCAGCATCCTGTTCCCACAGTGGCCAACCAGATGTCCCCATGGGACGCCCGCAAGCAGGACACAAATGCAATAGCATCCTCCCGCACATGTTCCCTAGCAACTGGAGTACGTAGGCATACTGCCTCTGATACTGGAGGTAATATATAGACATCAGGACTAGTGGCCATTGATAGCCTTCTCCATGAATTTGTCCAATCCCCTTTTAAAGCTGTCCAAATTGGTGGTGACCATCAGTACATCTTGTGGTAGCTGTGTGAAGAAGTCCTTCCTTTCCCCCTTTGTCCTGAATCTTCCATCATTCAGCTTTATTGGATGACCCCATTGGGAGCTCGTATTATGAAGAGAGGGCTGCAAAGCCTTCCCGTGGCCTCCACCTGCATCCCATCATGGTCTGGGGGCCCTTCGGGAACGGCGTGCGGCTCTGCTTTGTCTTCGCCGGCCCCTTGCTGGCCACGTAGCACAGGGGTTCCTGGGCAGCTGTGCTTTGCATCGTCTTGAGAAACGCTGCAGGAGACACCCACCCACCCCGCAATGTGGGAGCACAGCCCTTCACCCAGCAAGCTCTACCTTGGGACATCCACATCTCAGCCCGAGCATGGGCAGTCGGAAGGCCCTGCGTAAGGGAGAGAACAGGAATGGGGCACTTTCCCCGCCCCACGGGGGGTTGTCTCTGGCAGAGGACGGGCCCAGGTGCTGAATCTGGCCTTCCTTTGGTCCCAATCCAGCCCCCCCAGAAGGCCAGGCCCACCCCCTTTCTTGACCGCTTGGGGCTTCTGTGCAATCCCCCGCCCCCCCAAAGCTCCATACACCTTTCCAAAGGCTTAGCTGCTGGCAGGAAGAGCTTTAAGTGTATTTTGGGGGCCGTCCTTTTCACCTCCAGCCCCGCCCACCACGGGAAAATGCCCCCCCAGGGGCTCCTCCTCCTCCTCCACGCTGCACTCGCGAGAGCCCCCCCTCCCCCGTGGGCCGCCTTCTTGCCACAGCCTGCCAGCCCCGGCCCAGGCACCTCCCCACCCCACTTCCTCCTTGTTCTTTGGGGCCATGGCATAATTGCAGGGGCAGTTGCCGGACCTCTTTCTCCCACTCAACCTTCCTCCTTTGGCGCTCCTTGGTGACCTTGGCGCTCGGTCCTGATCCAGCTCCCTGCTCCTCTGGCCTGCCCTGCCGCCCCGCCCCCCCCAGCCAGGGCTGCTCTCCTGGCACCTCAGAGTTGCTCAGCATTGGATTTCTCCAGTGTGGACCCCCCCACCCCGCAACCAGCGCCTCATCACTTCCGGTGACGCACATCTGCGCCTCCCCCCCCCCCCCGCGGCTGCGCTTCCTTCTCCTTCCACGACGACTTGCAGTCAGCTGAAGCCCCGCCAGCCTTTCACTTCTGCCCTTTCGCTCCTCTTCGGCTCCTCCACGCTGGACTTGTCTGCCGCCCTGTGCTGCTGAACTGCCCACCCTACCAATCACCGGCTCCTTCATTTCTGCTTTGCAGTTGTTTTTTTTAAATAGTCCACAGTTTCGGAGGGGCGAGCCCTCTAGGGAGGGAAGCCTTTCCTTTACTGTGTGCGCGCGCACTCGCACACGCATGCAGTTAGCATGCCGATGCCAAGGCTGCCAGACCAGGAGTTCCTTCCTGACCCGCCACCGGCACTTCCAGGATTCACAGAGGTTTTATTGAAAGGGGGGGGTTGGCAGGGGCAGTGCAGAAAACACCCGGCCCTTTGATTTGCACCAGCCCTGCCTAGGAGGCTGAGAAGGGGTCCCAAAGCTGAATTCCAGCCCTTGGCCCAAGACTGCATCTTGATGCCAAGATTGACTCAGGTCACAGAAGAACAGACTGACCATTGCGAACTATAGCATGGGGAGCAAAGAAGGGTGTTCACTTCCTCCTGCCTGTGCTCCACTTTCTGTTCCCACTGGAGGGGCGCCCTTTCTCTTGCTACCCAGGAGGAAGACATTTGTGCTGGCTCAGAGATGCCCTTGGGGCCACCGGTGCGCCGTGGCCAGTCCACGGCAGGGTACGCCTGGGGGAGGGGTGTGGGGCAGGTGCCGCTCCACCCCCCACAATGGCGTGAACATGGCTCTGCCCACTGGCCGGGAGCGCACCGCCTCTTGTTTGCCGAGCGCCCAGCTGCTCCAAGGCCGTGGGGGTGAGGAGGGCAGAGGCCGTAGCACAACCGGCCATGCAAGTGGAAGAGAATGTGACGGCACCAGCAAACAGAGTGAGGAAATAGGCCAATATTGACTTTGGTTTCAAAGGGGGTGGGTGAGGGCTGTCCGTCAAGGGGCTTCTGTTCCCTTCCTTCCCATTACACAATTGCTTGCTGTGGTGAGTCTCAAAACACCGAGTCACGGCCCCCGCCCCGCCCAGCAAGACGCAGAGTTCGAGGGCCGGTGTGGCCTAGTGGTGAGAGGGTTGGCCTGGGACTCGGGAGACCCAGGTTCTAGTCCCCGCTCGGCCATGAAACTCACTGGGTGACTTTGGGCCAGTCACTGACTCTCAGCCTAACCTACCTCACAGGGTTGTTGTGAGGATAAAATGGAGAGAAGGAGGAGGATTATGTAAGCCGCCTTGGGTTCCTTGCAGGGAAAAAGGCGGGGTATAAATATAAGAAAGAAAGAAAGAAAGAAAGAAAGGGCCCCGCGCAGGTCTTTGGTGGCAGACCTGAAGAAGCCTGGGGTGGTGGGGGGGGGGGAGAGCGAAGCCCACCCACCACCCTCCATTTTGCTCTGGGAGGAAGGGGCAAGGGACAGGTGGATGATGCGGGATATGGCGGGGGGTGCTTGCTGCCTCGGCCCCGCTCCCCACCCTGTGTCGAATGCCCCCCCAGGCAGCAAAGGGCCCGGCTGCTTCTAGGCCCTCACGCAGAAAGCTGCCATGAATCTGCCCTCCCGGTGTTGGGGAAGGGGGCGGAGGCAAAGCCGGGCAGTGGCCACTGCAGACACACCCCCCCTCTGCCATGCGGAGAGGCACCCTCCCGGTGCGGCTCTCTGTGGGCTCTCGGGGGGCTGAGGGGGCCCCGAGAGCCCCGTCCCTCTGCTGTCCCCCGGGGGGGGGAACAGCAGCAAGGACCGATGGCCTTCTGACGACTGAAAACCTGGCACGGGGCAGGTGTCCGAATCGGGGACACGGACAGATCAAGGCCCTCTGGGACGAACTGGCCATGGCACTCGGCACATTCTTGGCCCACGCGTAGCTGGAAATCCTTTACTGAATGGATGATGCGGAGTGGCGGCGGGTGGAGACCATGGCATGGGGGGAGTGTGTCTTTAACCCATCATGGTCAGTCCCAATCAGAATCCCACCCCCGCCACTTGCAATGGGAGGGAAGCTCTGGCCGGTGCTGGTGGCCATGGAAGTGTCCACTCCGCCTAGAGAAATCACCAAGGATGGGGGGGGCTGGGGTGGTCCCCCGGAGACCAGACTCAAGCAGGGGAGGCAGGAGGACCCCCCCCCCGGAGAAGCCAAGGGGGGTGCCCGGGAAGCGGCCTGACGGGCTCGGCTGGCTGAGCACAGCACAGCAGCGGAGAGAGGTCAGGCCACCGCCTGGGAGGGAGCTTGGATGGAGTTTGGCGGTGGCGGCGATGGGCGGGGGGCTGCCCACCCTTCTCCCCCTGCGCTAAAAGCCCCCCCCCAGCACCATTCTCTTGGCCTGGCCAGCTGGGATTCTGCCCCAGGAAAGGGGTTTTATTTATTTATTTATTATATTTATACCCGCCTTTTTTCCTGCAAGGAACCCAAGGCGACTTACATAATCCCCCTCCTCCTCCTCCTCCTCCTCCTCCTCCTCCTCCCCATTTTATCCTCACAACAACCCTGTGAGGTAGGTTAGGCTGAGAGTCCGTGACTGGCCCAAAGTCACCCAGTGAGTTTCATTGCCGAATGGGGACTAACCCTTCATGGGTTGTCCCCCATAGATGCGGCCGCTCGCTTCCTGGGAAGCACCACCAAGCGGTCGAAATGTTCTGCCGTGTGCAGGAAGAGTGAGTGCTGGGGGGGGGGGGGCAAGTGGACAGCCGGCAGCCGCCCTCCCTCCCTCCCTCCCTCCCTCCCGCCTGCTGGCCACCAGCCTCCTGCAACTCAGGCTGCCATTGGGGAGCATCGGAAGCGGCCTCCTTCCATGCTGGACCCACCCAGCCCACCCTTGCCCGCACTTCCTGGCAGCCGTGGCTCTCCCTCCGGAAAGCCCGACCCGGAGATACTGCCCAGGATCCAGCCGGGGACCTTCTGCAGGCAAGGCGGGGGCTCTGCCACGGAGCCGGGCCCCTCCTCATCCTCTGCTGTCCACAAGATGCTGATCCAAAGGCAGTCCCCAGTGGACCACTGTTTGTTCTTGACAGGACAACACAGGGAGAAGTCTCAACCCTTCTCCATATGAAAGTTAATTTAAAATAACAAAATAAAATGTCTTGGTATCTAAGAATGAGACGTACCCACAAACTCCTTCTCAGTGAGAAAGACAGAAGGGAGAGGAGACCTCCAAGGTGCATTGACAGCGATATCTTTGGCCCGAGGCAGGCAGCCGACCCCGTGCCCAACTCACTCTTCCTGGCAGCAGCACAGAAGGTGACGGGCAGAGGCCATCTGGGTTGCATCAGTGGGGCAGGAGTGGAGCAGGACTCCTTGCCAGACAGGCGGGTGGGGTGGGGTGGGGTGGGATGGGGGGGAGTGTCTCACCCCGCCCGCCCAGTGCCCAGTGCCCAGCTGCAGAACTGAGTGGACTCTTCGGCACCGACATGCCCCCAGTGCCCTGGGCGGGGGGGAGAGAGAGTGGGGTGCTGGGAGGGTGGATGGGCCTGGAGTCGCGGGTGCCAGCAGGGCAGCACTGCAGGGGCCAGCCCCCGCCCGCCGCTCAAGGGCACAGCCTTGCTTTGGTGTCTGTGTGTGCCCTGAAGGCTCCCTGGGCTGGAGTGCCGGTCTGTGCTCACCTGTGGCCTTGGGCTGAATTGGCTCCCCATTCCCCCCCCCCCGGCCCCCGCGAAGCAAGAAGACCAGCCTCCGTTTTCCTGAAGGTTCCTGCTAGGCCTGCGGCTTCATCCTTTGATCTCCAGCGGTGGGGGGGGGCCCTGCAGGGCAGGTTGGCTGGCTGTGGTTGGGGGAGGGTGGCAAGGCCCTGGTCGGCGGCCAAGTTCAGCTCCTTCACTCGATTGTGGGGGGGGGGCTGGAGGGGCACATTTGGGACTCATGATGAAGCTTTGCAAGGTGGACCTGGAGTGGATGGGATGGGCCCAGCCGGTCGCATCAGCCTTGGGCTCCACGATATGCCCGCCTGCCAGATGGAACCTTGGGCCACTGAGGCATGGGTAGAGTTAACCCTCTGGGCTCCCGTGTCTCACTTCGGGCACGGTGTGCGCCACCCTCCAGCATCCAGGGGCACCTGTCTTCTCCCAGCCGTGGCTGCTGGCCGCCCCTGGCACTGAGGGCCACACTCCCCTGAGGTGTGGGGAGCCCTGCCCCATCTCTCGGTGGGGGCTTGGGAACTGAGCCCTGCACTCCCTTCATTGCTATGTGTTGGGGGGGCACGACTCCTGGAGTCAGCCGGGAAGGCAGGGTGGGCCCTTCTCTGAAAGAGTTAATGAGCAGACAGGGTTTGGAGCCAGGCTGTGGCTGGGCCAGGGGTGTCTCTGGGTGGGGAGTGCAGCCCTCCCTATCAGCCAATGGCTACGGTTCTCCTGGCTGACTCCCAGTGCTTGGCAGGGACCTGTGCTGGGGCCACCGCTGGTTGCTGCCTGCCTGCCGAGCATAAAAGGGCCCGCACGCAGCCAGGCAGGCGCTTGTCTCCCTGTCCAGCCGTGCCGGGGAAGGCAGAGAGTGAGGGCAGGTGCGTCCGAGGCTCCTCACCCTCCGCCGCCGCCGCCGCCACAGTGAGCTGCACCCACCCACCCACCTCTCTAGGTGTCTCCGGTAAGACCCTTGATGGTGGGCTCAGCCCACGGGATGCTGGGGAGTCAGGAAGGGCCTGCTCCGAGGCCGTGGAGACGGCATGGCTGACCACTGGAAAGCTACCCGGCAGAGGGAGGGATCCTAGGGCTGGGGCAGCTGCCCTGTCTTTCCTTCCTTAACGGATTTTCTGCGGTATGAGAAAAGGCAGGAAAGCACAGCAGCAGGGCTATAAGCGGAAGGCACCGTTGGCTGGATCTCCCATAAAATTCCATGAAAGAGGCAGGGCGATGGCGGGATAAAAGCCTCCTTGTCTGGAAGCCCCCGAGAGGGTGTGCCAGTGATGGGGTCCTCCAATGGGGACAAGGGGATCAAGAGCCGAGCACAGGGGGATGCCTGGCTGAGGCCAGACTTTGGTGCTTCGGGTGCTCTTCCTGGGAACCCCCACACCTGTGTGCACGCCCCACTGGAGATCTGGGGGTGACCTCTCCACATGTGTAGGCGGTGGGGGTGGGAAAGGAAGACTTGGGCCAGAGGCTGCTTGGACCTGTGCCGGGGGTGGGTGGGTGGGTGGGAGAACTTCCAGAGCTCTGAGACAAGCTCTCCCAACCTTTGGATTGTGCCAGTGACACCACAAATGGCAGGACTACATCATTCTGAATTGTAAAAAGGACACGGTCCGTTTTGTTCTTCATCGACTTCTGTAAATGCATTTTACTGTGTTCTGGCAAACAAAGTGGCTGAACATACTTTATCCAATTCTTCACAGTAAGCTGGTATTTATTTATAGCAGCCTTTCACCTAGCGAGGTCATGGCAGAGATGCTATCCCCAGCCGGGTTCATAGCTCTGCGCCTTAGCCCTGCTATGCTGCGCAGCTCTTCGGAGGTTAACCCGGAGAAGCCTCCCCCCTTCAGTCACAGGCTAAAGTACAGGGCTGCCCCCTCCGTGGGGAGGTGGGGCTAGAGGCACATCCGTGCTTCCTCATCCAGGCCCAGCTGCACAGATTCCTTCCACGCCATCATGTGTTGTCATAGCCGTGCTGTGGCTGCCAAAGTGGGTCCACCTGTGCAGAACACGGCCGGGACACACACACACACACACACAGACACACACACACACACACACACACACACAGACACACACACACACACACACACACACACACAGACACACAGCGACTAGCATGGCTCCTGGGCAAGCCCTTGCCCACTTTGTGTCTCCCGTGCTCTCCTTCCAGAGATGGACTCCTACCTGATCCAGGTGAACGGCAACACTGCCCTGCCCTCCCTCCTCGACGTCCACGTCAACCTCACTGGGAAGGGCCCTTCTTTGGGCAAAGGGAAAGGCCGCAAGCCCCACTGGGCAGTCCGGGCCTCCGAGATGTCCAAGAGGACATTCAATCCCATTCGGGCAATTGTGGACAGCATGAAAGTGGAACCCAACCCGCAGAAGCCGCTCATCTCGTTGTCCATAGGTAAGCAAGGCGGGCAGGCAAGGGGGCCGCTGGCGGTGCCTGGCCACTGCCCTGCCACAGCCAACGGGGCGCTCGTGCCTCCTCTTTCCCCGCAGGAGACCCGACCGTCTTTGGGAACCTTCCTACAGATGATGAGGTCACAGAGGCCATGAAGGAAGCCCTGGACTCGGGGAGATACAATGGCTATGCACCTTCCGTGGGTAAGTCCCGGGACTCTGCGGGCAGGAGGTCAGTGGACCAATGGGAGTGCCCCCCCCCCGCATGGTGGCTGCAGGGCACGGCACGGTGGGCCACAGGGAGGTCCCACAAAAGCCGCCAAGGGAGGGCCACTCCCCTGCAGTGGCTCTACAGGGTACCCCTGTGCGAGAGCCGCTGCACGGCAGTGCGTCAGAGGCCCGGCCTCTGTGGGAGCGCCACGCCCCAGTGGAGCTGGGCTGCTTTGAGGGTATCGCCGGGTGGGATGATCCAGGCGAACAACGTGAAGCAGCACCAAAGTGCTGCTTTCCTGTGGCGGGGGGGGGGGGACGGACACCGCCCCCTCCTGATCTCTGAAGGGAGCCCAGCATTCTCCATTCCTGGCCTGGAAAGGTCTGGCAAGGGGCGAGGCATTAATTCCACTCTCCCACCAAATGCCACACAGGGTACCTGTCTTGCCGAGAGGTGGTCGCCGGCTACTACAGCTCCTCAGAGGGCCCCCTGGAGGCGCAGGTAAAGGCACCTCTCCCTGCGCGGGGTGTGTGTGTGTGTGGTGGCGGCGGCGGAAACCCCTCCTGCCCCCCTGCCGCTCCAGACCTTGGCCAGGATCGGCCAGAAGGACCCATCCCCTTGGGGTCCTTGGGCCCACCTTTGCCATAGGCAGAGGAGAGAGGCCTTGGCTTGCCCAGCCAGCTCACGCTGCCTGCTCCCTTCTTTGCAGGATGTGATCCTGACCAGTGGCTGCAGCCAGGCCATTGAGCTGGCCCTGGCCGTCCTGGCCAACCCTGGGCAGAACATCGTGGTGCCACGCCCGGGCTTCTCCCTCTACAAGACCCTAGCTCACTCCCTAGGGATCGAGGTCAAGTTCTACAACCTCTTGGTAAGCTGGGGGCAGAAGGGGACACGGCACGGCAGGGGCTCTCTGCCCATATCTCCCTGCAGAGCTCAGCTGGTGCTCCGGGTTCAAGGCCTGGAGAAGAGTGCTCCACCTCGCCATCCGGCTCCTTGACTGGGCCCCAAATCCAGACTGGGGGTGCAGCAGGGAATGGGGTGTGTGTGTCCTGGCCAGCCAGTGGTGTCCCCCCCCCCCCAGCAGCTGCCTTCTGGTGCCAAGCCAGCCCAAAAAGAGGGCATTCCTCACACTCCCCTCTTCCAGCCAGAGAAGTCCTGGGAAATCGACCTGAAGCAAATGGAGTCACTGGTGGACGACAAGACCGCTTGCTTGATTGTGAACAATCCATCCAACCCCTGCGGCTCCGTCTTCAGCAAAAGCCACCTCCAGAAGATCCTGGCAGGTGAACCTCCTGCCCACTGGCTTCCCTGGGAATTTCTGGGCCGCGCCGCCCTGGGCTGCTTTGCTTTGGGAAGGAAGGGGGGCGGCGAGGGAGGAACCTCAGTCGCCGCAGATGGACAGCCGCCTGTGTTCCTTGGCCCTGCCGGAGCATCGCTGAGGGTAGCTTTGCATGGCCCCCCCTGCACCCCCCCCCCCGTGGGCTGGTTCTGCTAGACACTCCGGGCCTGCCTTGGGCCACACGGAGCCCGAGCCCACCGCCCCCACTGTAACCCCGAGGCTTGGGGGCTGCCCTGCTGGCATTGGACCAAGGTGGCAGCGTCCTGCCCTGCCCGGCTGCCTGGCTGCCCGGCTGGGGTGGCTGACCGGCCTCCTTTCTCTCGTGTCTCGCCCAGTGGCCTCCAGGCAGTGTGTCCCCATCTTGGCTGACGAGATCTACGCGGAGATGGTGAGCGAGGTGGCAGCTCGGGCTTGTGGGGAGGAGAAGCGGAGCAGGGCCCCCTGGCTCCCTGGGGGCCTCGCTGACATGGGGAGGGAGCTGAGATGGCTGGGCTTCCTCCTCCTCCTGGAACCTGAGCCCGCTGCACAGGATCCAAAGCGTTCCCTTGGAAAGAGGCCTGCTGTGCGCCCGTGCCCCGGCTCGGATGGGGCTGGGTGGGAGGCGTGTGTGTGTGTGCGTGCGTGCGCGCGTGCTTCAAGGCACTTCCGTCGCTACTGCATGGGACCCCTTTTTCTCTTCCCCAGGTGTTTGAAGACTGCAAATATGAGTCCCTTGCAAAACTCAGCACCAATGTGCCCATCCTATCGTGTGGAGGCCTTGCCAAGCGGTGGCTGGTGCCCGGCTGGAGGATGGGCTGGATCCTCATACACGACCGCAGGGACATCTTTGGGAAGGAGGTGAGGAAGCCGAATGCTCTCGCCTGCTGCCGCTGCCGCCCTCCACACCGGGCCCAGCAGCCGCTCCGAGGGAGCCAACAAGCAGGGCGGAGGGGTGGACCCCACCTGAGCTCCTTCACAGCAGGTCTCCTCAGAGGCCAGAGCCCAGGGCCCCGCCTCCGCGTGCACTCACTGTGAAGCTAGGGCGTGGGGGGAGCAGCGTGCCCGCCTCCTGCACCTCTGGGGAGGCCTGGGCAGGGCAAGCCCCTCCAAGTCCAAGCCCCCTCCCCACGGGGCGCTGAGCAGGAGGAGGCTGCATGGTGTCCTCTCGGCTGCCTCTGGAGAGGCCCACGGACCTGCACACACGCAGGTGGGCCAGAGCAAGCGAGAGGGCTGTGCACATCCATGGTGGCTCTGCACTAGCCCCCCTGAATCGCATGTGGACTCCCTCCTTACTGGGGCGGACCTGCTGCCTGTTTGATTCAGGCATGGAGGCCATGTGGCGGGGGGGGGGGCGCTTGGCCTCTGCTCCTCCGTGGGGACAGAGGCGGCTGCTTCCCTGAGCTCTCCACTCCGCCCTCTCCAGATCAGGGACGGCCTCCTGAGGCTGAGTCAGCGCATCCTGGGGCCCTGCACGGTTGTCCAGGGAGCTCTTGGACGCATCCTTCGCCGGACATCCCCTGAATTCTACCACAACACCCTCAGCTTCCTCAAGGTATGCCCCGCCTCCTTTCAAGAACATGTCACCACTGGTGTACTTCAAGAAAAGAAACGAAAGAAACAAGTAAAGCACAGCTGCTGTAGCAGACTGGGGGGAAAAGATGATGACGAGGGCCAAGGGAATGCAATGCCCACTAAGTCCCTTGTGTTCACATTCCTCAACCCCTTGGATAGCCACGCGGACCTCAGCAGGGAGATGATTCCTCAGTCGGGGGGGCACCACTGAGAAGGCTCTGTCCCCTCTCTGAGCCTCCCTTGGAGGATGTTCATACTGGGAGAGCTGTTGCATCAGGGGTTGCAGTCTCAGGCCATGTAAGGCTTTATAGGTGAAGACCAGCACCTTGAATCAGGCTTGGAAGCATACAGGCAGCCAATACAAGCGGACCAGAATTGGTGTTATATACTCAGACTTTCTGGTCCCAGTTATTAATCTGGCTGCCACATTTTTTCACAAGCTGCAGCTTCTGAACAATCTTCAAGGGCAGCCCCACGTAGAGTGCATTGCAGTACTCTAACCTGGAGATTGCCAGAGCATAGATGGCTGAAGCAGGTTATCCCTGTCCAGATAGCGGCATAGCTGGGCCACCAACCAAAGTTGGTAAAAGGCATTCCATGCCACTGAGGCCACCTGAGTGACAATGATCGCTCTAGGAGAACCCCCAAGCTATGAACCTGCTCCTTCAGGGGGAGTGCAACCCCATCCAGAATAGGTTGAGCACCCTCCATCCGGTCAGAGGAACCACCCACGAGCAGCATCTCAGTCTTCCGGATTGAGCTTCAATTTATTAGCCCTAATCCAGTCCATTGTCACAGCCAGGCACTGATTTAGCACATCCACAGCCTCACCTGATGAAGATGAAACGGAGAAACAGAGCTGTGTGTCTTCAGCATACTGATGAAAACGCATTCCAAAACTTTGGATGATCGCACTCAATGGTTTCATGTAGATCTTAAGTGGGATGGGGGATAAAACTGACCCCTGCAGAACCTCATACTGGAGAATCCTCGGGATGAGCAATATTTCCCAAGCACCACCTTCTGGAGCCGACCATCCAAGTAGGCACCCAAGGCGGCTCACAATAATAAAATACAGCTTAAAAACAAAATCGTAACTAAAGCATAACATAAAAACAAATCAATTAAAAGCACAACAATAAAAGAAATAAACAGCACTCAACCAGTTAAAAATCCCTTCAGCAGCAGACCAGCTGACATGCCAAAGGCCTGCTTGGAGGCCTTTGTCTGCTGGCAGAAGGACAGCAGAGAGAGGGCCAAGCTAGACTCCCTCTGCTGGGAGTTCCAGAGCCTGGGAGCAGCCACCAAGAAGGCCCTCTCTCAGGTTGCCACCAGACACACTTCTGGAGGTGGCGGCCTTGAAAGAAGGGCCCCTCCGGAAGATCTTATGAACCGGGCAGGCTTGTATGGGAGAAGGCAGTCTTTCAGGTAGCCTGGTCCCAAGCCGTATAGGGCTTTATAGGTCATAACCAGCACTTCGAATTGTGCCCGGAAACAGACCAGTAGCCAGTGAAGCTGCTGCAACAAGGGAGTCGCGTGCTCCCTGTAACTGGCCCTGGTCAGCAGTCTGGCCGCTGCATTCTGGACCAGCTGAAGTTTCTGAACAATTTCCAAAGGCAGCCCCATGTAGGCGTGTTACAGTAGTCCAAACAGGATGTAACGAAGGCATGTGTGACTGTGACCAGATTAGACATCTTCATTTTTGCTAGGGATGCTCTGTGAACTGCTTGCTTCCTTAATAATCCAGGTTGTTGCTGATTGATCAATTAAATCATTTTTAAATTGCATATTAATGAAACCTCTATATACCGTATGTTCTCTTCTGAGGATGTTGAAGAAAGCACAGTTTCTGTTAAGTGTGGGATGATTTACAAATTACAGAACAAGAGCTACTGCTAGTTGTTGGAAGGAAAGTTGAGTTTTACTGTGTTATTTTATTTATGGAAAACTGGAATCTAGAAGATTCCCTACTAGAATGAAAAGCGGTTTCAAAGGTGAATAAGTTTGGCTTCTTTCCTTACTGTGAAGATTCAGTACTCAGTGGGTTACTTGCATAGCAATTAACAGATCAAAGATGACCGCTGTTTCAAGAGACCAGAGGTCTCCAGGGGGCAATGCACACACCAAAGAGTTAGGAGAAGCGTCCAGCGCTGAAGTGTTTATATGCTACTAGCAGGCAGAAGTGTATTTGGGGGGGGGGGGGTCCCATCACTTCCTGGGGCATGTTTTAATCCATGGTCACACCCTTTAATTCTTGCTGTGCTGTTTATAATCATTGTGTTGTGGGGCCGACGAGGCTGGGCCCGGGGAGGCTTTGAGCCCCATGAGGGCCACTGCCGGCCACCTGCCCTGACCTCTTCTGTTCCTGCCCTTTGCAGTCCAACGCGGCCCTCTGCTACACAGCCCTTTCTGCTGTCTGTGGGCTGCGACCCGTCCGGCCCTCGGGAGCCATGTACCTCATGGTGAGTGGCCTCCTGTCCCCCGGGGGGGGGGACTTGCAGAGCTGAGGGAGGACCACCCTGCGGCTCGTCGGGTACTTTGGCTCCTTCCCCGGCCCAAGGCTGCTCTGTGGGTTCAGAGGCCTCCCAGCTGCCTGCCTGCAGGAGCCTAGCAAGCCCACGCCTTTCCCGGGGAGGCCGTGGAGCATGACGGGCGGCGAGGGCGCACAAGCATCAAGCGGCCTGCGGATCCACCTTCTCCTTCCCTGCTGCAGGTGGGGATTCAGATGGAGCACTTCCCGGAGTTTGAGAATGACGTGGAGTTCACGGAGAGACTCATCGCTGAGCAGTCCGTCTTCTGTCTGCCGGCAACGGTGAGTGTGTCGTGTGTCCCCCCCCCCCCCCAAGCATGCCAAGAGCCTGCAGGGACATGTGGGAGCCCAAGGAGCTACCCCGAGCGGAGAATCGGCCCAGCGCCCCCTGCCCATCGGGCCTCTGCCACCCTCTCCTCCCGGATGCCTGTGCTTTGCAGGGCACCCCTGCCTCGAATGGCCCGAGGGGCTGGGGACTGTGTGCTTCCCGCCTCTGTGCCCGCTGGCACAGCCCCACTGCCCTGGCTGCTTTCCTTACTCCAGGGAGTCCTCCCCCAGAGCCGCCCCTGCCTATCATCACGCTCTCCCCTGCTGGTTAGTCTGGGAGAATGGCCAGGCCACGAGCTAGTGGCACAGTCGCTTCTCACCCCTCATTTCCAACATTACCGAACGAGCCACACTGAGGGTTGCAGCAACAGTTGTGTCCAAATCTGGGCTTTGTTGTCCTGGGAAGCACCTCACAGGCCCACGTGAGCTAAGCAGGAACAAAGAGGCCACGGGATTCCTTCTGCATTTAGAAGCACTTCTGGGGGCCCAAATTGTAATTTGGCCGCATCAGGCAAATTGGCCCACAGTGTCTCATTTGCATGCTTGGTTCTGGCTGCACTGTCTGGATTATATTGGACCGCAAGCAGAAGAACCACTCTGGGCCCGGAATTGGGGCGGAGAGTGAGGGAGCATGTGGTGCCAAAGAAAAGGGAGGCCTGGACATCTCTTGTGGAGTGCGTATATTTGGGGAGGGCAGAACAAAGGTCTGGCCGTCTCTGAAAGCGGCCTCTGGGATGCAGATCGGTTGGGCACAGGTCGCGTTCAATTTGCTCCCCGCAAGAATCCCTGTTCCAGGCAACGCGGCCCCCTCAGTAGCCCCCCCTCTTCCTGTCTGGCTTGAGCAAGAGGACTGGCTGTAGCCATCATGGTGACGGAGGGGGGCCGGGGTCCCGGGAGCCCCCACTCTCAGGGGGCCCCACATGGCGGTGGTGGGGGGCCAGAGCATTGCTCCGCCTCTTTCCTTCCGAGTGCGGCCGGCTTCCCTAAGGTTGGGTGCGTCGGATGCTGCTGGCGGCGCCGTTCCCCCTCGGTCCGGCTAGCTCAGTCTCTCCCGCACTGACTGGCACGACGGCTCCCCCTCCAGGGTCTCAGTCAGGGGTTTCCCAGCCCTACCTGGAGATGCTGTTGGGGATCGAACCGGGGACCTTCTGCATGCCAAGCGGGGGCTCTGGCGCTGGGCTAAAGGGCCTCTCCCCTTGCCCTGAAGCCCCCTTCTGCTCTTCCTGCCACGATCCTGGCTGCACGCTCTCCAAATAGGGGCTGGCTGGCTGGCTGGACCAGGAGCCCCGGGGGCTGGGCTTCCAGATGAGGCTGTTGTGGTGCCCACATTGCCCTGCCTCACTTATGGAATTTGGGGGGGACAACAACGCACGAGGCCGCATGCTGTTTGGTAGCACTAGGAGCCGTCTGCCTGGAACCGCTCCTGGGCTCCGGCATGCACGGTTCTTTGCAGAAATGTGTCCTGCGTCAAGAACGGTCGATAAAGCTAATTCCGAGGTCTTCCGACTGGCAGGAGCCCTCCTGGACCTCCTGCAGTGAGTGCTTTCGTACCCAGCCCTGCTGCTGGAGGGGTGCAGGGGAGCTGGCCCTGGGACTTCCTCCATGCAACATGGTGTAATTCAGCCTCCGCTCCTTGTTAACCCAAAGGCCCCGAACTGTAACCCTGCTCAGTCTTGGCATCGGCGCCTGGCGCTTGCAGCGGAGCCTCCGAGGCAGAGGAGATGGTCATCCAGATGTCTCTGGCCACTGGCTCTTTTCTGGGGTCCTTAGAGGGTCCGGCTGGTGCAGGACCAGGGTGGTGCTCCTGGCTCAACTGTCCCCTCCTGCTTCTCCCACCAGTGCTTTGAATACCCCAACTTCTTCCGGGTGGTGATCACCGTGCCCGAGGAGATGATGGCGGAGGCCTGCCAACGCATCCGGCAGTTCTGCGAGAGGCACTACCGAGGTGGCGAGGGAGCCCAGGACCTGGAATGTGACAAGTAGCTGAGGGCGCCCACCCACCCCCGGCCACCCCACTCCACCTGCATCGAGTCATGCTCCCAGGGGCTCCGTCACACCGGCCTCTGCACGCTGCCTCAGCACCATTTCCAGCGCTGGAGCCTCTCAAGCCCTCCCTGCAACTGGTGCTTCCGGTCCAGACGTGGCCCCTCCGTCAGCACACAGCTTTGAGGGAGTACCCAGTGACACTCCTTCCCCGCAGGCACGCACCTTCAGCAGCCGGCTGGCCAGCCCCAGGCACCGGGTGCGCCTGACGGAGGCGGCAGTGGTGCATGACGAGCGCTTGCTGGAGCTGCCGGGAACCCGTGAGGAGGAGCCTCCCAGCGCCCGTGCCCCAGCCCGTAGCCAGAGGGTTCCTGTCCTTCTGCAGAGGCAGGGTGACCCCTGCACTTGCACGGGCCGCAGCAGAGGCTCACCTGCCCCCGTCGTCCTCCAGCCCGCTTCCTCCTGGGCCTCTTTGAAGTTCATAAGTTATTGTACCTTTTGTATGAATAAATGCATAAAAAATGCCTGGCCCTGTGTTGGGATCTGGCTCTCCTCCCGGGGTGTGCAAAATACTCTTCTGGCAGCAGAGACGCGAACAAGTGTGGCCCGAGAGAGGCCAGGGAGACTCAGGTGCTGCAGCAGCTCCTGCTGCTCCGGCCCCCGTGTGCGTGCGTGTTGGGGTGCGGAGCGAGGGAGGAAGAGAACAATGTCCTCCGTGTGCCACCAGAGCTGCCCACCCCTCCCTTCTGAATGTGTACACCGACAGACATCTGTTGCTGCCATCACATGCACAGACCAGCAGAGGGGGAGGGGGCGGGGCAGGGGCGGCGGCGGGCGGTGGAAGGTGTCCCCCCATTACTGACTTCCTCAAGCAATTTGTCTCAGTACTGTGGCCTTCTAGGCCTTGTTGGCATGGCTGGGGGTGGGGGTGTCCAAGCGGGCTTGCCTCTCCCTCCTGGCAGAGCAACCTAAGGCATCATTGGCCAGAGCAGAGCGGCCAAATCAACCTTGCCACTGGTCCTGCCTTCCATGCAGCACTGCATTCCTGCCACTTATTACATTCCCTGCTTAGCTTCCAAAGGGAATGTGGCTCTTTCGTCATGAAAGTGGACAGGAGGACAGTGGGCACAATTGTCAGGGCACAAGTCCCCAAGTCTTACTGGGGCTCTGCTTTTTGGTTCTTCCAGTTCTCTCTGTTCCCGTCCCCATCATACTTTCTCCTTCATTCCAAAAGGATTCTCAGCAATGGGAAAACAAGAATGAAACAGAGGGGTCAATGCCATTATGACGTGGTGGGTAGAGCTGCCAAGGATGCTTCCAGGCTGGCAGCTCCTCGAACTGATCATTCATTGCTCTTCCACTATAAGCAGCAAGCAGAGGGGCAACTGACTTTACACACTACTTGGGGATATTGTGCATTTTCTGTATGTGCACCTAACTATGTTCCATCTACACCAGCACCCTAAGTTCGTCGCTCTTCTGTCTTTATTAAGGGGTTTTGATGTGGGTAGTGACTTACTAGGCAGCTGAGTCTATCGCAGCCCAGCACGCATTTGTTGGGCCTTTTGCAATGGGAGCCATTTTTATCATCCAGTTACTATTATTTTTAATTGATCTCATAAGTAGTGTTAAGCACTCTGGCTAATTATTTTTGGGGGAAACCCAATAAAACACTGGGTAAAATAAAATACCACTGAAAGAGCATTATGGAGCAATACCCCTATAATCCAATATATATGTTTAAAATGATGGGGGAAATGGCTGTTTCAGTATTTATATACTTAAAATGATGATTTTCTTAGAAAGTGATAAAAATGGTGCTTACTGCTAAGGTTATACTGAATGCATGCTGAACTGTGAGAGGTCATGCCCACATCTAGTGCTAAGGACTTCCATAGCTGTGGAAATTGCATTATTCCTCTGTCCTCCTCAGAAAAGTCAGACTTTCACTGGTAAGAAAAGGCACAGCACTAACGTGTACCGTACTTTCTGGTGGGGCTTTCATTGTGCAATGCCTCATTCACTGAATTTTACAAGGGGTCCAGTCAGCTGTCTCCCATTTGTAACCTGCGTCTTCCTACCACTTCTGTATTTTTTCTTATTACCAAAAAAGGAAGTCTGTTGAGGGAAAGACGGAATCACTGCACAATTCCTTTTGATGGGCAATACTAGGCATTGCCCACCCAGAAGCAGCCGGGGAGACCACAGGAGGATTACGAATGGATGACAACGTTGTATAGCCCTCCTGTAAAATGTGAGTGAATGAGCCACAGCGAGTGAGTCCACAATAAATCCTCATCTGGAAGCAGCCCAAGATATGCCAGCATTATATAGTGAAAACCAATGTGGGACGGGCTAAGATCTTTAAAAGCCACAAAGACAAGTAAAAAGGCCTTCCCTGGGTGATGGAGAGGCATCGGTCTCGGTGCCAGGGCGAGTACTGTGCTGCCGAGGTGCCCCCACCACAAAGCCTCGCTGGCGCCCAGGTGGGGAAGGCTCCGCCGAAGGGCTCCCTCTGCTCAGCTGTTGCGCTCTTGTCTTGACCGCATTAGCCTTAGGCCAGCAGTCTAGCAGGTGGGCAGGCAAGGCTAGCTGGAGACAGGGACAGCCAGGTGTATAAACATTTCTTAGGGGACTGCTCACCAAATGCTCATGGGCTCAGCACAACCTTCTAGATGAAATAGGACAACAATGGCCCAAGAAGCTCAAGAGTCTTTTGGCTTGGCCCCTTGTGGGTTTGCTCCACTGATCTGTTGAGCCCAGTGCTGTCTGTGTGCTGCCTGGCAGTAGCTCTCCGGGGCTTTGGGGAGAGGGTGTTTTTCCTAGTCCTAGCTGGACACTGAACCCTGGGCCTTGGGCATGCACGGCATGTGCTCAACCACCGAGTCCCAGCCCTTCCTCCTAAGAGAAATAGCCTGTTGGACAGAATGGTGAAATTTCACCAAGTCTTGTAAAAGTTACCCGACTGGTATAAACACTGAGTAATGCCATCAACCAGCAAGGAGTCTGGAGGCTGCTGAGGAGTACTGGACTGTGACTTGACCAGTCAGTGAGCCGGGCTCTTGTGTGATGGCCGATGGGAACACTCCTGCAGCCAAATCCCTCCCCTCGGCAAGGATAAGGGGTCCCTGGGCCAGAGCAAACCCCTCCCCAAGGAGCTGAGACAGCGTCTGGGGCCTGGAATGGCCCTCAGGGCCCAGAGCCTCTTCTGCGGACTCCAGCGGTCCTCCTGGGACAGAAGGAGGGTTCTCCTGGGCACGGGTGCTTTGCTGCCATGGGCAGGGCACAAAGGCATGTCCACGGCACTGCAGGGTCACCGGAGCCCTGGAAGTCAGGCCTTCCCTCACCACGCTGCAATGCAGGGAGGCAATCCAGGCTCTGAGGAGCGAAGGTGCCGGTGCCGGCCGGGGGATGCAGCCCACAGAGGCTGCTCTGGAGTGACCCACAGCCAAGCCCTTCCCTTCCGATTCCCGGGGCAGCCCAAACCCTGCCAGGGGACCATCCTGCCTGCCAAGGGGGCTGCTGTCCTGCGAGCTCTTCCAGCCCCGCCAGTCAGCCCTGGCTCAGCTCCATCCTCTTCCTCCCCTGCTTCCCCTCGGCCCTCCCACTGACGGCACGGCAGACCCCTGTGCAAGCAGCTGGCAGGTGGAGGATCGCCCCACGGGACGGGCCCTTGCGTGGCCCATCTGCTCTGCTGCTGGGTGAAGAGTCCCAGAGCCATGGGCTGAACCAATGCCCCCTGCCCCTGGGCTGCTTGCCAAGAGCACCCTTGTCCCTGGCAGGCAGGCAGGCAGGCAGGGAGATGCTCAGCACCACCAAGGGCATCGAGGAGGATCTCCGGAAAAGAGCATGAATGCACCCCCAACCCCTGCCTTGTGGCCCAGGAAAAGCCGTGACTCAAAGAAGCTTGGCTGCACTGACGCGCCCCCCGCCCCGCCCCGCCCCACCCCGCGCTTGTATTTGGTCCACTGGCTTTGTGCCTCTGTGTGTGTGTGCCATTCGATCCGAGATGTTCCTCTTGAGTTCCTCTCTGTGCTCACAAAGCTGGTGGCGCAGCTAAGCTGTTTTGCAAATGTCACCAAGGAGCGGCAAGGAAGACGGCCGACCTACCTTGGCAAGCGCTGGACAGATCCTGCTTAAGAGGGCAGGATGCCCAGCAGGGAGCTCTTTCCCCAAGCAATGGGGGGAGGAGGAGGAGGAGGAGGAGGAGGAGGAGGAGGAGGAGGAGGAGAATGGGAAAGGTGCTCCACCAGAGAGGGGGTGCACCGCGCCTTGGCTCCCTCCTTCTGCTGGGGACACCTCTCTCCCCATGCTGGCAAAAGGACACCCCGCCCCCTGGGGCCTGCCTAGGCTGCCTCCGAGCTCGGCTGTGCTGGGAGCATGGCCTTCTGCCCATCCCGCCAGCCCTCTGGCTGCATGACCTCCTGGGCTGGGCCCGGCCCGGCCCGGCCTGGCCGCGTTCCAGTCTCCCGGCAGGAGGATGCTGGCTGAGGGAGGCGGGTGCTTAGCAGGTGGGGGCTGCTGGCCGGCCAGCCAGCGGCCAGTGCTGGCTCCACAGCTCGAGCCCGGACCCTCGGTGGCCAGGCTTGCTGCGTCCAGCACCCTCCTATGGAAGCTCAGCAAGCGGCCACTTCCCTGCCGTCTCCTTCCCGCGCCTAAGTGACCCGAGGCCAAGCTTTCTCCTGCCCACACCGGCCCAACCAGGACAGATACCCACGAAAGACCCACTGAGATCATGGAAGGAAAGGGGGGGGGAGGCCTGCGCCAAGGGAGAGCCCCCCTCTCTGCTGTTCTCGAGGGCTTGCAGCCCCCCCCAGACCTCCGTGGGGCCCTCCGGTGATGCTCCTCCTGCAGCCGGGCATAAAAGGCCGTCTCCCGTCAGGGGCTTGGGAGCTCAGCTCCACCGATCGCTGCGTGCGCACCCCTGGCCCCGGCCAGTGGGTGGCTGTTGCGCAACCTGAGGGGGGTGGGCAGGGGGTGCCACGTGCTGCAGCTACAGCGGCTGACGGGAGCAGAGCGCCTGCTTCGGGGAGGCCTCGGACGGACCCCAAAAGAGCCAGCAGCAGAGCATGGACGCTGGCTGCACAGCGGCCGGCCTCCCTTTGGCTGCCTGGCTGTCGGCAGCTCCTGCCCAAGGCCTCTGGGCCGGACGGTGGCCGTGGGCAAGGGGAGCCTGGCCAGGCCCTCGATGCTGCCCCGGCACTTTGGGCGGGCCCGAGTGGGAGCAGCACTTGGCTCTGGGCCACTGCCTGCCTGCCTGCCTGCCTGCCTGGGGTGGGGGTGTCTGTGTGTCCCTGTCCTAGGAAGCCAGCCCTCTCCAATGGGAACATCTTTTGTTTCCTCAGGGGAGGGGAGGGGATGGGCTTGATGCCTCCCGCTCCCCCTCCCGGTGGTGACTTGGCAGGAGCAAGCAGGTACCTCTTCTGGGAGTGCCCGAGTCCCCGCTCCCTCCCCCGGCAGCTCTCTCGCCAGCCCTGGATGGGCTCAGTCTATCCGTGGCGGCCACCGAAGGACGTGCTGCTTCCAGCTCCAAGAGGCTCGTGAATCGACAGCAGGTGAGCGGGGTGGGAGAGCCCCGGGGGGGGGGCGGGAGTGTGCGCCCCCCTGGGCCCCTGCACGGTCTGGGGCCCAGGGTCAGAGCGGACGTGTGCAGAGGGCGACCCACGGGGCACTGCAGGGGACCAGCGGTGGATCATCATTTGCGTGGCGTCTCCGCGGTGGGAGGGCTGGGCTGGGGCCGGGAGCCCCGGATAATAGTCCCCACCCGGCTATGAGGCTCACTGGGTGGCTTTGGGCCAGTCTCTGACTCTCAGCCTGGCCTACCTCACAGAGCTGTTGTGAAGATAAAACGGAGAGAGGAGGAGGACCACGTATGCCGCTTTGGGCTCCTTGCAAGAGGAAGACAGGCAGGATATAAATGTAATCATCAAGCAATCAGGGGACAACTCCGAAGAGGCGATATGAGCCGTGGCAGAGTCAGGGGCCACAGTGGGGCGTCCGTGTCCCTGCAAGACCAGGGCGCGCGTTACCCATTGTCCATTTAAAAGGTGCAAGCCACTGCGGCCACACACACACACACACCGCCCTCACACCCAGCAGAGGGCACCTCCTAGGGTCAGGTTCACGGATGAGGAAGCGACACCCCCTACCTCCCCCCCAGGAAGAGGGGAGGCGGGGGAGAGGGCCATCTCCTCGTTGCTCCAGCAGCCGCCGCTGCTGCCCTCTTCCCCGAGGAGCGGGCTGCCATCAGCTGGTGGTGCTGAGCCACCTTGAGGCTTCAGAGCTGGGGGGCGGGGACTGCTGCTGCAGGAGGACCGGGCTGGTGTTGGGGGGGCCTGAGCTCAAGCGCTCGGGCAGAACGTGACCACGAGAAACACCGCCCGCTGCCGCACAAGAATGCTGGAAGCGCACCTTGAGGCGCCTTGCAGGGAAGGCCACACGCCGGAGCCAGCCCGACTGCCGGCCTCAGCGCTGAGCCCCAGGGAGCTGAACACCCAGGCAGCGGCCGCTGGGCCTCCGGGGATCCACCCAGCAGGATCCTCCCAGGAGGGGGGCAGGAGGGCAACCTTTTCAGAAGTGAGGAAGAGGCCTTGGCAGCCAGCCGGCTGTCTGCCTCCCCAGATCCGCTGAAACACCCATCTGCCCTGGCCACACGTGGCCAGCCTCCGTGCTCGGTGGCTGAGGCGGGAGCTCTGTGTCGTCGGCAGAGGCGGCTCTTGCTCCCCCCCACCCCCTTTCAGGTGTGGCAGCACTTGGCAGCGCAAGAGGGACTCCCTGGTCAGCGCTTGGGCTGCCCACGTCTCCAGCCCACGTGGCCTGGGGGAGGATGGGCTCTAGCCAGGTGGCTTCCCGCTTGGTCTGTGGTGTCATCGTGGAAGCTGACTGGTTGCTGGGATTGTGACTGTGAAGTTAATGCCTCCTAGATGACAAAGCCAAACAGAAGGGAAAGGTTTTCTGGCACCCCGCCCAAGATAAGCACGTAAGAGCGGCCCCGAAGCTGGATCGGGCCGGAGGGAGCCCTGCCCACGGAGCCCAGCATTCCGCTCCCACAGAGACCAAGCAGGTGCCGCCCGCAGGACACGGAGGCCGGAGCCTCCCTCTGCGATCCTTCCCCAGCTGCACAGGTGTGTTCAGAGGCAGGGCTGCCGCTGGTCATCCTGGAGGGTGTTGTGCAGCCACCAGGATGAGTAGCCTTGCCTATCTTCCATGAGTCATCCCGAGAGACGTGGAGGTGGCTGGGTGGGCCAGAGGAGCACACAAAAAGCACCTGCCGGCGGCTTCACCCACAGCCACAGCCACAGAGTCCACCAAGCGCTGCCCCTTGCCCCACCCACTCTCCTGGCCCCAGAATGTTCCAGCTGCGAGCCCACACAGCATCTGGCCACGGGGAAAGCCAGCCCTCAGACATGTACTCCTTCCCTCTTCCCTTGCCCCCTTCCAGGCTCCGGGCTGCCATGCAGAAGAGAAGCCACCAGCTGGCCGTGCTTGCAGCCTTGATCGTGATTCAGGCCCTGGTTCTCCTGGGCTTCTTTGCTCCGCTTCACAGCAGGAAGTGCCCACAGGTGGAGAAGCCGGCCCAGGCGCACGTCCTCATCCTGTCATCTTGGAGGTCAGGTTCTTCCTTCGTGGGGCAGCTCTTCAGCCAGCACCCCGATGTCTTCTACTTGATGGAGCCTGCCTGGCACGTGTGGGTAGCTATGCAGCAAAACAGTGCCAAGGTCTTGCACATGGCGGTGCGGGACCTCGTCCGGTCAGTCTTCAAGTGCGACATGTCTGTCTTTGATGCCTACATGCTGGAGCACAGGAATAAGTCTGCCCTTTTCCAATGGGCGGCCAGCCGGGCCTTGTGTTCCCCACCGGCCTGTAGCTCCTTCCGACGCAGCGACATCATCGCCACGGACGCCTGCAGGACCCTCTGTGGCAACTACCCCTTCAGCAAAGTGGAGGAGGCCTGCAAGACCTACAGCCACGTGGTCCTGAAGGAGGTCCGGTTCTTTGACCTCAAGGTTCTCTATCCTCTCCTCAATGACCCCTCCCTGAACCTCAAAATCATCCACTTGGTTCGTGATCCCAGGGCTGTTTTCCGCTCCCGCAAGAACACGGCAGCTTCGCTCGCTCGCGACAATAAGATTGTGTTGAGGCACCAGAGCCGTGCCGAGGCGGCAGAGGAGCCCTACACCATCATGCGGGAGATCTGCAAAAGCCACACTGAAATTTATGCAGAAGGCAGGTGGGGCCTTCCCAGCAGCCTCCAGGATCGCTACCTGCTGGTTCGGTATGAAGACCTCGCACAGAACCCCGTGGCCGAGGCCGCCCGGCTCTACGGCTTTGCCGGACTCCGCTTCATGCCTAGCCTCCAGTCCTGGGTACAAAACATCACCCACGGGCAAGGCCCGGGTGGGCAGGCCTTTGACACCAACGCCAGGGATGCGCTCAGCGTGGCACAGGCTTGGAGAAAGACCCTTCCCTATCTCCACATAGCCAAGCTGCAAGACATCTGCAAGGATGCCATGAAGCTCCTGGGCTATCAGCTAGTTACGTCTGAGGAAGAACAGAAGAACATGGCGCTGGACCTCTTGCATGCTCAGGCGTCTCTTGGCAAACAGAAAAGTGAGTAGAAGCGGCAGGTTCTGCTCCAGAGCTCGGACGTTTTGTGTGGATGTAAGTGGTGCACAAGAGCCTGGACCAGAACACAAAGTGAGGCGGCGAGATGGCAACCGGCACTGTTCCCGGGCTGCACTGGCCCTGCAGAAGAGGTTGCTGCGACAACACGGTCCCTTACACTTTAGGACCAGGCGCATAAACCCTTCTCGGGCTAAGCATCAACAAAAACCTGAGGGGAGGGTCAAATAAAACCTTTCCCCTACTAATGAAGGAAAAGATTAATACTGGTTATTAAGGATCTAGCTTAAATTTATGATTCTGTGGGTACAAAGGTGTGTGTGTGTGTAGATTTAAAAGTAATGCAGGTTAATAACACCAAGCTGAAACGTAGGATTTGGGTAGCAAACAAAATAAAAATAAGTTTATTTTAATTCTCAAAATCTTAGTTCCAGAAAATAACTTTAAACCTGCCTACACCAAACACTTTGTAATTAACCTAAGTCCCTATAACTCCAAATACTTTCACTCCTCATACAAGCACTGATTTCTCTCAAAACTCCTGACAAGACACGAATAACCCAACTAACCTAACTCCCAAACTCTCTAACACTCCCAACACACTACAACCAACACTCCACTCAACTCACTAACCAACTCTGACATCACTCAAACACTCCTTATATACTCCCCCCACCCTTTCCAAGACATCACAAACCACACCCACTTGGTTCAACATTCTAGACACACTAAACATACTAATGTAGACATACACCAAGGAACTGAATTGTGGGGTTACGCCACAGTTGCCAAGGCTGAGGAGCCCGACAGGGCAAGCCAGGCCCCATTTGTCCAGCCCCACTCACAGAGCCCTGTCCCATCAGTATCTGCAAAGCGGCAGCGGGTCATGGCTGAACAGTTCCTTGCAGACACGGACCCATACACAGGAAATCCCCCTCCACCTTCTCCTTGACAAGCTCGGTGGACTGATAGGCCAGCCTTGCGCCCAGCCCCTGGATCAGCCCTTTAGTAATATGGCCGGTAAGACTCAGGAGTGAATGCAGCCACCTCCTTCCTGTTCATGATAGCCTGCAGCATAAGGGGGCGGCTGCATCCCTCAGCAGCAAGATGGCAATTTTATGACAGAAAGGGAGAAAGGAACTCTAGCCAGGTCAGTTGGACTTACTGAAGGAGAAGCTACAGCCGTCCCATGATGCAGCCCAAGAGCCTCTCTCCAAGAAGGTGGCCGAGCCCCTCGGGGTCCAGACTGGCTTGAGGAAGTCGTTCCCCCACCAGAATCACCATGGCCTGATGATCCCACAACCAGCCCCTGGAAATTGGCTTGTGGCTGGAGAATGCCCAAAGCTGCTTGCTTTGGTTGGATGATGCCACCATGCGGCAGAACACCTGCTGAGTGCCTTGAGAGCTGAGGCCCCTTGCATGTGGGCATGTGAGGTCTTTGGACCCAGGTCACAGCGCCTGGGCATGCAAACACACCGATTATAGCTACAACGGGCGTAATTCCAGCAATTAAGAACAGCAATCAAGTGAGCTAGTCGAGGGTAGTCGCAGTCTAGCTCACAGACACACATTTTGCACTGACCGGAGCCCAGAGGCAGGGGCGTGCCAGGCTTTGCTTTCCCAGATCCTGCAAAGGCAGGTCAGGGTGTCGTGGGCTTAATCCTTCAAGCACACATTGGCATTCTGACACAGGACATGCCAAATCAGTGACTCTTTTATTGCAACAAATCTCACGGTAAAAGCTGAATGGTTATAGTCTTCAGAAATCATATAGCTGGTGACAATTAGCTATAGGCTCTATAAGTAATTTCACAACAATCTAAAGCTAGTAACTATAACTGTGTCAGAGATCCAGACAACTTTGTTTCTCTGTTGTAATCTTTGCGGCACAGGGCAAGGGGCCTGAATGATTTGGGGGGTAAGTCTTCTTTGGCAATCAAAGATGAGGGTTCTAGAAAAAGACTTCAACAAACCTACACACTGCCTGCCATCAGCCCCAGCCAGCATGTCCAATAGTCAGGAATGATGGGGATTGTAGTCCAAAACACCTGGAGGGCACGACGTTGGGGAAGGCTGGATTACAATGTGAAACAGCTGAGCTATAATTCATCAAGAGGTTCAGCTCTATCTCCTATGCCATGAACTGGGACAAAGCTTCTTCTTTTTTATTATGCCAGATGTTCACCAATGCAAGGATATGATCACCCAGCAACTGTTTTGTGAATGAGCACTGTTAATGAGGCAAATACCACTGTCTGTACTTTCTGCATTTCATTTCCCTCTGACCTCACTGTTTGCAATTCCCGCTCACCTCACCAACCATGCATATATACCTGTAAACTCTGCGTAACATTTCAATGCATCTGATGAAGTGGACTCCAATACGTGTGCGATAATCAATGTGTAAAAGGGGCCACAAGACTCTTGTGTTGTTTTTTTTAATTTCAATTTTTATTACATTTCCAAAAAAAGACAAAAACAAAATACATACAACAAATAAAACTTAACAATATTAATACATAAACCCACCCCAATCCCTCCCCACTCAATCCACATTAGATTATTATATTTCACTCCTTTATAAACTACTTCTTTATAAACTACTTTTCATGAATCCCACAATTTTTTATACGCTTCTATCAACATTGATCTATTTGAATCTTTTTTCATATACTCTATGTACTGCCGCCAATCCTTCTGGAAAGTATCTTTTTTCTTTGTTCCTCTATACAATCTTAACTTTTGTGTCAACTTTTCATTAATTGCTATATCCCATGTTTTCTTTTTCCAACTAGTGTCAGCATTCGAGCTGTCTTCCAATTATTTGCTATTAATTGCCTTGCAGCTGTCAACAAAAAGCCAATGAATGTACGGTACATCTTTATTTTCATTCACAAACATATTCAACAAAGCTAATTCTGGTGTTTTACATATCTCTTGTCTGGTAATTTTTTCTGTCTCTTTAAATATCTTACCCCAGAACCTGTTTACCTGCCTACATTCCCACCACATATGTATTTGTGTTCCATTATTTACACATCCTCTCCAGCACAAAGGTGATAAATGCTTATTTATTTTTGCCAACTTCACCACAAGACTCTTGTTGACAATGTTTAATGAAGGTGGGAGGGGCTGGTAAACTCCACAAGAAGGCCTGGGCAAAGCTGAACTTGAGAGTCTTGGCCGTGGGAGAGCTGAAAAAGCCTGGATGAGTCTAACATATGAACACAAGCAGAGCCCTGAGGCTGGATCAGGCCAAGGGTCCATCTCATCCAGCATTCTGTTCACGCAGTGGCCAACCAGCTTCTCACAGGAAACCCACAAGCAGGGCAAGAGTGCCACAGCACCCTCCCGCCCATGTTCCCCACCAACTGGCATACATGGGCACACTGCCTCTGATACTGGAGGAAGCATACAGCCGATCAGGACTAGTAGCCATGGATAGCCTCCTCCACTATGAAAAGGGATAACTGAAACCTGGTGGGATGACTCCCATGGCTGGAATACAGCAATTGAAGGGTATAACTTGTTCAAAAGGAACAGAAGCAACAGAAAGGGAGGTGGAGTTGCGCTGTATGTTAAAGATACGTATCTCTGCACAGAAATACAGGAAGAGGAGCTTGGCAGCCCCATTGAGAGCATCTTGATTAAAATAAATGGGGCAAAGAATAAAACGAACATGGCGATTGGAGTCTACTAGCGACCACCCAATCAAGGAGAAGACGAGGATGAAACTTTTGAAAAGCAAATTGCAAATGTTTCAAGGAGGCATAATGTGGTAGTAATGGGGGACTTCAATTTCCCTGATATCTGTCGGGAGACTTATTCAGCCAAGCATGGCCCCTCCAAGAAATTCCTGAGTTGTGTTGCTGATAACTTCCTCCTACAGAAAGTGGAGGAAGGAACTACTAGAGGATCGGCTATCCTTGACCTGATTCTAACCAACAGTGACGACTTAGTGGATAAAGTGGCAGTTTCGGGAACTCTGGGGGAAAGTGACCACGTTATACTTGAGTTCTTGATTCTAAGGGAAGCAAAAGCTGCGTGTAGCCAAACGCGTACCCTGGATTTTAGGAAAGCTAATTTTAACAAACTCAACAATGATAAGTAAGGTCCCATGGCAAGCGACTCTAATCAGAAAAGGAGCCCAGGATGGGTGGGAGTTTTTTTTAAAAAGGAAGTTTTAAAGGCACAATTGCAAACAATTCCCACAAGGAAAAAAGGCAGAGGGCAACAGAAGCCAATGTGGCTTCACAATAAACTAAGATGACCTGAAAACAAAAAAGGACACGTATAGGAAGTGGAAGGAAGGCCAGGCTACAAGGGAAGAGTACAGGCAGGTAGCACAGAACTGCAGGAATAGTGTCAGGAAGGCTAAAGCTGAGAATGAGCTAAGGTTAGCGAGGGATGCTAAAAACAACAAGAAAGCTTTCTTCAGATACATGCCTAGTAAAAGACAGAGGAAAGAAATGGTGGTTCAACTACACAACGAGGATGGCAAATTGATAACAGAAGATAAGGAAAAGGCAGAAGTGTTCAATTCCTACTTTGGCTCGGTCTTCTCCCCAAAGAGGGTCTATGACCCCCCTGGCAAACCTGAAGTGCAGACTGAAGGGGCAGGATTGCAGCTTGAGATTGATAGGCAAATGGTCAAGGAGCACCTGATTGCTCTGAACGAGTTTAAATCTCCAGGGCCTGATGAGCTGCATCCTAGAGTAATAAAGGAACTGGCAGAAGAACTCTCAGAACCACTGTCTATTATCTTTGAGAAATCATGGAGGACAGGTGAAGTGCCAGATGACTGGAGGAGGGCAAATGTTGTTCCCATCTTCAAAAAGGGCAAGGAGGAGGAACCTGGGAACTACAGGCCAGTCAGTCCGACATCAATCCCCGGGAAGATTTTGGAGCAGAAAGTGTGGTCGCACGTATAGATTTGTACAAGGGCAGTATGAGCTTGGCACACTGGGTTGACATTTTCACCGAGCTGTCCACCACAACCCCAAGATCTCTTTCTTGGTCAGTCACTGCTGGCTCAGATCTCATCAGTTTATACTTAAAGTTGAGATTTTTTGCCCCAATGTGCATCACTTTACAACTGCTTCCATTGAACTTACATTGACATCCCCCCCCCCATAATACTAGAACCCAACAGGATCATCCCATTAAGGTGACTGGTGGGCGATTCAGGACAGATAAAAGGAAGGACTTCTTCACACAGTCCATAGTTAAACTATGGAATTCACTTCCACAAGGTGTAGAGATGGCCAACAATTTGGATGGCTTAAAAGGGGATTGGACAAATTCATGGAAGATAAGGTTTTCAGTGGCTACTAGTCTTGATGGCTATATATTACCTCCAGTATCAGAGGCAGTATGATGCCTATGTATGACAGTTGCTGGGGAACATGGGCGGGAGGGTGCTGTTGCACTCGTGTCCTGCTTGTGGGCTCCTGTGGGCAGCTGGCTGGCCACTGTGTGAACAGAATGCTGGACTAGATGGACCCTTGGCCTGATGCAGCCTCAGGGCTCTTTTCAGGTTCTTTTGAGTTGCACCTAGGCAGCAAGGCACTCTTAGTACCTTTGGGAGCAAAGAGATGAATCTAGAAAAGTGTGAATTGAAAAGATTTCTCTGGCAGCCTTGATACATCAAAGGCTTCCTGTCTATGGATCTGGAAGTCAGAGGAAAGATGTGGGGCAACAGATGCTAGCTATCTTGGCCAAGGTTGCTGTTTGTCAGAGACAAGATACCAATCCACCTGAGCTGGGCAGAGGCTGGCAATGAAGCCCACCAAAATCTGTTGATCCCTGAACGTAATGAATGAGAAATGCCATATCTGGAGCTCTTGGGCACAGGAAAGCGCATTCATGCTGCCGGAGCTGCTGCTCATGCTCTGGATAAAGATGTGAGATCATTCTAAACACACTTGCCAATTAATACAGAAACAGGGTGGTAGCAGAGTATTGCATGCAAAGATTTACAGAGGTTTATTGCCAGATCAAGGGTAATCATACAACAACAGCTGCAATCATGATTACGAAGAATCTCAAACAGAAGGACAAAGTTGTGCCTTGGGCACAACTGCTATTTTCATTTTCAGTCATGGCAGAGACTGACTGCGGGCTGCTGGCCTCCAGAAAGACTCCCCGAGGGCACAGTCAGCTCACAGCACAGCAGAAGACGCCCGGGAACAAAAGGCGCATTAGAAAGAAGAGGGCAGCGTCCTGCTTTCCCTTGCTGGGCAGCCCCACAATCCACTTCTGCCATGAGCTAACTTTTCCTGAATGCCACGCGCCTAGCCACGTTCTCTGCTCCATATTTTGCTACTAGCTTGCTTCTGAAATCAGCTTCGCCCTTCAGCAAGTCCAGATCATCCTGCCTGCTCCAGAGAGGGAGACCATCTGCTCGCTGCCCAGTCCACAGACAAGAGTCCACAGCTTCCACTTCCCCACTGTTTTTCAGAAAAGCCTGTGTCACCGTGGCCAGCTCCATCTTGTACTTGCCCATGAAATGCTTCATGTCCTCGATTGCCATGGTCACCTCCATAGCAGGGGGACCCAAAAGCTGCTCTTCTCCTGAGAGCTGGCTTTGGGGCACAACAGAATTGGTACCAGGTACCAACTCCAGCACCCTGACTTTGGGATTAGGAGGTGCTGCCTCTTTGGAGGTCTTGAGCTGCCTGTGTTTTGGTGGCGCATCTTCTGTAGTGCCCGGGTTCTCCCTGTTTCCCTAGAAGGAAAACGATTCAGGACACATCAGAACAAATCAATCATATAGCTGAATAGGCTTCTTGCCCCTTTTCTGCTGCTGTACAATAAAGATTCAACATTTATGTGGAATGGGAGGCACTTAGCTAAATGCCAAAGAGATGATAGAGGATAGAGACAAGGAAGACAAAAAGGAAAGATAAAATATCTCTTAGAAAATGGATCTCAACAGAAATGGCCCCTCATTATTCCTTTTAGCTTATTGGAATATGAAAGGCAAACAACACCGTTTTTTACTGTATTTTAATATGGGGGGGGGGGAGAGGTTTGCTTATGAATGTAAGTGCAGGTTATCAGATGTTTCTGTGGTCTGGTCCTCTGATGGATTACATGCTGCGTGAAGAAGTACTTCCCTTTGTCTGTTCTGAATCTCCCAACATTCAGCTTCACTGGATGACCCCATTGAGTTCTAGTATTCTGAGAAGGCACTCTCCCTATTCACTTTCTCCACGCGGCATACAGTTTTATACGCCTCTGTCATGTCCTCCTCCTCCTCGCCTTTCTTTTTCTATGCTAAAAAGCCCCAGACTTTGTAACCTTTCCACAGAGGGGAGTTGCTTCACCCCCTTGGCCATTTTGGTTGACTTTATCCGCATCTTCTCCAGCTCTACAATAGGCTTTTTTAGGTGCGGTGAACCAGAACTGTACACAGGATTCCAAGTGTGGCTGCAGCATAGATTTTTTTAAAAACAGCATTACAATATTGGCAGTTTCAGTTCCGATCCTCTTCCCAATGATCCCTAACATGGAATTCCCCCTTCTTATTGTAGCCACACATTGCGTCAGCATTTTCATCAAGCTATTTATTTATTGCATTTCTATACCGCTGTCGCTCTCTGGGCAGTTAATAAAACTTACATTTGCCAAAAAAGCTACCCACCACAACCCAAAGATCCCTTTCCTGGTCAGTCACTGCCAGCTCAGACCCTATCAGTATATAGGGTCACTGCTTACGTTGAACTGCATTTGCCATTTTAATGTCCATTCTCACATTTTGGAAAGGTCCTTTTGGAGCCCTTCCTAGTCCATTTTTTGTTATAATTAACCACCCTAAATAATTTGGTGGTGTCAGCAAAGCTGACCACCTCCCTGCTCAACTGTAACCTCCTTCCTACCCCCTCCAAAGCGCCCTCATTAGGCTGAGCCCATCTTAGCAAAAATAAAGACTGAAAAGCCCAGCTAGCAAAAATAAAGGAGTTCAGACCCGCTGCTCCTCCCACCCTGCTGGCTTTAGCCCAGCAGGGCACAGGAATCTTGGAAGCCTCTAAGTTTGGGGACTTCCAAGCAGTGAGGGCACAGTCCATAGGAATGCACCCTTAATTTTTGTCAGAATATGGCTGCAATATTCTGGGTTTGCCTTCAAGCAAGAAAGCTAGCCTTGGAGACAGGTGCAGAGAACTGTCCAACTATGAGCTCATTCCCCTTTGCCCCAGTTATGATTTTTTTCTGGTTGGCTCCAAGGCCAGTGGAGCCGGGAGTCTTAATTGCATGCAGGTGGCATTACCTCATGCAATAGGGATGTCTGTACATAATGTATATAAGCATGACAATAATGATGTATTCTTGTTGGGCGTTTTGTTGGGCATGTTGTGGTTGGTTGAGCAGTCATTCGTTTTTTTGGGTCTGACTTGCTGTGCTCTATATTTTTTGTATCCTGCACTCTGTATATGCTTTGTTCCTGTGTTTTATTTTTCAAGTCATAGTCTTAGTAAATCTTTTGCTAAAGAAACTGGCTTGTGTTTGTTTTACTTTCTGGACTAGCCTACGCCACTGAGATAACACCGCTGCTACTCTGTTGCTGCTGGGGAACATCGTTTTTGTACTTTGTTTTTCCCAAGCGGATTCCAACAATTTTTTTACAATATGCTCCTCATATTCTCCACCCCCATCCCTGCTTTTTCATATGCTTGCATTCTTTTGTCGAAGTTTGTGTTCCCATTTGGGCAGGACTTCCATTTTCTGAAGGAAGCCCGTTAATTCATCAATCCCCATTCGCGGGGAGGCAGCATTTAATGACTAGTTTCTTCTCATGTTTTTATTTTTTAGGAGGAAGTAGTTGTAAGGAGCAGGTTTTGAATTGAAGTATACAGTAATCCATGATTACCCCCCACAGTGGCTGGTGTTGCAATGGGGTTACGTGATTTTTGTTGCTACCGCAAAGAAGATCTGAAAAAAGACATGAGGACAACATGGAAAACACTGGAATGCAACAGCCAAGCAACAATGCTGTGTGGATTTTCCATAAAAATGCATTAATGGAGAATGGCTAGTGTGGAAGCAACCCAAGTGTACTAATGGCCAAAATCTAAAACGTCAAATACATGCCATCAGGTTGTGCTTTAAGCCAATCTGCAAGCTATACTGAAACATACAATGCCATCCTATGCAAGGGTATCTTTACCTCATGGTCTTCAAATTCTTTGTTGGCCATCTGGAAAATGCTCTGTGCCTTTGATCCTTCTGCTGCGTGCCTCTGACCCACCGCTTTCTTACTCTGTGAGGCTGTTAAAGACAATTATGTACTGGCATGACAGAGAGAGGAATTTCAAGCTACCTTTCCCATCCTATCCCATCCCATCCTCATGCTGATGCTACAATGAACAGTGCAATAGCTTCCACACTTGAAAGATGGGAGAAAGAAATCAAGGTTTTTGGTTCTGATGCCCTCATGGACTCCAGCAGCTGACAGACTCAAGCCCAAAAGGTACAGTGCCACAGAGAGCTTACAAAGCAGGTCAGAGATTCTCCCATCATTAAGATAGAGCAAATTGGGTGGTAATTGGATGGTGTAAAAGGTCCACTTTCTGTGAGAAAAGCAAATGGTCAATTTTGCTAGAGAGACACAAGCCAGGAGGAGCTGTGCTGAACAGGCAAGAAGCTGGTCCCTGAGGAGAAAGTGGAGTTCCCAGGAGCAGGCAATTCAGAGGCTGAGTGGCTGAAGGGTGGGCGCTGAGAAGAAAAAGAACTGAGAAACAGGAGCCTGTGGGAAGGATGCTGGGGAGAGAAAAGCAGAACGAAAGGGGTGTGCCTGCGTGTGACAGGAATGAGAGCTGGGCCCAGATGCGCCAGGAGGCAAGCTGCCCCAGCACAGACCAGCGTGGCTGCTGGTGGTGGCTGTCCTGGCGGGCTGGCAGGGGGCTTGCCGCCGGCTCCCTTCCTGGCAGCGGCTCCGCCTCTCGCCTCCCCAGCCCCGCCAGGTCTCTGCGGCTGCCCCTTACCAGCAGCAGCCCTGTCAGCAGGGCCAGGCTGAGCGCTCTGCGCCGGCAGGTGGAGGTGCTCCCAGTGCCGCAGCCGCTTGAGGTAGTGGTCGCGCATTGCCTGCCACGGGTGCAGCGTGACCCGGGCCCGTGCCATGTCCTTCCAGAGGGCCGTGCCGGAGGTGGCCGCCGCCGGGGCCCCCCGCCGCTTGCTCCGCACGTACAGCACCATGGCTCTGTCCTCGGCCACCGTGAACGGCACCCGGCCCGCGGAGGCGGCCTTACCCGCGGCAGGGCGGGCCGGCTCCGGCTCCAGGCGGTAGAGCTCCAGGGGCAGCCGCTCCTTGCGGGCCACGCAGTCGGTGACGTAGCGGGTGGAGACAAAGCCCCCCGGGGCTCCCGCCGGCACCTCTCCCGGCCGAGCCAGCAGGACCGCCCCGGGCTCCTGCACGCGGCACAGCCGGCCTCCCTCGCGCAGGATCAGCGGCGCCAGCTCCAGCTTGGCCGCCCCGGGACGCAGGTAGAAGCGCAGGCTGCTGCCGTCCTCCGCCTGGAAGAGCGGCCGCGGATGGGGGCGTGGCGTGGAGGCCTCCTGCGGCCCTCCTGGGGCAGGCATTGTCCACCGGCGCTGCTCCGAGGTCAGCACCTGAGGGCAAAGGAGTCTGGATGGGCTGGGCAGGGCAAGGGCTGGGCAGGGCAGGTCACCTCCCTCCCTCCGGGACCTCAGGCGAGCGGGAGCGGCCTACCGGAATCAGGGGAGGGAACGGAACTCTGCACACGCTCAGAGGCACTCGCCGGCGTCGATCCACTCAGGTAAGGGGCGGGTCGATCCGTTCCATCCCGCCCACCCGACGGCGACAACCAACCAAACGGCTCCTTCCTGCGGCCCCTCCCCTCCCGCCGCCTCAGTCTGCGCAGGCGCAATAGCCGGAACGACCCGGCCACAAAGTTGGGAGCGCCGCCCGCTGCCGGAATGGACGTTGCTGACCCGGAAGCTCTCCCACTTCCTGGGATTCCGAAAGCGACAGCGACGGTCAAACCGCCCAGATGGCGACTGCCGACGCGGTGGCGTCGGCGACTGCGGGGGGCCCGTTGGCCGCGGGGGCCGAGGCCCGCCTCAGCAAGAAGTGAGTGCCGCGCCCGACACCGCCATCGCCATCGCCATGCTTGGCCTGGCCCGGCTGCTGTGGAGCCGCGGCCCGGCTTGGGCGCTCCGCAGCTGCAGCAGCAAGAGCGAAGCCCCGGGCCGCCCGCCGAGGTGGGTGGGTGGCGGGCGGACTGGCTGGCTGGCTGGGGAGGCGGCGGCGGCGGTGGGGCTCTGAGTCTCTCTTTCTCTCTCTCTCTCAGCGAGCTGAAGCGGCGCCTGAAGGCGGAGAAGAAAGTGGCCGAGAAAGAGGCGAAGCAGAAGGAGCAGAGCGAGAAGCTCCCGCCGGCCTCGGCGCGCGGGCCCGACTGCGCGCCTGCCGATGAGGAGAGCCTCGACCCCAACGTGAGAGCGGGAGGGGAAGGGCCGGGCCGGGGGCTTTCCGCGGGGGCGCCCGGGAAAGCATCGGGCTCTTCCTGCCGCCTTTGCGGGTCCCGCTCCATGACGGCGCTCGACCTGCACGGGCAGGCGACTTAAATGCAAGGGCGCGCTGGTCTCAAGGACTCGACCACGAGGGAGAGCTGAGTTTATAGCTCTCTGGGGGGGGGGGAGAGCTGAGTTTATAGGCTGGGGGGGAGGGAGAAAGAAGGGGCTTCGGAAGGGGCAACTCTGCTTTCTCTCTGCCTGCCTTTCTCTCCTTGCTCTGGAAAGGTCTCTGTCCATGGAGCTGATGCTAGCAGAGGCATAAACTGTATTCTTGCTCTGCAACTCCTGTTGGTGTCTTGGGTCACACAGGTTTTCCGGAAGATCCGGGTGACATGTGCTAATCTGGGCATGGCCAAACCTCTCTCCCCCCCCCCTCGCTGTTGGCAGCAATATTACAAGATCCGCAGTCTGGCCATCCAGCAGCTGAAGGGCACCTCCGAAGATCCCTACCCACATAAGTTCCATGTGGATCTGTCCCTGACGGACTTCATAGACAAGTACAGCCATCTACAGGCAGGGGATCACCTGACTGACATTACAGTGAGAGTGGCAGGTAAAGGTGTTCGAACTGGACCTGAGCAGAGTGTGTGCGGGTTGGGAGATTTATAATCCTTGTCTGTGTGCTAGCAGACACCTGTACATTCCACACACAGATCTTCCAGATCTCACCTCCCTCCTCCCGCAGGCAGCGTGCACAGCGTGTGTGCCAGTGAACCAACAAAGCTTCTCCGTTGCAGATTAATCCATGGAGTCAGGAAACATTCTGTAAACACCACAGGTCTAATTCTACCTGTTTATTCACTTAGCAAGTAAAGTTCTACAGAGTATACATTTCCTAGTTACAGTCCATGTGCAGAGTATAAATGCATAGCAAGCATTACATCCAGTGGAGTAAGTTGAGCTCACTCCACTTCAGCAAAGACGTTACATTGTAGCAGTAACAAGTCCAGCAAGCTGTACCATGAAGAAGAAGAAGAAGAAGAAGAAGAAGAACAAAGAAAGCAGTTCAGCTTCTCTCTAAAATGGCTTCAGATAGAAAACAAGTTAACACGTCATCAGAACATCCAAACCATGTGACTAGCTCATATTGCTCTCACACTCTAGTAACCCCTGCGAAAATACGAGATTCTAGAAAGACATAATAAACCTGTTTACCCCGCCATTCTGTCCCTTCCATGTGTAAACAATGTGCCACAGCTGGTAATGTGATACATATCACAACAAGTGAGTTCTGGGCACCTCACTTTAAGAAGGACATAGACAAACTGGAGAGGGTTCAGAGGAGGGCAACAAGGATGATAAAGGGACTGGAAACAAGGCCCTATGAGGAGAGACTGAAAGAACTGGGCATGTTTAGCCTTCAGAAGAGGAGACTGAGGGGAGATATGATCGCACTCTTCCAGTATTTGAAGGGATGTCACACAGAGGAGGGCAAAGATCTCTTCTCGGTCATCCCAGTTTGCAGGACACGGAATAATGGGCTCAAGTTACAGGAACCTAGATTCCACCTAAACATCAGGAAAAATTTCCTGACTGTCAGAGCAATAAGACAATGGAATCAACTACCTAGGGAGGTGGTGGGCTCTCCCACTCTGGAGGCATTCAAGGTGCAGCTGGACAGACATCTGTCAGAGATGCTTTGACCTAGATTCCTGCATTGAGCAGGGGGTTGGACTCGATGGCCTTGTGGGCCCCTTCCAACTCTACTTTTCTATGATTCTATGATTCTAAAAGGCTCACCTAAGGTTCTGGGGAAAAACCAGTGATCCAGCTCTCCCCATACCCCATTTATTACAGTGGAGTGTATAGAGGAGACTTGGTGCAGTGCTGTGGGGGTAGTTTGCAGACTAGCTGAGGAAGAATTGTCACTGACATTGTACTCATCTTGTGGGGAGCAATGGAACTGCAGTAGGTGTCGCAGAGCCCTTCAGGCAGGCGCGGACAACCTTTTCTGTCCCAAGGGCTACATCTCATGTCAGCAGGTGCCACATGCTAAAGCCTCCCCCCTCCCCCCCCCCCCAGCCTGACTGGCAGTGCTGCTTCTCATTGCACGGAAACAGCAATGCCAGTCACTTCTGGGTGGGTGAGAATTTGGTGCGGGTATTGGGGCCACGGGTTATGCACCCTTGCCTTTGACCTTGCCTTTGTGCACCCTTGCCTTTGACCTTGCCTTTGTGCACCCTTGCCTTTGACCTTGCCTTTGTGCACCCTTGCCTTTGACCTGAGGCAGAAGGAAAATGATGGATGTGTGTCTGAATCGCGTTTGCAATTTAGTTGCTCCAGATCCTGCAAGACTGGTCTCTGGTGAGGGCTCAGCAAAAGGCTGCATGTGATCTGCCGCCATTCCCCTTTGTGTGTTCTCACTGTAGCGTATCACTTTTGAGGCATTTTTTATTCTTGCTTTGGTCCTGTGCTTTGGCCAAGAAGTTGTATCTTTGTTGTCGTCACATGAAATCTTCCCTCGTTCTACTGTCACTTTTGTATGTAACTTTTGCCATTTAGGTCGGATCCATGCAAAACGTGCCTCAGGAGGGAAATTGATCTTCTACGATCTTCGTGGGGAGGGAATTAAGTTACAAGTTATGGCAAACTCCAGGTAAACATTTCTTAAATACACAGGTAAAAAAGCAGTTAATTGTTATCTCTGTTAGTCCCAAAGGTAAAGCAGAAAGAAAATGAAAGCATGACATGATTTGAGGCACAGGGTTGTCTCAAATGGGCAACCTTTTTCTGGATGACTCTTTGAACCAGTGGTAAGCAACCTTTTGGGCCTGTGGGCACATTTGGAAATTTGACAAACTGTCCTGAGTGCAACTAAAGTGGCTGCCCTGGGTGGGCACGGCTAGTCACCGGACAAGTCACCTGCCCAGAGGCATTCCTGGGAAATTAAAAGATGGCAGCAGCTAGAGGTTCCCACTTCACTTGGAAGCAATCTCAGCTGCCACTAAGAAAATAGGCAAATATTTTTTTAAATAAAAATTGGGAGGAGCAGGGTGTCCTAGTGGGTACCAGGGAAGGGATCTGGGGGCACATTGGTGCCCTGGGCACTACATTGCCTACCCCCACTTTAAACAGAGAGGGTTGCCAGAACATGTAAACTATGGTGGTTTGCCTACTATTTTTTTTTCTACTCGGATTGCTTCGTGCTTTTTGTGATTTTTGGATGCTGGCTTACTAGCTATTGCCTGTTTATTAGTATCAATATAATCTGGCTGTAGAATGTTATAGTAGAGCATAGGTAGGCAGCCTGGTGCACTGCAGATGTTTTGGACTACAACTCCTTTAATCACTGGTCATTTGTTGTTGTTTTCCTGCCGGAGATCAACATGGCCTACACATGCAACAAGTGCAAGCTGGTCACGCTGTTAGAAGAAAAGGTCAGAGGACTAAGAAAAGGTCAGAGGACTGGAGCAGCAAGTGTCAACCCTCAGGAGTATAAGAGAAAGTGAAGAGTTCTTAGACAGAACGGTGGATCTACAGCAGCAAAGTGTAGTACAGGCGCCAGAAGGGCAACGGCAGGATGAGGCAGATTCGGAGAATGCGGAGGCAAAGGAAAATAACGTAGGGGGAACTCCCTGGAAAAGGGTGACTGTTAGGAGCAGAAGAACTAGAAGACATTCTGTGCCTGTGGAAGCAGTGGAGCTATGGAACCGCTTCCAGGTACTTGAGGACGAGACCGGAGGGCAGCCTGCAGAGGATGAATTACTGGGCACCCAACGTGACAGCGAGCAAGAGACTGAAGGACAGTCAAGTGGAGGCAATCAAACCAAGGCCTACAGCAAGAGAAAGAGAAGAGTACTAGTAGTGGGAGACTTCCTCCTGCGTGGGATCGAAGCCAAAGTATGTCGCGAAGACCCATGGACTCGCCAGGTGTGCTGTCTCCCCGGAGGACAGATTAAGGATGTGACAGAGCAGCTGCCGAGGCTCATACAGCCCACCGACACATACCCCTTCTCATCCACGTGGGTACAAATGATACTGCCAAGCGGAGTTACAAAGAAATCACGGCAGACTTTGAAGGGTTGGGAAGGGAACTCAAGAACTTTGGGGCCCAGATAGTTTTCTCATCCATTCTTCCAGTACTTGGAAGAGGACTAGAAAGGGAAAGAAAAATACTCCGAGTGAATGACTGGCTACGAAGGTGGTGCCGACGCGAGAGATTTGAATTCTGGGACCACGGCCTACAATTCCTGGAAGACGGACTGCTGGCAAAGGATGGGTTGCACCTCACAAGGACTGGGAAGGATGTGTTTGGCCACAGCATGAGGAACTTAATCAGGAGGGCTTTAAACTGAATCCAACAAGGGAGGGAGACATAAACTCGGGGGTAAAAATGGAAGAAGGCCTCTGTGCCACAACGGAGAGAACAGCTCCAGCGGTGCCCAATGATAGTCTACCACAAAATGTAGGAAAAAGTCGGGACTATAAAGCACGTAGCGTAGTGGTTAGAGTGTTGGACTGGGACTCAGGAGATCCGGGTTCTAGTCCCCTCTCAGCCATGAAACTCACTGGGTGACTTTGGGCCAGTCACTGACTCTCAGCCTAACCTACCTCACAGGGTTGTTGTGAGGATAAAATGGAGAGGAGGAGGACTATGTAAGCCGCCTTGGGTTCCTTGCAGGAAAAAAGGCGGGGTATAAATATAATAAATAAATAGTCTTCGATATCTTTATACTAATGCCCAGAGTATGGGTAACAAACAGAACGAACTTGAACTCTTGATACATGAAGGCAAATACGACTTGATAGGGATAACTGAAACCTAGTGGCATGACTCCCATGGCTAGAATACAGCAATTGAAGGGTATAACTTGTTCAAAAGGAACAGAAGCAACAGAAAGGGAGGTGGAGTTGCACTGTACGTTAAAGATACATTTCTCTGCACAGAGATACAGGAAGAGGAGCTTGGCAGCCCCATTGAGAGCATCTGGGTTAAAATAAAGAGGGCAAAGAATAAGACGAACATGGCGGTTGGAGTCTAGTACTGACCACCCAATCACGGAGAAGACGAGGATGAAACTTTTGAAAAGCAAATTGCAAATGTTTCAAGGAGGCATGATGTGGTAGTAATGGGGGACTTCAATTTCCTCGATATCTGTTGGGAGACAAATTCTGCCAAACATGGTCCCTCCAAGAAATTCCTGAGTTGTGTTGCTGATAACTTCCTCCTACAGAAAGTGGAGGAAGGAACTAGAGGATCAGCTATCCTTGACCTGATTCTAACCAACAGTGATGACTTAGTGGATAAAGTGGCAGTTTCGGGAACTCTGGGAGAAAGTGACCATGTTATACTTCAGTTCTTGATTCTAAGGGGAGCAAAAGCTGAGTGTAGCCAAGCGTGTACCCTGGATTTTAGGAAAGCCAATTTTAACAAACTCAGAACAATGATAAGTAAGGTCCCATGGCAAGTGACTCTAATGAGAAAAGGAGCCCAGGATGGGTGGGAGTTTTTAAAAAAGGAAATTTTAAAGGCACAATTGCAAACAATTCCAACAGGGAAAAAAGGCAGAGGGCAACAGAAGAAGCCAATGTGACTTCACAATAAATGCAAAGATGACCTGAAAACAAAGACACGTATAGGAAGTGGAAGGAAGGACAGGCTACAAGGAAGAGTACACTGAGAGCCTGGATTTCTGCATTGAGCAGGGGGTTGGACTTGATGGCCTTGTAGACCCCCTTCCAACTCTACTTTTCTATGATTCTATTTCGCCATGCTGGCTGGTGCTGATGGGAGTTGTAGTCCAAAACATCTGGGGGGCACCATGTTGCCTATCTCTATTGTAGACTGTATTATATACTCTTCAATCCTTCATAACTTTGTGTTTTCTCATGGCCAGAATAGCATAATCACATATGCTGAGTGGCACCCTGTTATGCCCCATCAGTCATACTAGACAGCAGAACCTCAGGTGCTTCTGGGGCAGGCGGGCAAAGAAGAGGCATGTGTTGCTAAAGAGGGATGTACTGATCTGATGAAGAGTTCTTAGGAAATTGTTCCCTGCGTGGCCATGTTACCGCTCTATTACAGCACCTGTATGTGTTACTGTGTGTAGACCTTCGCCTCCAGTGTATGTTACTGAGTATGCTTTTGCCTGTGATGCTGCAAGTCTTTCAGTGTTCCTTATTCTAGTATGGCAGGCGTGGTCCTCTTACGCAGGTGCGTGGTTACGCAGGTGCTAGAAATTGGAACGTGGCTCCCACTATCAACTGAGAGTGCCTTCGTGACCCTGCTGTCTGTGGGCAAGTTCATAGAGCGGGATGTTCCCTTTGAGTCTTGTAAATAAATGCAAGGTTGAAATGGGTTCCGTTTCTCCCCCAGGATGGGCCAGCGGGTGTTTTGTTTTTTCAAAGGTGGGGGGTGAATTATCTTCCAAAGGCAACAAGGTGCGGAAGAGAGCATGTTGCATCTATTGCTTTAATGTGTGGCAATGGGGAAATGCTTGCCAAGAAGAGTTCTTCCAATAAATGGCATGTTTAAAAACTTTTCAGAAACTACAAATCTGAAGAAGAATTTATTCACGTTAACAACAAACTTCGCCGTGGAGACATTATCGGGGTCCGAGGGAACCCTGGTAAGACAAAGAAAGGAGAACTGAGCATCATTCCTTACGAAATCACTCTGCTCTCGCCGTGCCTCCACATGCTACCTCATCTTCATTTTGGGCTCAAAGACAAGGTATCATACTTGCTGCTATCTAGCCTTTTCAGTCAACAGCCTCTGAGAGTATCTAATCCACTGCAGTTTTACATTGGTTTGTTTTATGTTCTAAAACTTGCCGTTGTTTTCAGGAAACCAGATTTCGGCAGAGATACCTGGATTTAATTCTTAATGATTTTGTGAGGCAGAAATTCATTGTCCGAGCAAAAATTATAACATACCTTCGAAACTTCCTAGATGAGTTGGGCTTTTTGGAGGTGAGTGCTTTGTTCTTGGATTTTTCTTTTTTAAAATCCCATGATAGCTTTTTGCAGCACTTCTGTGGGATTAGGAAGAGAATCCTGACTTGGTTCGGCAAATTTAGGATGAATTCATGGTTCTCGTTTTTGAAAACATAAAATCCAGTCTTAGGTGCAACGTGATTTTGCACAGGATGGTTCTATGTAACATCCTTTTCTTCCTAAGAGGAGACACGGTTATCTCTCTAAGCAGACTGATGCTTTAGGCACAGGCTTTGGGACATACTGTATAGAGCAGCAGCTCTCGGGTACGGCCTAAACTTGGATCAGTTCATTGGTGTGTCACCAGACCCTGATTACATCCGTTCCTCCTCCTCTGAATAAACTCTCTGGTCCTTCTGGTTATCCACCCCTTTGCAGGCTTTTTGTCTCTGCTAGTCTGTTTCCGTGAAACTTGAACCCTTTGGAGTTTGGGGCTCAGAGCCTCTTCTCTCCCCTCACAAACGATAATTCTGACTTGTGTGTCTCAAATCCTGTGGGGCATGCCATTAAAGGTGGTGGTGGTGGGCAACTGTGTGACACGAGGGAGCTGGTGCATCATGGGGCTTTGTGTTTGTTTTGTTGTTCCTTGGCTAGATTGAGACTCCCATGATGAACATCATACCTGGCGGGGCTGTGGCAAAGCCTTTCATCACTTACCACAATGAGCTGGACATGAACTTGTACATGAGAATAGCGCCAGAGCTCTACCACAAGGTGAACAGTTTTTAGGCCAAGGAGGCAAAGAGGGTGAAACTTATTCACTTGATTGGACTAGGGCTCATATGCCCAAAGACTTCACTGCATGCCTTTTGTGTCTGTGCTTAACACACAAGCTGAGAAAATTACGGATGTTCCTTCCTGATTTGAGGAATTGGTTCAGCAAAACAATGCCAGAGTGCGAGGCCCTGGCTGAGCCTATCTGGAAAATCCCTTCCCCCTCAACCCAGCTGCATGTATCTCAAGATGCTGGGAGGATGGACAAAGCCATGATAAAAAAGGAACAAGTTTTGGAAGGCTGTGGGTCTAACCAAATACTTGGGCTCCAGTCCCTCCCTCCCTGATTGGGTGTATTGAAATGCCCAAAGAATTTAGACCCCTGACATTTGACAGTAAGCAGATTACTACAGATATCTGAAGTGTGTGTGGCTTGTATATTTCTCTCTCAAAGTACAGTAGGTGTCTTAAAGTATCCCCCCCGCCCCAATGGTTGAGGTTTTTCTAAGCTAAGGGTAGGCAGATGGTAGATCTCCTGATGTTTTGGACTTCAACTCCCAGAAGCTCCTGCCAGCATGACCAATGGTTAAGGGTTAGGGTTAGATCCCTCCCCCCAAAAAAGTTCTGCAACTTCCAGCATTCCCTAGCCAGCCATGCTGGGAGCTGTAGCACTTTTTCCAGTCTAAACATGCATAGGATTGCACCTTAAGAATGCGGAACGTTGAGGTCCAAAACATCTGGAGATCTACTTTCTGCCCACCATGTTCTAAGCCAGCTAGAAGGCTCACTGCTGGAAAACCTGAAACTGAGGCATGTCTATACCTAGCAGCCAAAACATGGTGCTTTTGCCACCAGCACAGAGCAGATCCCCCCATTGGACAGAATGGTGGGGTAGGGGTTGCCTTGTCTCTTCAGAATTGGATTTGCAGGGAGGGACACTTCCAGCTGCAGCCAGGAACCAGCATCTTGGCTGGTGGCATGCAAGTGTTATTTCCTAGTTTACAGATGTGAGCTATCCCAACATTTTCTTCAAAGCCCGAGGTTTCTATATGTGGGGCCTGTGATCTGGGGCACATATGGGGTGGGTTAGGATTTTTAATTGTGTTTTATACTGTGTGTGTGTGTATGTGTGTGTCCCCCCTGTATTTTATTGCATTGTACATCGCTCAAGAGTGGCTGGATGTCTGGCCAGATGGGCGATTCATAAATAAATAAATATAATAAATATTCTGGCTGCACTCCATTCTCGTGCAGTTGCGTGGTGGTGGTGGTGGGAGCTCTTTAAGGCTTGTCTCAGACTGGGCAGTCTGTGCTCCTAAGGACAGTCGAGGTGCAAAGTGGACATGTCCTCATAAAATAAGTGGGACATTGACTTGGTGTATTTTAGATGCTGGTGGTTGGCGGAATGGATCGGGTGTATGAAGTTGGGCGCCAGTTCCGGAATGAAGGCATTGATTTAACCCACAACCCAGAATTCACAACCTGTGAATTTTACATGGCTTATGCAGACTACCACGACTTGATGGAGATCACAGAACAGATGGTTTCAGGTTGGTGACCAAAATATTAAAGGGGGTGCAAGGATCTGTGTGAGACTATGGGCAGAAAACAAGTCAGCAAGGGTAAAGTGAAACTCTCCTGTTTCAGGAATGGTGAAACATATCACTGGCAGCTACAAGGTAATGTATCACCCTGAAGGCCCAGAGGGCCAGGCGTATGAAATAGATTTCACACCACCCTTCCGGAAGATCAGCATGGTGGATGAGCTGGAGCGAGTCCTGGGAGTGAAGCTTCCTGCACCAGATCAGTTTGAGACAGAAGGTGAGAGGAGGAGAATCTGACTTCCTCCTCCTGGCAGCAGTTTCCTTGTTTTAATTTGAGAATACATATCCCCCTCTCTGGTCTAAAAAGACTTGGCATACAACCCCCCCACCCCCAAACTTAAAACAGTAAAACTGCTACACTACATCAGGTGCCGAGGCTCCCCTACAGGCTCTGTGCTGGGCTCTGCCTCCCCTGAAACTGGGCTGCTGTCCTGAGGGTGGGGGGTGGGGCAGAATTCCAAGTCTTCCTTCCCTGTAGACTTGCAAGCGGGACAGGTAGTTTGTGGCTTCTGGGTTATTCTGGCTCTGTTTGGACACTGCTGTCTCTGACTTCAGCAGTCGTGTCCTTTGCGTTGTTCTCACTGGTTGCCATCACTATGTTCCATGATGGGGGAAACGGGAGTGATTTCAGTCCTCCCCACCTTGAGACTAGGAAAGGGATTTCAAGCAGTGGTTTCACTAACGCCTCCACAATTGTGTACATAGAGACTCGCAAATTCTTTGATGTTGTCTGTGAGGAGAGAGGAGTCGAGTGCCCAGCCCCTCGGACTACAGCCAGACTGCTTGATAAGGTAAGAGGAGACGGATGTGACCTCCCTCATAATCTCTGTAACTCCCTTTCTGCAGAGGAACCCAAAATCGGTCTCACCAGATCATCCTGTCTCTTCAAAAGGTGGCATCCCAAACTCTATCCCTGGAAGGGCCCCCTAACACGGACGAAGAGTGTGTTGCCCAAAGGCAGTTGAGGCAGAGCCAAGGGGTGTGTGTGGATTGCTTGTTCTCCCAAGCCTAGAGACATGATTTAGTGGGGCCTGTGGAAGGACCTTGCTTCCTGATGCTGCATGTCCAAAGTTCACTGAGAGTTGAAGATAGGCTGATTCCTCTGGAAAAGGTGAACCTGCAGGCACCCTGAGAGCATTGTCCTGCTGTTGTTCTTTTATGGTCTCTCCTAAACCTGGGTTTAAGTCCTGCTAGGGAGATGCTTAGGCTCTCTGAAGGAGACTGATAAGTACGAGATGCTGAAAAGGATCAACATGATGTGGCCATGCGCTGTTTCTGAGACGGGTGTGTGTGTGTGCTGTTTAAAACAACCATCTGAAGGCACTCCCTCTCTCTCACACCCTTGTTTTCCAGCTGGTTGGGGAATGTTTGGAAGTCACATGTATCAACCCCACATTCATCTGCGATCACCCCCAGATTATGAGCCCCCTAGCCAAATGGTAAGCCAGGGGAGAAGGGTGTGTGTGTGCAAGTGTCAGAGTGCATGTGCGTGTGTGCACACATACACATGTGTTTTGAGGGGACTGTCAGGATTCAGGCTTCTCCACAAGTCTGCAGAAAGGGAGAAATGCATTACATGAAGGCAAGTTGCTAACCCTTAATGGGTTTACTGTTTCCAGAGAATACCTTGTGGAATCTCAAAAACAGGACAGTTGAGCAGGATTTCCTGGGGTGGGGAGCCGAGTGGGGTTTCAAGCTTCTTGTCCTGCCTTATGAAATAGAATGAATTCTGCAGACCTGCAGACACATGTTGCAGAGTTCAGGGGAGGCTTCTGCTGCATTGGTCCTTACTTAAACCTGAAGAGTGTTCTCCGGGAGCTTTGAGGAACAGCACTGCATGAGTCTTGGGCCTACAGCCATCTCTGCCTGTTGTATTTTTGCAGGCATCGCTTTCGGCAGGGGTTGACAGAGCGTTTTGAGCTGTTTGTGATGAAGAAAGAGATCTGCAACGCCTACACAGAGCTGAACGACCCTTTTCGCCAGCGCCAGCTCTTTGAAGATCAGGCTAAGGTGTGAACCTTCGTAAGGGTGGCTGGTTGCTGGCCAGATGGGCGATAAATAAATGTAAATAATAAATAAATAATAAGGGGGTGGGGCAGGTGTCCGCTTGAGCCGTGTTTTGTCAAAGGGCTTCTTATCCCGGCCACTACACAGCAGCATTCAGTGTGTGATGCCAGCAATTATGTGTATCGAAGGGGGCTCACATATAGCAGGGACCAGTGACTGGAGGCGGGCTATATTTGCATTTCCCTGTCCCATTCATGAGGCCTCATGGGTGGGGATGAGCCTCCTGATGTTGGGTGGGTGTTATCCCTGCAGCAGAATCCCCAAGCACAGCATTCCCCTCTCCCAAAAATATGAGTGAATGATAAGACACTTGCATGTAAGGAGAAAGTGGAGAGACCTGCCCAGTGGTTGGGGTGAGGATTTTATCTCCCCTCAGCTGTATCCCAAATGGTAGCCTGGATGGAACTCTGGGGAGTGAAATCAGGTCCTTTGCCTGCATGGCCCTTCCTGGGTCTCCATGTGTCTAGTGGGGCTCTGAGCCGTGGGTGACCTTGAGGTAATCACTGCCTCTTGGCTCAGGGTTGTGAGAATCAAACGGGTGCTGGGGGAGAACCATGTGGGCAGACTCTCTGCTGCAATGCCTCCCTCCTGCAAGCAGCTCCTGGGTTTGGGGGTACAGGAAATGCACCTCTGCGGCATTTCCTCTCTTCCCTCCTCCATCCAACTGATTGCTGCTGTTCTCTCCGTGACATGCTCTGAGTGGGCTTGACAGCACTGGCTTTTATATCCTGGGTAGCCATTACCTGTTTAAAATATTTGCCATCTCAGAGGCAGAGGAACAGGCAAAAATCTGTGGGGAGGCCCCAGGGTTTGGGGGTGGAGTATGCGTTAAGAGACACAGTAAAAGTCGTCTTGTGAAGCCAGGGAGAAGGCTACCTTTACCGTGGGGACCAGTGGTCCTTGGGCCATGCCAATCCCCTCATTGCCAACCCAGAGACTAGAAGGGGGTGGACAGCCAGTGTGCCCTTTGTGGGGCCTTCCCCATCACTGTCTGCTGTCCTTGCTAATGCCAACCACAAATGTGCACCCCCTGTTGTCAAAGAGAACTCCCTTCTGAAGAGCTGCTTTTTAAAATCTCCTTCCAGGGAAGGGGTTGGGTTAATGCAGGTGGTAGCAGACTCTGGCCCCACTGATGACTTTTCATTCCCCACCTAGGCAAAAGCTGCTGGTGATGATGAGGCAATGTTTATTGATGAAAACTTCTGCATGGCTCTGGAATATGGGCTCCCTCCCACAGCTGGCTGGGGCATGGGCATCGACCGCCTCACCATGTTCCTGACAGACTCAAACAACATTAAGGTAACCACAGTGGTGATACAGAGGGCAGGCAGTGCGCACTACCTGTGCAGGGTGTGGGCTACTTCGCACATTCTGTAGCAGCAAATGCAGCATTCACACATGATGGGAGGTGTAGCCAATGCTGGTGCCTTGGCTCCAGTACCTGTGAGATCTGGACAACTGAAACCTGGTACAGCTGAAAGCATGGTGCCTGGGAGTTTGATTTCTGTGGACTTCAGTTTAAAGGGGACTCTAGAATCTATAACCTTCCTTAAAAGAAGCTAGAGATCAAACTATGGTGGCTCTGGGGCCTATTAATGAGGGAATCATTCCATGGGGAGGAGGCTGTGTCAAGCCCTGAGAAATGTCATCTTTTTTTGCAGGAAGTGCTGCTGTTTCCAGCCATGAAACCTGAAGACAAGCAGAAGGATGCCGAGGGGACCTCAGTGTGATGCAAGACTGCAGTGGAGGAAAGGTGGGCGAGGAAGAGACTGTTCTGGCTTTGAACAGGCCCAGACAAGCCACTGTATTTTCCCAATCATGAATAAAGGTGCTGCTGCATACTCTTCTTAGCTAGGAGTTTGTCTTTGACTTCTGGGTGGTGGTGGTGGTGAGACCCCCTCCCCTTTCATGTTCAGACAGCGGTTTCTTTCGGCAGAGAATGGGGCTGATGCTTCCCCTTCCCTCAGATTCTGCTGTGGCAGGTCTAGCACGAGGTGTTGTGGCAGCTTTGTATTGTCTTTGCAGCCAGACCAAGAGGTAATTTTAAGGATTGGGAACTTGCTCAATGCCTGAGCAAAGATTTTAACCAAGGGCAATTGTGATTCCAGTAGTAAAATGGCATCATTTAGCTCTCCATTGGTCACTAACCAGCAGCTTTCACTGGCAGTTTTGTAGCCTGCTATAGAAGCTTTCAGAGCTAAAGAGGTAACCTTGCTAAGTTTGCTGTGACTTCTCCCCCATCTGGGTTTGCCCTGCCTCTGTCAAACAAAGCCTGGCCAAATGTTTATTCCTGGCTCATAGGAGTTGCTAGTGCTGCAGTGAGAGGTTGCTTTTAGGGCAGTGCAGCCTGTAGCAGGACATGGTGGATGCTCCCTGTCAACATCCCCTGGAGGGGTTCCTGTGGGTTAAGTAAAGGGGGCAAAGCCCTGTAGTAAGACTGACTTCCTGCTTGGGATGGACTGAAGACCGTAAGAGCCCTGAGGCTGGATCAGACCAAGGGTCCATCTAGTCCAGCATTCTGTTCAGAGTGGCGAGGCAGCTGCCCAGGGGAAACCAGCAAGCAGGACATGAGTGCAACATGTTCCCCAGCAACTGGAGTATGTAGGCATACATCTCTATGCCTAAGCACTTCCCTGGTCAAGGGAAGTGAAAGGGCTTGTTGGCATGACATAGCCGCATGCTGCTCTGCCCGCCGCCTCCTGCAAAGGCCCTTTCAAGCCTGGGGCTGCTTGGGAGGCGGGGGAAATGATGCGCCCACCTTGCAGCACCGGCGGCCTGAGGCGTCCCCTGCACCGCCCAGCTGGGCTCTGCCTCGCGCTCGCCTAGCATGCAAGCGCGCTCGCATCTAAGCGCGGAAGTGCGTCCTGCAGACGAAGGAGCGGCCCCTTACGCACTTCCTTCCGCCCAGAACGGCCGGGCGGGAGCGGCGCGCGGCGCTCACTTCCGGTCTCCACGAGAAGGGGAGCCGCTCTGCCTTCGCCCAGGCTCTATGGTTGCCGCGCCGCCTCGGCGCCCTGTGACGGTCGCCCCTCGCCGCCCACCGGGAGCCGAAAGTGCCAGGGCGGCCGCGCGGGAGCACGAGCGCCCCCTCCCCCGCGAGGCGCCGGAGGGCCCCCCGAGGCCTCGGTTCCACGGAGCTTGCCCGGGAGTGGGGACGGCGGGGCTCCCGCCGCCCTCCGCGTCCGCCGTGGCGCGGTGCGGAGGGCCCGAGGCGGTGGCGCGGGCCTGCTACGCGCACTACGAGCGGCGGCTGCCCAAGCGAGGCAAGCCGGCTGTGGGGCGCGAGTGGACGCTGCTGGCGGCGGTGCTCAAGGCGGAGGCGGGCCGGCGGGGGCCAGGTGAGGGCGCGGCGGGGCCCGGGCTTCTCTGGGCCGGCCCGCCTGGTGTGCCGCAGGGGGAGCTGCGCGGCGGCGGCGGCGGCCGGGCTCGTGCCCTCTTCAGCGCGGCCGGACTTGGCGGCCCAGTTGACGGCGACCGTCCTGTCCTTCTGCGTGGCGAGGGCGGGGCTGGCAGCCGTGGCCGTGCGGGCCAGGACAGGCACAGGGGCTGCCGGGAGGGAAACCAGGCTGGCGCCGGCGGAGCTGGCTTATTCTGGGCGAGGGAGGGAAGCTGGGGGCGGCGGGCAAGGTGATGCCTCCCTCCCTCCCTGGAGAAACACCGTGGTTTCTCTTCTTAGGTCCTCACAGATGATGGTCCCGGGTCTGTACAGGGCCCCCCCTCCCCGCCCCAACCCTCGCCTTTTTCTCCTGTAGCTTGGCGCTTGCTCCTTCCTTTTATAGCTATTCTCCCCCCCCCCCACTCCAGGAATGAAGGAAATTGTTGCCATGGGAACTGGAACGAAATGCGTTGGGCAATCCGACATGAGGAAGACTGGTAAGCACGGCTCCCACCCTGCCTGGGCGACTCAGCTGCGTCCAGCTCATCCAAGTAAAGCTGGGCAGCCCCATGCCGGCTTCCTCCAAGTTGGGTTTGCTTTGCTGAGTCTGGTGTTGCTGCTTTTGCAGGGGATATCCTAAACGACAGTCACGCGGAAGTGGTGGCCAAGAGGAGCTTCCAGAGGTGAGAGAAGCGGGCTTGGAGGGGCTTTTGGGAGATTCTACTCTGCAGGGCTTGGGAAAGAACCAATTCCCAGGAGTTGGTAGCCCATTCAGGGGCCTCCTTTTACATCATTGCTGCCCTGTAAGTGAGCTGGGCCCTGAGTGTTCCCTTCTGGTGCAAGTCTGGGAGGACTGTTTCGTGCTCTGGCTCTGAGAAAATAGCAGCGTGAGGGTTGCTTGAATCCTATTGGTAGCTTGAGAGCTACGTAAAACGTAATGTGCACCCAGTTTGGACCACATTCCAGAAGCTGCAGTTGCAGGCGTGTGGGTGCCTCCTCACTTGGGTACGCACATGGAGGTGATTGGTCCTCCGTTTCAGACCTTTCTGTGTTGCCCTAATCCTGGGTGAGCTGTTCCTGCTGCCAGAAGGCCTCCTGCCAGCCGTGCCTTTGGTCCCAGTCACCTCCTGGAAGGTTCCTTTCTGCCTTTGGCAGACACCACTGGCCGTGTTGCCTTTTTCCAGGGGGTGAAGATGCCACCCAGGGATCCTGTTAGGCTCAGGTGCCCATGGGGAGAGGTGCTGGTGCTGAGCTGTCCCTTTGCCCACCAGGTACCTTTTTCACCAGCTGTGGCTATCAGCGGTATGCCAGGAGCCCAGCATCTTTGTCCCAGGAACTGAGGAAGGGAAGTGGATTCTCAAAGCAAATGTCAGCTTTATTTTTTTCTGCAGCCACACCCCTTGTGAGTATGTCAGAGCAGCCTTTGGCCCTCTCTGTGTGTGTGTTAATTGCCTTCCCTGTAGCTGTGGGTGGCCTGGCCTGGCCCTCTTTCATTTGTGCAGGTGTGGAGCGGGAGGGGGGGCGCTCTCACAGGCGAATGGAGGGTTTAAAGATGGTCATAGAATTATAGAATCATAGAAAAGTAGAGTTGGAAGGGGCCTAGAAGGCCATCGAGTCCAACCCCCTGCTCAGTGCAGGAATCCAGGTCAAAGCATCCCTGACAGATGATTGTCCAGTTGCACCTTGAATGCCTCCAGACTGGGAGAGCCCACCACCTCCCTAGGTAGTTGATTCCATTGTCTTATTGCTCTAACAGTCAGGAAATTTTTTCTGATGTTTAGGTGGAATCTAGGTTCCTGTAACTTGAGCCCATTATTCCGTGTCCTGCAAACTGGGATGATCGAGAAGAGATCCTGGCCCTCCTCTGTGTGACATCCCTTCAAGTACTGGAAGAGTGCGATCATATCTCCCCTCAGTCTCCTCTTCTGAAGGCTAAACATGCCCAGTTTTTTTAGTCTCTCCTCATAGGGCCTTGTTTCCAGTCCCTTTATCATCCTTGTTGCCCTCCTCTGAACCCTCTCCAGTTTGTCTACGTTCTTCTTAAAGTGTGGTGCCCAGAACTGGACGCAGTACTCAAGATGAGGCCTGACCAGTGCCGAGTAAAGGGGAATTATCACTTCACGCGATTTGGAAGCTATACTTCTATTAATGCAGCCCAAAATAGCATTTTCCTTCTTTGCAGCATCGCATTGCTGGCTCATATTCAGTTTGTGATCTACCACAATTCCAAGATCCTTCTCACTTGTAGTATTGTTGAGCCAAGTGTCCCCCATTCTGTAACTCTGCATTTGGTTTCCTCTCCCTAGGTGCAGCACTTGGCATTTATCCCTATTAAATTTCATTCTGTTGTTTTCGGCCCAGCGCTCCAACTTATCGAGGTCACTTTGAATTTTCTTTCTGTCTTCCAGAGTATTAAGCTGTTCCACCCAACTTTGTGTCATCTGCAAATTTGATAAGCATTCCCTGTACTTCCTCATCCAAGTCATTAATAAAAATGTTGAAGAGCACTGGGCCCAGGACCGAGCCCTGCGGTACCCCGCTCGTTACCTCTCCCCAGTTTGAGAAGGAACCATTGATAAGCACTCTTTGAGTCCGATTCTGTAGCCAATTGTGGATCCACCTGATAGTTGTTCCATCCAGCCCACTTTTAGCTAGCTTGCTAATCAGGATATCATGAGGCACTTTGTCGAAAGCTTTGCTGAAGTCCAGATATATGATGTCCACAGCATTCCCACAGTCCACAAGGGAGGATACCCGATCAAAAAATGAGATCAGATTAGTCTGGTAGGATTAGTTCTTGACAAATCCATGCTGGCTTCTAGTAATCACTGCATTGTTTTTAAGGTGCTTGCAGACCGACTTCTTTATAATCTGCTCCAAAATTTTCCCCGGGATTGATGTCAGACTGATTGGCCTATAGTTCCCAGGATCCTCCTTCTTGCCCTTTTTGAAGATGGGAACAACATTTGCCCTCCTCCAGTCATCTGGCACTTCACCTGTCCTTCATGATTTCTCAAAGATAATAGACAGTGGTTCTGAGAGTTCTTCTGCCAGTTCCTTTATTACTCTAGGATGCAGCTCGTCAGGCCCTGGAGATTTAAACTCGTCCAGAGTAATCAGGTGCTCCTTGACCATTTGCCTATCAATCTCAAGCTGCAATCCTGCCCCTACAGTCTGCACTTCAGGTTTGCCAGGGGGGTCATAGACCCTCTTTTGGGAGAAGACCGAGCCGAATTGAACACTTCTGCCTTTTCTTTGTCTTCTGTTATCAATTTGCCATCCTCATCGCGTAGTTGAACCACCATTTCTTTCTTCTGTCTTTTACTGTGCATGTATCTGAAGAAAGCTTTCTTGTTGTGTTTAGCATCCCTCGCTAACCTTAGCTCATTCTCAGCTTTAGCCTTCCTGACACTATTCCTGCAGTTCTGTGCTACCTGCCTGTACTCTTCCCTTGTAGCCTGTCCTTCCTTCCACTTCCTATACGTGTCCTTTTTTGTTTTCAGGTCATCTTTGCGTTTATTGTGAAGCCACATTGGCTTCTTCTGTTGCCCTTTGCCTTTTTTCCTTATGGGAATTGTTTGCAATTGTGCCTTTAAAATTTCCTTTTTTAAAAACTCCCAGCCATCCTGGGCTCCTTTTCTCATTAGAGTCGCTTGCCATGGGATCTTACTTATCATTGTTCTGAGTTTGTTAAAATTGGCTTTCCTAAAATCCAGGGTACGTGTTTGGCTACACTCAGCTTTTGCTCCCCTTAGAATCAAGAACTGAAGTATAACATGGTCACTTTCTCCCAGAGTTCCCGAAACTGCCACTTTATCCACTAACTCGTCTCTGTTGGTTAGAATCAGGTCAAGGATAGCCGCTCCTCTAGTTCCTTCATCCACTTTCTGTAGGAGGAAGTTATCAGCAGCACAACTCAGGAATTTCTTGGAGGGGCCATGTTTGGCTGAATAAGTCTCCCGACAGATATCAGGGAAATTGAAGTCACCCATTGCTACCACATCATGCCTCCTTGAAACATTTGCAATTTGCTTTTCAAAAGTTTCATCCTTGTCTTCTCCTTGATTGGGTGGTCGGTAGTAGACTCCAACCGCCATGTTCGTCTTATCCTTTGCCCCCTTATTTTAACCCAGATGCTCTCAATGGGGCTGCCAAGCTCCTCTTCCTGTATCTCTGTGCAGAGAAATGTATCTTTAACATACAGTGCAACTCCACCTCCCTTTCTGTTGCTTCTGTTCCTTTTGAACAAGTTATACCCTTCAATTGCTGTATTCTAGCCATGGGAGTCATCCCACCAGGTTTCAGTTATCCCTATCAAGTCGTATTTGCCCTCATGTATCAAGAGTTCAAGTTCATCCTGTTTGTTGCCCATACTCTGGGCATTAGTATAGAGACATCGAAGACTATGTGCTTTATAGTCTGACTTTTCCCCTACATTTTGTGGTAGACTATCATTGGGCACTGCTGGAGCAGTGGATCAGGGGACTATAACCTAAAAGTCTCACAGGGAAAGGTGGAAGGAACTGAGAATGTTTAGCCTTGAAAAGAGAAGACTGACGTGGAATGTGATAGCACTGTAAAGTTTTCTCAAGGGTTGTCACGCAGAAGAGGGCTGCAACCTGTTCTCCCTCATCCGGGAGTGTTGGACACGAAATAACAGGCCTCAGTTACAGGAAGGCAGATTTTGATTGAACATCAGGAAAAGTTCCTGATGTCAGAGCAGTCAGATAAGGGAACTGAATGCACAGGGCTAGGTGGTGGGCTCTCCCTCACTGGAGGTATTCAGGCATAGATTGGACAGCCACCTGTCAGGGATGCTTTAAACTGGATTCCTGCACTGAGCAGGAGGCTGAACTCGATGGCCTAAAGGGCCCCTTCCAACTCTAGGATTCTATGAATGAGGCTGGCTTCTGAATGGGCCAGCAGACTGTACAGCTGTTGTGGTGCATTTGAGAGAGTCCTAGCCTTGGACTGGGGAGATCATGAAATTCACTTGGTGGACAAACTTGGACCCATCTCATTTTCTCCCCTCAAGGTTGTCAAGGAAAGTAAAATGGGGTGCTGGGGAGATGAAGATCACTCCTTTGAGGGAACGTCTGGCTAGATGTAAATGTAACAATATAATTTATGTTTTTATTTACTGGTTTAATAGTGTTTTTTTGTCGCGTTATGGATGTATTTTTAGAGTCTTTTAAACATGTTGTTTGTTTTTATTCCTGTATAGCTGCTTGGAAATTCCCTGAATGCTAAGGCAGGGTATACTCTTTAAATATGTATAGTCTGGATCAGGGTCTCCTCCCCACAGTTCTCCATGCCTCAATACCCCCACCCCTAGCTGTGAGTATGGAACTTGGTTGAACTGTCCTAAGGGATAACTCTTCCATACAAAGCCAGGAGATCTTGGTAGCTGTGCTTCCGTCTCAGTGGCAGACACCACCCGGGGGCTGGTGTTGCCCTCACAGGAAGCCATCCTGGGTGTGTCCCCTTAAAGGCGTGGGCTCCTGGCCCTGGGAGAGTCTTCCTCCACTGGGGTGAGAGTGAGAGAACCTCCCTCCCTCCCCAGGTCCTGAGTCCTGCCCCCACCCCCTTTTCCAGGTGGAGATGCATCCATTATCCCAGTGATGGAAGTGGAGGACCAGCCCTGTGAGCCACTCAATCCATTCAGGGCCCCCAACAGGGGGAGCAGTGACTGCATGACACAGGCAACTAAAAGGGGGTCTGAGGAGACTGCAGCTGGCCCCTTTCCCAAGAGGCCCAAAGAAGACGCCGGTGATTCAGCTCGTGATGTGAAGCTTCCTGCCAATGACCATCTGGGAGCCAAAGTGGTGGATGTCCATAGGACTGGGGCCAAGTGTGTCCCAGGGGAGGTGGGCGACTCCCGGCAACCAGGCAACGAGTACCACACCGTGGGGCTTCTACGGATCAAGCCTGGCCGTGGGGCCCAGACGGCCTCCATGTCTTGCAGCGATAAGCTGGCACGCTGGAATGTGCTTGGCTGGCAGGGGGCCCTCCTGATGCATTTCCTGCAGCAGCCCATCTACCTGTCGGCCATGGTGGTGGGCCAGTGCCCCTACAGCCAGGAGGCCATGCAGAGGGCCATTGTCACAAGGTGTGTGAGCTTTGGCCAGGGCAACAGACTAGGGTGGGGAGGCACTTAGGCCCCTCAAGCTCTGTCTGCTGGCCACGGCTGGCCCAATGCCCACATGGGCTTGAGGCTGTTAACTGTCCCCTTTGCAAATCCTCAACATTTGGGGGTGGGGTGGGAAGACCTGGAAGCAGTCGCTGTCTTGGGATTATGGAAGCTGTTTAGTGGGCAACTGCAGAAGTGCCATTGACTATACACTGTGTACATGGACAGCTCTGGGCCAGTAAGCTCTTTTGTTTTTGTTTCGAGAGAAGCCGGGTAGGTGCGGCGGGCAGACGGGCTCTGGGGGGTTTGCAGGGATTTCCATTTCCAGAAATGGGTCTTCCTGGAAACACCTCCTGTCCATTTTTCTTCATGCCTCTTCTGGTTATTCCCCCCCGCCCCCGAGAGATGACTTCTTTTCTTGGGCAAGGTGTCTGGGAAGGAGGGTGCTTGGCTTGTAAGGAGCACTCCTCAGCCCTTGTTTTATTTCAGCCCTTCTGCCATAGAACCTGCTTATTCCTCACTTTCTACCTGAAATCAACATTCTGCCCCAAGAAGTGCTGAATCCGGTGACTTGTTTATGTTAAGCAAATCAGGCCCCTCTGCTAGCCATGGGGCTGGGGAGGTGCAAAGAACTGCAGGACGACCCTGAATCCCTCTTCTCCCCCTTCCCCAGAATGCTGCTCAGCTACCTTCTACCTTCTGAGATTTCCCCAGGAACTTCCTCGCTGTCCTTGTGCCTCTCTTTACAGCCTTAAGGACTAGAAACTGCCCCCTGTTCCATTTGCCCAGTGCATCCGCAGCCTGGACTGTGGGGTGGTTTAGTTCCAATGGATTAGTCCATTGCAGAGAACACGTTGTGAGAACACATTTGTTTATCCCAGATGACCTTACAGGATTGTTGAATGGAGGTTGTGCTTCCCCCCACCAGGTGTCAGCCCATTGTGTCTTTGCCGGAGGGATTCCAGGTTCAGGAGCTGGAGATCCTGCCGTCCCAGCTGCGCTTCATCCACAGCTGCAAAGCAGTGCAAGCTGGCTTTGCTCCAGGCCAAGGAAAGGTGGTTCCGAGCGGCGCAGGCAAGTCTCGCCTGGGGCTGCAGGGCGCAGCACATGGGGGTGGATGTGGAGCTGGGCTTTCTCTCCCACGCCCTTGCTTCAGCGCAGGGGCGGGGGCTGTTGCTGTGGCAATGGTGTCTTTTGAGCATTTCAAAAGCCATGCAGGTCGCATCCTGTCCTCAGACTGATCCCCACATTGATTGTTATCTCAGTCAAAATGCCACGACCCAAGTGAGAAGGTGGAGCAAGAGGCCCTCTGGGTATGGGTGGAGTTTGTGCTGACCTGATTGATAAACAGATGGGATCAGTTAGAGAGAGCCAGTGGCATATCACACAGCAAGTCCCAACATTCCTTTTTGGCTGCAGCAGTAGAATCTCTGAAATTAAGTATCTGTATAGAACCACCAGTGAATATGGCAGTCCACAGAATAGCAGCAGCAGCCAAGATGAGCAGCTTGCAGGGAAGGCGGCAAAGGCAGGACAAGGAGAGGCCAGGGCCGAGTGTGTGCAAGGGCAGTGGCGGGCAGGTTGCCCGTGGGCCTTGTTCCGGCTGGGGATGTGGGGTCTGCGCTGGAGCTTTCCAAGGCAAGGTGAGAGTTGCTGCATGGAGGTGTTTAGAGAAGGGGCTGCTGGCATAAGAGGCAGCACCGGGGAAAGGGCGAAGTGGGAGGCTCACGCCTGCTCAGGTTGTAGGAGCAAAGGTCACGGTGTGGGGTGGGCTGTCTGTGAAGACTGACTCCCCCGAGGGGCCGGACTGTGCCTGGGCCTTCGAGACGGCTCTCGGGGTTGCCACCACTGCACAGGTCTGTGGCAAGTAGCTCCTCGCTTATCCTCTGTTCCCCAGCTATCAGCTGGAGTGCTGTTCCAGAGCACCCGCTGGATGTGACCTCACGGGGCTTCAAGCAGGGGACAACCAAGAAAAGGACTGGAAGCCTGAAGTCCAGGTGCGTGTGTGTGTGTGTGGCTGTTGCAGCCCTCCTGGGCCTTGGGAGGCAAGCTGGTTCCGCGCTGCTGTTGATGCAGCTGTAGCCCATCCTTTCTGGGCCCTTTTGCGCTTGAACGTATGAGCCTGGTTGTGTGTGTGTGAGACAGACACACACAGACTCCTTGGGGTGATCTCTGTGTGTGCAAGCCAGTGCTTAGTTTCAGAGAGGAGGTAATTAACAAACCATGACAGCCAGACCCTCCACCTCCTTATTCCTTTTTAAAAACTGGTTTTGAGATGGATGTTTCTTTCCTTATCTGTCCCCAGCAGAGGATTATTTGAGGGAGTTATACGTATTAGCATTGAATTTGACCTTTATAAAGCTAGAACTCCATGGAAACGGCCACTGGAATATACTTCTGGGGCCCAAAGATCAGAGGTGACATGTAGAAAAGTAACCCAGGTTATAACTGTTTGAAATGTTTCCCCGTTATTGTGAGGAAAGCTTCCAGAGTAGATTTCCTCGCTGACTGGTTCGTTAAAAGCAGGTGATATTCCATGTAGTCTCCTTCCCCTCCCCTCCACTTGGCGAGTCCCATAGATTAGCGGGAAAACGTTAGCTAGCCACCGCTGCATCAAATCTTCAAGGTAGCTGACAGGCAGAAGAATTAACAATGCCATCACTGAAAACAGCCCCCCCCACACACACACTTTTTGTAAAATATTCTGCAGACATGTTGAAGGTGAAGGCGCGTGAGTGATAGCAGAGCTCCGCGTGTGCTGGATGGGAGAATTAAAATCCTGTCTGTGCATAGAGGCCCATTATTCTACACACAGATCTCCAGATCTCACCCCCCTCTGCGCAGCGTTCCAGCGTGTCTGTTTGCAGCTGCCAGCCAGCTTGCCTGTAATCCGACTCCAGCTTGTAGCTTCCCCGGTTTGCAGATTAATCCAAGTAGCAAGGAAACACTCTGTAACTCCACAGGTCTATTTCTACCTGTTTATTTACTTAGCAAGTAATATTCTACAGAGTATACATTTCCTAGTTACAGTCCATGTGCAGAGTACAATGCATAGCAAGCATTAGTTCCAGTGGAGTAGGTTTGAGCTTCACTCCACCTCAGCAAAGACGTTACATTGTTGCAAAGTCCAGCAAGCAATAGCCAGAAGAGAGAAAGAATAGAGAAAGCAGTCCTGCTCTTCTCTAAAATGGCTTCAGACAGAAAAACAAGTTAGCATGTCATTCAGAACAAACAAACCATGTGACTAGCTCATAATGATCCTAGGATCTAGCTTTCCCATGAGAAAGAACACGGGAAAGTAGAAAGACACAACATACTTGTTTACCGCCATTCTGTTCCTCTCCAAGTGTAAACAATGTGCTGCAGCTGGTGATTGTGATACATATCACAACAGAAGGGCAGGGTATAAAACCATAAGATAGATTAGATGGGTTAGACTAGGTAAGAGTAGAATCAGTGAATGCATTCTCTGCTGCAAATGTAGCCTTTTGGATGGATGCAGAATTGGCCCGATTGTTTTGCATATCCAAGTTATGCTTACAACATCTTTGCCCGAGGATGGCCAGGTTGCTGGTCTGTCAGGCTTTTACTTTCCCTGCTGCTTACGCAGGGCTGCCCGGTGATGAGCGATGCCCTTGCTTGGTGTTGCTGAGAAACTCTGGCTGGTCTCCATTCTGGCTGGGGAGTGCTTGAGGTGTTCTTTCTGTAGCCCAACAGCACCAGCCACTCAGACAATACAACTTTGTATCATGACTGGGGTGCTTTAAGGAAAGGTAGGAGGAGGATAGTCTGCCCAGGTGAAGCTTGTGGGTCTGTGGCAAATCCCTCTGCAGCCTCCCAGAAGCAAACAAAGGTCCTCTGTGAAGCAACTGGTGGAGGGGACTGGGAGGGAAACATTATCTACTACAGTCCCTACTGGGAGTGGTGAAACAATTGTGAGGGACACTGACGGGTAGTGAGGCAATGAAGTTGGTGTTTTCTGCAAACTTAGGACAGGAACATCCCAAGCAGGCTGCAAAGAGCTCCCCTGTGTGTGTGCGCCTGAAAGTCGGAACCACTTAGCAGCTTTGGCACGCTCAAATGGGAAATCATCCACAAGACTACACAGAGTCCACCTGAGTTACGAGTGCACTCCAGTGGGGCCCCAATTAGAGCTGTGTGAAGATCGCCCTGAAACAAAACCTTGGGCATCACATGCAGCAGGAGCAGCAGCGAAAAGGGGCATGTGTTGTGCTGAGGACAGGAAGAAGAGGGTGGAGATGCAGAGACGACGAAGCAGCCAGAATCCAGGTCTCGTTACACCCTTGTGTTCAGTTCTGGCTGCCCCGCATCAGAAAGGCCACCGTAGTAGTAGAACTGGCGAAGTCCAGGAAGTGGCGAGAACACAGTGATGGGGAGGGATTGCAGTAGATGGTCCCACCATGTTGGTGGCTGTTTAAGAGGGTTTCCGTATCACTCAACCTGGCCTCTCGGCACTTACCTTGTTATTTTGTACAAGGGTTTCAACCCCTGGGCAGCGGGGGCTAGCTTAGGAGATAAAGATAACTGGCGAGAGGCCAGGTTGAGATGGATAAAATCAAGTGTTGCAGAAAGTCTCCTCGCCACCCTCTGCGGAAATGGATGGGCACCAAAGGAAATGCGCCTCACAATGGGTGGACACTGAAGGCTGGCGTGGCAACTAGCATAAGCAAGTAGCTTTAAAAAGGGATTGGACTGATATGTGCAGGATAGGCCTCCCAGTGACAACCAGTCATGCTGGTCAGAAATGCCACCGCAGGAGGCGTAGACGGACACCTGTGGCTGCTACTCGGCACAGCCGACCCCATCCTGCCCTTGGCGTGCCTCCCCAGGGCATCTGAGGTCAACACTCTGTGCTTTTAGGAAAGGTATCAATATGCATCTATTCAACTTGGCCTTTTAAATTGTTTCATTTGTAGTGCTGTTAGTTTTTAATTACGCTTTACTTTTTTCAAGTTTTTATGTTTTTATTATTTTTATTGGTGGCTCTGGCAGAAAGGCAGTATGACAGTAATTGAATAATTGGGCTGATACAGCTTGACGGTTTTAGATTTTTAAATCATGAGATCTGTAAACAGGCTTTTAAATGACATCCAATTTCTGCACCTGTAGGCGCCACTTAAAAAAAAGTCTCTGTAGTCATGAGAACTAGAGCCTTAATAACAACAAAAGCCTTCAGACACAGCCTGCCAACTGCACCAGTCTGCTTTGGGGATACAGTGTTATGAATTCCTGACTTTTTGTTCTCCTGTCAGCAGAGATCAATTTATGACAAAGCAGAGATCTTGCCAGAAGCTATTCTTCTGGTGGTCTTTCGGCGCGGGAGCTTGCCAAAGCATTGCCTAGGATGGCCAACATGGTGCCAGGTGGACCTCCTTGTCTGTTCTGCAATGAGGCTTCTGATTCACATATCGTCTCTTGTTGCTAGCAGGTCTCGGATCTGCAAAGTGGAACTCTTCCATGCATTCCTGAAGCTGGTGGCCAGCATTCCAACGGAGAATCTGCCAGAAACACTGAGGTGAGGAATTTCCCACTCTGCAATTGCTGCACAAAACAGAAGGGGCTCAGTTCTTCCCTTTCCCGACAGACAGATGCTCTAAGCGGTGTGTGTGTGATCCTCCCCACCCCCCACCCCCATCCCCGGCTTTCTCTTGTCTGTTCAGCATCTCCCTGCCCTGTGGCTTTCTCTTGCGGTGCCTTCCATCCTTTGCTTAATTCTGTTTTATTGGGGCTAAGCATCTGCATGAGAACGTGCAAAATCAGGCTTCTGGCTGCTCCTTGTTCTCAGCATTGGGCCTGCCCTGTCCAGTATTCTGCTTTGCCTCACTCTCTGCACATGCTCTACTTCAGCAGCAGCAGCAGCAGCCTTGGCCCTTCCTAGCGTTATCAGACAACATGTTCAGTTCAGGACTTGTTTGGACAAGCAGATCAGCTGTTCCAGCAGGTCTTTGGGAAGGCCTGGGCTTGACTCAGATATGAGGTTTGTGCTGCTTGTCCCAAGAATGCTGGCTCCTTGCATAGTCCCTCATCTCTCCCCAGGCTTTCTGCAGCTGTGCAATTTCCGGGGCATTTCGTTTGCCCTAGGCCTCTTTCCTGTCTGCCTCTCTCTTCAGGCTTTCTGTGGCTTTGCAATTTCTTTGGGATTTTGTGTGCCCTTCACCTCTTTCCGGTCTCTCTCTGTGAGACAGAGACTGGTGAGCAGGCAGCTGGTTCTGATCAAAAGTGGTCATACTTCCCTGTGGGCAGGAGGGGGTGCTTCTTTCTATGTTCAGGCAGCTTATTGAAGACGGTGGGCTGTGATTCCCGAGGGCCAAGAGCCACTTCCTCCTTCCTTTCTTCACCTTCATCTTGGCCCGGCCCTCCCTGCACTTCTTGCCTTCCCTGTAGCTGACCTTTCCAGGGTAGACAAGGTTATCAGGAGAGTGGTGAAACCTGCCTTTTCTGTAGCAAGAATGCTGATGGGAGCAGGACTGTGCATGGCTGGAGGTGCCAGATACTACAGTTGGAGCTTCATCCATATGTGGTGGGCAGCAGCCTTATGACATGATTATGTAACTTTTTTTATTTAAACATTGGCAGTATGTGCAAAGCTTTTGTTTGGCCTGAGTCTTTCACAGATGGCCAAGAACTTCTGCCAGAAAACCCACCAGAAGGTATTCAGGCCTAAGTTTTCTCTCCTCCAGTCCCTGCAAGTTCGCTCTTCTCCTGAACCTCCTGCAACTTGCCCTGCACTTTCAGCATCCTGCCAAGCAGTGGCACTCAAGCTGGCTTCTTCGGCTGACCTTTGAGCTCTATGTTGGCCTACTCCTTGCAGTAAGGGCAGGCACACGTAGAGCTGCCTGGGGCCCTTTCCTCTCTACTGGTATCCTCTGAAAGCATTCTGCAGCCATTGGAAGGGCTCCAGAAGGGTCTTGACTTGTTTGGCCCGGCATGGCCCAGGGGAGGTTGTTCAAGCCCTTCTTGTTTACCAAGGGGTGGGGGAAGCCAGACAGGTGAGGAACCTGCCTCAAGCATTTTTGTTCCTCCTCCTCAGAGCTAAGGGACTGCAGACTTACTGGGAATACAAGGAAGCTGCTGCCCATTACCAGGAGGCCTGGCAGGAGCTGCGTAGCCAGGTTTTTGGCTCCTGGGTGAGGAGTAGCCGCAGTTACCTGCATTTCACTTGAGAAAGGGGAGCCACGCTACGACACCTGGCTCAGAGCTGCTGGGCCAGGGCTGACAAGACTGGATCTTTTGGCTTTGGGAACTTCTCTTTAAACCACCGAGGCCCATATAGTCAAACCTCCCACATCTCAACAAAAGGGCAAACACTCCAGGTTCAGTGAGAGTGAAAGGCATATGAAGCTGTGGTTCTTGCTGAGTTTGGTGCCTTCTCCCAGGCTGCATTGCAGGGTGTGTGGACTTATTGTGAGAAGAATACAACCATTCAATATTTAATTGTAGGATTATGGTCTTTCCTCTGTTTTCTTTATGTGAGTTGGGAGCAACTGAGTTGAGATGGTCGCTAACAACCCCTTGCCAATCTATCACTAATGCAATGTTAACTTCATACACAAAGTGTGGGATGGCATACATTTGACTTGTATATGGGCTCAATGTAGTTTGTAATTCATGTTACTTGATAAAATCATCTTAATGGTATACACGTTTTGAAGATCTTATTTTGACTATCAGTATATCTGGATGACAGTGTTTGGCTGCAGGACAGATTGAAGGTGACTAAATGTTTTGTCAATGCTTTATTCAGCTAGGTATGTATGTGGTTGCAGTTTAACATTTAGAACAGTTGGATCATGACCTAAAATAACTGACCTTAATGTGTCAGCCTCCCTTAGAGATTAGAATCCTGGAACAAGAACATCGGATGGACTTGAGGAGCAAAGAAGTAGGAATTTGTTCATGATTCTAAAGCAATCCATTTAGGAGTCGCTTTACTGGTCTAGTCTAGGCTACATAAGATTATTAGAGGACCCTTCTGGATTGGACCAACCTACTAGTCCAGCCTACTTTTTTACAGTGGCCAACCAGATGCCTCTGGGAAGCCCACAAGCAGAACACAAGCGGCTCTGGTATAGACAGATTAACATTCCTGAGAGAAGGTTCATTGCATTCTCATGATGGATGGAGAGGTTAAGTTAGTGGGAATAGATAACCAGGCAAGATTAGAACAGGAATGAATATGAGACTGATGACTGGATTGAAAGGAAATGGGAGTTAATGGGATTTTACTATACGCTTGCAGCCAATTCAACGACGCACTGAGAATGGCTGCAAAAATTTTTAGGAACAGAAGAATTGGGCCAATTGCTGAACAGATTTAAGACACTGACTGACATTTTGGATGAGAACAACAATCCCTTACAACTTTTAAATTCTGATACTGCTCTTTGAGCTCTAGGGTGGCCCAGAACAGCCTCTTTTGAATGATTTTTAGCTTAAATTTCTTTCATGGAATAGATCTGGACTGGCTTCCATACTGATGTATCACTGGCTTCCATACTGATGTATCACTGCCATTGGAGATGGGAAGAGGGTGGCTGTTCTATAGCCCACTTGTCAAAAGCTTTAAGACAAGTCGCCTATTTTGCTTGTGCATACTAGTATCACTTCTTAGGATGACTGGGACAACCACACTTGTGAAGGAGCCTTGGGGAAGGTGGAAAAAAGGTCACAGGACACATAAGTTACCAAGAGGTCTTCCTACTCATTTGCAGAAAACTCATGTCAAGCTGTGTAATTGGTCTTGGCTGCCATGCTTGGCTGCCTCTCTGTTAATTATGAACAAGGTGGGCAAGAATAAGTCATGCAATGCTACTTCTTGTGACATTGTTAAGGTTGCAGTTAGGCACAGAACAAACCTGGCATCTGCCTGCTTTGTGGGTGTGGGCAGTTGTGCTCATGGCAGCAGTGCAAGACAGTCACGCAGAACAGCCTTCCTCTGGACCATTAGAAGCAGGGACCTGGCAACACAAGGCCATCACCAAGGCCATGACTGAAAGAAAAGCACCCCAGGATAAGCCTTCAGCCAGAGGAGTAAGAATCTGCTCCAGGGTTTCCTGTCCTCTAATGCCTAATATTGTACAGGCAGTCCCCAAGTTAAGAACGTCCGACTTGCAGACAACCCATATTGAAGAATGGACTTCTGGGTTCCCCGGCGCTACGTCATTTACGTAGAGTACATAGCGTAGTATACTACGCAATTTGCATAAATGCCGATTTTAATGTATAGAACACTAGGCTGTTCCGACTTACATACAAATCCGACTTAAAGACATTCTTAAGAATGGAACTTGTTCGTAACCTGGGGACTGCCTGGAAATTCCTGAATAGCTGCATACTTTGTGTTAAACACTCAGTTTTGTAGACATACGACATTGTGGAAAACGGCTGCAGAACAAAACTGCATTTTCAACAAGTTGCAGCCCTGAAGCTGCATCAGACCAAAGGCCTATCTGGACTAATCAGATGCCCCAGCGGGAAGCCCACAGGAACAGGTAATATACAGTCATCATGATAGCTACTGATAGCATTAAATGCCTTATTCCCTTTTAAAGCTGGTAAAATGTGGGCTAGACGATGCTGTTAGGTAGGTTCATTGCTAGCTGATGTATCAACCTGACAAGTAGGGTGCGGTAGGCTTCTGTCTTGGGGCCAGTGTTCAACATCTTTAGAAATGACTTGGGTGAAGGAGTAGAGGGGATGCTCATTAAATCTGCAGATGGCACTGAACTGGGTGAGGTAGCTACCATTTTAGAAGTCAAAAATCAAGGTAATATTGACAGGCTTGAGAACTGGGCCCAAATTAACAAAATTAAATTCAACAGTAAAATGTAAAGCTCTGCATTTAAGTAAGCAAAATCAGATGCACAAACAGAGGATGGGTGATATCTGGCTTTACTAGGATCTAGTCAGACCTCACTGTGTCCAGTTCTGGTCATTGTAGTTTAAGAATGATAATGAACAAACGACCGTGTCCACAGGATGGTGATGAAGATGGGGAGGGGCCTGGAAACCAATTCCCATGAGGAAAGGTTGAAGGGGTTGGGTACATTTAACCTGGAGAAGAAATGATATGATAGCCATTCTAAGATATATGAAGGGCTGTGACACAGATGATGGAGCAGGTTTGTTCTCTGTTGCTCTAGAGGGTAGAACCCAAACAAACAGGTTCAAATGGCAAGAAAGGGCTTCAGCTAAACATTAGGAACAATGTCTTGATGGTCTGAGCTGTTTAACAGTGGGGCAGACTTCTAAGGAGAGGCTGTTCTACAAGCATGGGTGCTGGAGTAGTGAATTTCTTCAGCAGGGGACTGGGGTAGGTGACCTTTGAGGCCCTTTAGATATAACAGACCTGAACTATTGTTTACGGGTGGTGTCTCTGAAGAGCCTTCAGAAGAGGAGATATGATCGCATTCTTCCAGTACTTGAAGGGATGTCACACGGAGGAGGGCCACGGAGGAGGGCCAGGATCTCTTCTCAATCATCCCAGTTTGCAGGACACGGAATAATGGGCTCAAGTTACAGGAACCTAGATTCCACCTAAACATCAGGAAAAATTTCCCGACTGTTAGAGCAATAAGACAATTCCTGCACTGAGCAGGGGATTGGACTCGATGGCCTTGTAGGCCCCTTCCAACTCTACTTTTTTACGATTCTATGATTCTAAGTCAGCGATGACAAAGAATAGTATTTTTAGCATTCAGCTGAGTCTTAAGAACTCAATTGTGAAATTGTTTATAATTTGTAACAATCAATTAGCCTCCGATAACACAATTTCTTTAAAAAAAAAATAGTTGCAGTAAAGAATCCAGAAAGTTACAGACTTGGCTGCAGCTGTTATATATCCAAGAACAAGCAGCATAGCTTCCACAAAGGGAAATCTTGTCTCCTCCATCTTACAAAATCTGTTGCAGGGGGCAACAGATGTCACAAGGGAACAGCCCAGTAAACAATGGCCCTCACTGAAAATGTTAGGAGATTACTGTGACTGCTGAAGAGGAGTTTGCAGAGGTCCTAACCTGTCTGGTGAATCCCATGATCATTTGTTTCCCTCTGCAAATTGGCTACTTCATTGTTCACTCCCTTACAGGGGAGTGATCACTTGACCTCAGAATGCTCATCATAAGAAAGTAAAACTGAAGTAATATGGTAGAATTGAAATATATTGGTGAGAGGAATTTTAATCATTGCCTCCTCAAGCAAAATTTATCAGGAGGAACACACTAACCAAGATCAACACATCAGCATCTTTAGACTGTTTAGAATAACCTAGAAGCTTCCATTACTACAAAACTGTAATTATTAGTCAAAGATTCATTTCAAAATCCCCCTCCTTTGTAATCCCTCAACTAGCTTGCATCAAATATTTAAATAATGCCATTAAATGTCTCCAACAGGAAGGAGACTATGGAATTTACAGCTATAAGTACAATGTGCAATGAGGAAATAAAACTCTTATAAATTACCAGGCTAAGGAACAAAAGTCTATCAATATATTAAATCAACCCAGTGACAGATGCTGGATATGCCTCAGGGAGGGTCATGATCGCAAACAAGAGGCTATTTACAAGACACTGTGGGAAGGAGTTGCACTCAGATGCCAAAGGTGTTTTCTCCGCTGTAGGCCACATACAAGAAGCCGTCCTCATCTTTCTCCTTCTCATAAAGCTGCCCCATAGTCAAACTGGAAGAAGAAAAACAAGGGAGTGAAGAAGCAACTAAGGCACCTAGGTGCCTACAGAGCAACAAAGAGGGAATGTTTCTTGAGCAGAAGGCAAGGGAAACCTCTAAACGGGACCCTTCTGCATTCTGTCTCTCAACATAACCGTAACCCCTTGCAGCCGCTATGAGGTGTTACTGAGAACACACACACAGCTGGATTTCTCATTAAACCTGTGCAATTTACAAAGCCTACAGCTTTCATCAAAATATCTTGGGTGGATAAAAATGTAAATCACAAATCTAAAATATCCTGCATTTATTTTTAAATAACCCTGTTAAAATAAAAACTGAATATAAACATATTTCAGAAATTATCTCAATTTTCCTTATGTAGCCAAAATGGCACCAGTGTTTGTAGAATTAAAAAACAGAAAGGGGGACCCCCAAAATAGTCCAATAAGGAATGAATGTGCCTAGTGGACATAGGATGCTGACTATTGGGGGATGGAAAACCAGGTGGGATGGGGAATGGAATTCAGTATCCATACTGCAACAGTTGGTTGCAGTTATTCAGTTCTCCCTATTTCTCTTTTCAGGCTATGAGTACTGTTAATTATGTAGCCGAAACTGCAACACACACACACACAAGCACACTGAAGGGAGCTCTAAGGACAAACAGCCGGGTAAGGACTTTCCCCTGCTGGCAGGGGAAAATGAAGCTAGGGAGGGGATAAGATGGAATGGCTGGGACTCTGGCTGGGAGCCCGCCGTCCTGCAACCTTTTCTTGCAGGTCCCATGAACTCAATGGAGCTTCTGAGTAGACATGTATAGGATTGCACTGTTAAGCCAGGACATTTCCTTGCACCATGAACCTGGGTTGCAAACACAACTTGCTGGGAACCAGATCGCTTCCAAACCCTTAGATAATTTTAGCTGATGCTTAAGCCCCCCCCCCCCCCCCACGGGATTGCAAGATGCACCTGGCAAGACAAGCAGCCACTGGGCTGAGTGCTGCAGCTCTTTTAGGGCAGGAGTCAAAGGAGGCTGGCCATCGACATCATTTCCATAAAGTAAAGGGGCAGTTGTCATATTTATTTAATTAATTTATTTATTATATTTATTAATCACCGATCTGGCCGGCCACCCTGGGCGATGTACAATTAAAACAATACAATAAAATATAATTAAAACGGTATAAAAAATTCTTTTAAAATCCTAACCCACCCCATATTCCCGCCTGAATAGACATGTTTTTAATGCACGGCGGAAGCTCATCACGGAGGGGGCATGGCGAAGGTCACTAGGAGGGAGTTCCATAACATGGGGGCCGCCACAGAGAAGGCCCTCTTCCTAGTCCCCACCAGCCTGGCTGCTGTGGCTGATGGGATAAGGAGAAGGCCATCCGTGGCAGATCTTGTTGAGTGGCCTACTTGATGTTGCTGGAGGCGCTCCTTGAGATAAACTGGGCTGGAGCCGTGTAGGGTTTTAAAGGTCAAAACCAACACCTTGAATTCGGCTCGGCAAGCAACTGGTAGCCAGTGCAACTCCTTAAGCACTGGTGTGATGTGATCACGCTGGCGGCTGCCCTTAATCAGGCGAGCTGCCGCGTTCTGTACCAGCTGAAGCTTCCAAACCGTCTTCCAGGGTAACCCCAGGTAGAGTGCATTACAGTAGTCTAGGCGAGAGGAGACCAAGGCATGGGAGCAGATGGTTAGGAAGGTAGGGGTGCAGCTGCCGTATCAGATGGAGTTGATACAGCGCCGCCAGGCTCACAGCTGACACCTGAACCTCCATGGACAGCTGGGAGTCTAAAAAGCTGCGGACCTGGTCCTTCAGGGGGAGATGTACCCCATTCAGCACCAGGTCAACATCCCCTAACCTCCCCTTGTCTCCCACCAGAAGTACCTCGGTCTTGTCAGGGTTCAGTTTCAACATGTTCCTTCCCATCCATCCAGCCACCCACTGCCTCCAGGCACTTGGACAGGGTCTCAACGGCCAAACTTGGTGAGGACTTAAAAGAGGTAGAGCTGCATGTCATCCGCATATTGATGACACTGCACCCCAAACCTCCTGATGATAGCCCCCAGTGGCTTTAGGTAGATGTTGAATAGCATCAGGGAGAGGATGGAACCCTGCGGCACCCCACAAGTGAGCAGCCGAGGGTCCAAAACCACCTCCCCAAGAACTACCCTCTGGTACCTTCCAGAGAGGAAGGACCGGAACCACTGTAATACAGTGCCTCCGATACCCAACCCCTCCAGGCGGTCCAGGAGGATACCGTGCTCCACGCTGAGATCGAGGAGGACTAGGAAGGCGCATTTGCCCCTATCCAAGGCCCTCCTCATATCATCCACCAAGGCGACCAAGGCCATTTCCGTCCTATGTCCAGTCCTGAAGCCCGACTGGCATCAATCTAAGTAATCGGCTTCATCCAAGTGTGCCTTCAACTGAGCCCCCACCACTCGCTCAATCACCTTGCCCAGAAATGGCAAATTGGAGACTGGGTGAAAGTTGTTCAGGTCTTGGGGATCCAAGGAGGGCTTCTTTAAAAGTGGTCTTACTGCGGCCTCCTTAAGGGCTGATGGGATCACTCCCTCATCGAGGGAGGCATTCACCACCGCCCTGATCCCCTCACCCAGTCTCTCCCTGCAGCTCATAACGAGCCAGGACGGGCAAGGATCAAGCAAACAGGTGGTTGGCTTCACAGATGAAAACACCTTGTCCACTTCATCAGAAGGAAGAGGCTGGAACCGATCCCACAAGACCGGTCTATCATTGGCCTCCTCCCGCTCACTTCCTGTATCAACGACGCGTGAAATCCCACTCCTAATCCGATCAATTTTATCTGCAAAGTGCTTCGCTAAAGCCTCACAGGAGGCTTTGAATTGTTCCATTGGATCCGGAGCAACTGGACCGACCAGGCTTCGAACCACTTGGAACAGCCTCCTGGGGCAGCACTCCACCGACATGATGGAGGCAGCAAAAAAGCATCTTTTTTGCTGCCTCCACCGCCTCCTGGTAGGCTGAAGACGCAGCTCTTGCCTGTGTTCGATCATCTTTGGAGCGGGATCTACGCCATCGGCGCTCTAGCCTTCTCGCCTCCTGCTTCAGAGCTCGCAGTGATGGAGTAAACCATGGTGCCATGCGAGCTCTGTTTAGGCGAAGAGGGCGTTTCAGGGCTACTCGGTCTAAAGCCCTGGTGATTGCAGCGTTCCAGTCATCCACCAGGGTCTCAACCAAGCTACCATTTGCATGCTCCAGTTCCCCAAGCGCGTTCAGAAATCCATCCGGATCCATAAGACGCCTGGGGCGGACCATCCTAATAGGTCCTTCACCCCTGCAGAGGGGTTGTGGCATCGAGAAATCCACCCCCACCAGATAGTGATCTGACCATGACAAGGGTGGTGGTGGATATACTCCCGATTTCCAGATCATTTCCCCCCTCTCCAGAAACAAAGACCAAGTCTAGTGCCTGACCGGCTACATGGGTAGGTCCAGTTGATACAGGGTGCAGCTCCCAGGAAGCCTTGGTCTCCATGAAGTCCCGAGGTGCCCCTATGAGGGCAGCCCCCGAATGAACATTGAAGTCCCCCAGCACCACTAGCCTGGGGGACCACACACACACATCAGAGACCACCTCCAGCACCTCGGCCAGGGAGTCTGTCGTGCAGCGGGGTGGACGGTACACAAGCAGAATCCCCAGACTGCCCTTTGGACCCAACCTCCAGTACATGCACTCAGTAAACTTGGTCTCCCGGAGAGGGAGTCTGGTAAGGACCAAGGACTCCCGGTAGATAGCAGCCACTCCCCCTCCCCGTCCCCCAACCCTTGGTTGCTGGGCATACGAGAAACCAGCCGGACACAAGGCCACCAGAGTTGGAGCAGCGGCCTCGTGCAGCCAGGTTTCTGTAATACATGCCAGGTCCGCACCCTCATCCAGGATCATGTCATGGATTACAGATGTTTTTTGGGTAACGGACCTGGCATTACACAGCAGCAAACGCAAGGGTGGGGAAGGAGCCACCCCCACCCCCCCAGTTATCCCTTGGCACTGGGCAGGCCCGGAACAAGGGATAGATATTAAGCATCAATCCCCTGTTCCCCTTAATTGGCGTGGCCTGCCCCTAGTGCTCTGCCAGCGTCTGCCACTCAACAATGGTATGTTTTGCCCCCCAGAACTCATATAAGTTTGTGCACAAAAACAAAGGGAGGATGGCTCTCACCTGGACTGTGGGACGGTCTTATCTACAAAGAGGAATATCGCCTTCTCTGATGGCAGCTGAATCCTCTTCCTGATGATCCACATGAACTGAGCCACAGTGATGTCCGATGGAACTAGGTACTTCCTCTTGTCAATGTCCACAATCTGAGAGCCAGAGACCTTTTCAACTATTACCTGCTCCAAGGAGAACAGAAAGAGAAGCTTCATCAGGACCAATCCTGCAATTAGAAGTCCCCACCTCCACTTAATCCAACCACAGAAGGACATGATGGTATAAGGAACCACCACCAACCCACCCAGAATGCTATTCAAGTGATTGCTCCACTAAAATGCTGGAGGGAAGGAGCGGTGAAGCGTGACTTGGTTAAACCAAAGGCAACACACTGAGCGCTGGCTGGTGAGGCCGAACAAAAAACAGACAAGACCAATCCTGGCTCAGCCCTGGTACATTGCAGTCTCTTCTCAGTCCCATCTATATGCTAAACAATCATACAACTGTGTCTCAGATACTCTGCTGTCAGCCAGAGCCAGGAGTACCTTTTGGTAATTTCACTGGCACCCTGGCTGTGCCCTTTCCTGGTGGGGTCTGATTTGGCCACACAAGCATTGCTTGCTTGCTGACCTTCATGTGCTCTCCATAGAGCTAACTTGGGCAGATGCTTGGAAACTTCCATGGGCCCAAACTAGCTACAGAGTCCCTGCCACTCGTCACCTGCAACTCTAATTACTCTTCATTTTTTCTGGGGTCAAGTGCTAGGGCTGACCTAGCCCTAACTTACCTTACAGTGATGTTGCAAAGATCGCTCCTAGGCAGTGCAGGTGAAGTGCTTTGAATGTGTGGAAATACCGTGCAAGTGTTAATAATTATTACTGTACTGATTATGAAATGGCTTGAACTCAGGACTACTTGCCCAGGCTGCCCTGGGAGATCTTCCTCCACTCCCCACACCTCATGTGGGGCAGGCCAAGTGAGAGGGGGCTGTGGCGGTCTCTGCCCACGGACTGTACGCGCCCCCCTCTTCTCTCCTGGAAATACATTTCAATTCAAGGCAGCTGTCTGCGGGGAATGGGGGCGGTTCAGCTGCTGCCCGCTCGATGCCTTTTGGCCAATTCGTGCCCGTGGGCCAGTGCAAGGGGCCTTTTGAGGGTGCCCAGTTCCTCCAAGACGGGCTAGTCGGCCAGCCACTGAGCTCCCACCTCTTGCTCCCATGGACAGATGCCTGCCCTCCCGAGCCCCCCTTTCCCTCCGCGCCAGCCTGGCACTTCCGGCGGGGCTAAAGACCAGCGGGCGAGGTCGGCCTCCAGCCGGGAGGCGAGTCTAGCCGCCCCATGGGCGGGGTCCGTTTAACAAGCCGGAAGGACGGACCCTCGCGGGGAGACGACGCCCGGAGAGGGCGCAGAAGCGGCGGCCTCAGCCTACCTCCGCGGGGGCGGGGGGCGCGGGGCCCTCCTGGGCCGCGGGACTCACCGGGACGCGGTCGGGGTACTTGGCCCGGATCTTGGCAGACTCCACGCAGCGGTGCTCTGCGGAGACACGGGGGGGGGGAAGAAGGGCGGCGTCAGGGCCGCGGGGGAGGATGCCCCTCCCGAATGCCCCCGCCCGCGGCTCGGGAGGGGCTTACCCAGCGCGTGGTCTTCCTTGAACATCCACTTCATGGCGCGTCGGGGGTCGGGTCGGGTCGGGTCCGGAGGGTCTCGCGAGCCTGTAGCGTCACCGTCACAACAACAACAGCGGCGGCGGCGGCAGCACTACGGCACGGCGGGCGGGACTTCCGGCGCACGGCTTCCCGGCAGTCACTCCGGGCGCAGGACTCCGGTAGCTGGGCCGTGGTCTTGTCGTCATCGCGCCCTTCCCACGCTGATTGGCTGCTGGCGGGGCCCTCTCGCTCGCTGGCCGCGGCCGTTGCCTTGGTGACGGCGCCATGGCCTGGCTGGAGGTGTCCGGCGAAGGCAGCGGCGGGGGGCGGCGCAGGGCCGGGCTGTGCTCGCTGGCGGCGCTGGGGCTGCTGCTGCTGGGCGCGCTCACCTACCTGCCGCCGCTGCTGGTGGCCTACCGGAGCCACGGTGGGTGGGGGGAGGAGGAGGAGGAGGAGGGCCACGGGCCACCCCCGGGCCGGACTGCGCCGCCACTGCCGCTTCTCTCTCTCTCTCTCCCCCCCCCCCCCCCCCGTGCAGGCTTCTGGCTGAAGCGGAGCAGCTACGCGGAGCAGCCGAGCGTCCGCTTCCGGCACGAGGCGCTGCTGCTGCTGGCGCTGGCGGAGGGCGGCGGCGGCTTCGTGGGTTGGAGCTCCTTCCCGGCCTGCAACCGCCTCCTGGGCGCCCGTCTGCGCATCCCGCTCGTCTCGGTAGGCGCCTCTGAGCACGTGCAGAGTGCCCGCCCGAGCGCGGCCCTGTAGGAGCCCCTCCACCCAGGGCTAACTCCCAGGTCCGCCGCCCCGCCCGCGGGTCGGGCAGCAGGTACAGCGGGGCCGCTGGGCTGCCTGTGTGAAGGGGCGACCGCGTGCGCCGCGCCCAAGCCCTTCTAAGAGCCGAGTGAGGACTGAGGAGGGCCCTTCCCCGATAGCCGGGGAGGGCGTCCCGGTGCCTTGCGGCGCACCGCTGTGCGGTGGCGGAATGGAAGCCAGGCAGCCCCGTCGCTGGCCAGGTGAGTGTTGCTCTGGGTGGCTTCTAGGCTGCCTTTGTGACCAGCTTGGTGCAGGGTTGCCCTGTACCTGAATGATGCGTGGCTGTGTTCCGCTGTTGCAAGGCACTGTGGGGCGGGCAGCCTGGCCTGTATTCCATTTGGCCACTGTAAATAAGGATGGGTATTTGCTGCTTTTCTGACTCTACATCTCTAGTAACTGAGATTATTGCTAAGATACTTGATTTAATAAATGTTCATGTTCTTCCTGTCAGGCTAGAGAGGAAGACACAAATCAAGATGGAATAATGGACCTGTTAGATTTCCAGCTGGAGCTTCCACTACAACCTACAGAGCAAGCAGTGGGGATTCAGCTCCTTCTGACCTTTACCTATCAGTTGCACGTGAGTATCCCAAGCTCTTTACATATGTTCTCCTATCTCTGTAGCACTTGGCAAATAAAACAAACGCCATCCTGGACAAACCAGTATACATGAGGACAGGGGGTCTGATACCAGTTGCTGGGGAATACAAGCAGGAAGGTGCTGTTGCACTCTTGTCCCGCTTGTGGGCTTCACAGAGGCATCTGGTTGGCCACTGTGTGAATCCACTAGACCAGATAGGCCTTTGGCCTGATCCAGCAAAGCTCTTTCTATGTTCGTTTGTCAGTCAAGATGATTAATAATAATAATAATAATAATAGTAATAATAATAATAATGATAATAATATGCATTTCTACCCACCTCCCATTGTAGCTCCTCCTTTTTAACAGCCCTGTTTTGACACTGATATAGTTCATTTCTCTGTCCAGGCCAGCGGATACTGAGCTTTTTATGTTATGGGTGCAACGTGTTGGTGTCTTGGCAATTTCTTCCATCACTTTTGTGTCCATTGCTAACTGGTGCTAAAGGCTGGACTGAGGAACACCCCCCCCCCTTCTATTTCAGAGAATGTCTACATTTGTGATGCAGAGTATGGTCTTTCTGCAGTCCTTTTCTCCTGTGCCAGGGACACGGGTCTTTGTGAGTGGAGACCTGAAGCTTCATCAGAGGCAGCCACTTAGTCATGCTGGGCTGGACAGCCGATATAATGTGAGTGACATCTCTTCGTTTTGTCATTTGTGTTTTCCATTGCAGCTGATGTGGCTGTACTCAAAATGTGGTCATGCCATTGAAATGTGTACTGCTGGCTATGTTCAGTATGAGGTGAAATCGCAAATCGTTAGGCATCTTCTCCTTATTTAAAGTTCAGGAAATGGCAAGAAGGGTTGATGCGATGATGCTTTCTATGGAAAAGTTAAGACAACTGCCTTGAATCTGTGGGATCGGTGGGGTTTAAAATTCCTGTTCTTATTTTATATGGTTAATTAATTTGGAAGTGCTCGGTGAAATGAACATCCAAAAAGTTATAAAACAAAGGAAATGCTATTTTCACACAGCCTGCATTTCACCTACAAAATACTTTGAAACAAGGAATGGTATTACCCGATAATGGTCTTACAGAGTGTTAAGGAGATATCAGAAAGTATAACGTTGGTTATCATCTGGTCTGGAGGCAGTAAGTATTAACACAGACTGTGTGACCCAGACCTGGGATAGACTGGGCGACCGCAAGTTCACCTCTATTCCAACTACTAGACTGAGATCAGATTAAAGCAAAATTGTCAGTCCAACCCTGTCTCAACCAAGCCTACTAACATTTTTGTGTTAACTGCGCCAAAATTTAGAATATTTAAAATTTTGGTATGTAGAGGGGGTTTATGTCCATCAGCCAGCTTTCTTGTAGAAAGGTGATATCAAATGTCTGGAGATATTCTTTAAAATCTAGGTCTCCCCTTTTATTCCCACACACAGTTATGCCAAGGTAGGCGTTCTATCAGTCTCCCAGCTGATCCGCAAGTAGGGTATACCTGTTACCACTTTAACTGCCCCATTGGGGATCCTCTTTGATTGAAAATGGTCATCTTAGTAGTTTCCAAGGAATACCATCTACATATCTCAAAGGGAGTTATATTGCTATTCCACAGTATATGTGTTTGTGTGTGTGTGTATAAATGCTGATGAAAGGGAAAATACTTATTACATATTCTTTCATAGTGCTTGGCTAAAGCACCACAAAATATTCTAACAGAACTGTTAACAGATAAGTGTTATCATGTTTTGTATTATTTTTTGCCACAGCTGCTAGGACCTTATGTGCACATTTTTAATAACTCGTATTAATGATTTTAACTGAATGTATTTATATAAGTTGCAAACGTGCATATGGATTTTAATTGTGATAGATTTTTATGAACGTTGCCAAAATGTATCATATTTTGTCAGTTGACACTGTTTGGATTCAGAGCACTTGCAAAGGGCTTTGACTGTATGCAACAAAGTTTACTTGGCTGTACGCTGGCTGTCACCCAATATGGCAGGAATGTGTCCACCCAGGTCTGAAGCAACTGGAAACCCAGAAACATCAGCAGGGTATGGAAACCTCTGTGCCTTGTCACGGTCTGCTGCCTGAGCCTGTGCATCAGCGGTTCCTGTTTCCTAATGTAAAATTGTCTCACTGTGACAGGTTTCTGTGATCAATGGCACAAGCCCTTTTGCCCAGGACTATGATCTCATTAACATTGTTGCGGCCTATCAGGAGAGAAATGGTAAGTCTACATCGTACGCAGGTTAGCTAACACCTGGTTAACTGTGGCCAAGTGCACCCAGGATCTCTGCTGTTTTCTTTGCAGTCACAACAGTTTTGTCTGGTCCCAGCCCCGTCTGGGTGTTTGGAAGAGCACCCAGTGAGCCATTTGTGATCCAGGCCATCATCCGCTACCCAGTGGAACTGATTGTATATCCTTTGGCTGCCAGGTGCCTGTGGGTTGTCCCATTTGGTCTGTCTCTGGCATGACAGCAGTGGGAGCCATTTTGAATTGGGCTTGGTAAATATGGCGCTGTGATCTCATAGATCATAGATTTCATAGATCATAGAGTTAGAAGGAATAAGCAGGCAGTGGCTGTTCTGTTGGACCAAAAGTCAAACTGTACAGTAGGCAGCTACCTGATGAAGGTTTCCATGCAGCCCAAGTGCGGATGCTACCAGTGGTCAGCAGCCTGGTGTCCTCCAGATATTTTGGACTACAACTCCCATAATTCATGACCATTGGCCATGCTGGCTGGGGCTTATGGGAGTGGTAGTCCAAAACAGCTGGAGGGCACCAGGTTGCCTGCCCCTGCTGTAGACCATCAAAAGTGGGCCAGTGAAAGAGCTCATTTTATGTTAACTTTCATATCTGTCTGGGGAAAGGAGCATTCCCTGGGTCTCCTATGTTTCTTGAATGTCCTCACCCACTTTTCTTTTTGGGTGTTTTTCCAATTTCTCACTGCACTTGTCTTTGAGGTGTGTATTCTTGAACTTGTGTGAAGACACTTGAAATTCCAAATATTCCTTGACTCTTGCTACATATCAGCCAGGCTTCTGGGAGATGATTAAATTTGCCTGGATTCAGTATGTTGGCATCCTGCTGATCTTCCTTTGGATTTTTGAAAGAATAAAAAACTTCCTTTTCCGGAATCAAGTGCTAACCACAGTGCCAGTGTCACCACTGTTGTCCTATAAAGAGCATCAGTCCTGAACATAGTACTAAAAAGACCTAAACTACCCACAGGATAAACAAATCTACCTTGCTTCCACCCGGAAGAGGAGGAGGCACCTGTGCATTTGGGATCATATGCTGTGATTGCTTCTGGCCAGAGTCGAACAAACTTTATTTCAGGATTTCAGTCCGTGCTGCCTCAGGGAGGTGGGAGGGAGTACTTTGCAGTTCCAGACATGATCCACACATCATGACTGTAGCAGCTTCGGCCGGTAAGAGGTAGGCTTTACGTATAAAAGTTGTGATAATAAATTGTACTGATTGTGTTTGTAATTTCACCACGGAATCAGACACACAGGTCTGGTTAAACCTAACTGAAATCGTAATAGTGTACAGGGATTTAAAGATCGAGATCACCACTACCACCCTATGAAAAGGCTGACACTTCCTGTACAACTGCATTGTGTTTCCAGCAGGAGAGCATCAGCCTAGCTGTAGAGTCTGAGAAAAGGAAGGCCAGGAAGAAAACTACCCACCTCCCAGACAGCACACATGCCCATTTTAATGTTTTAAATTCTAATAATTTATTTTAGGGATTTATATCCTATAGCCCAAAGTGCCATCCAGTATGAAAAATTACCAATGCAGCAGTAGTAGGATACCCTTTATCAGGACTGACTAAAATGTCACAAAATAGTGAGCAAACACTTGAGTGCCCTAGAACTCTGCCTCACCCAGGTCTTTAGTAACATTTATTTAAAAAGCTTCTAAGTTGCTTTTTGGGATAAAGCCTCTCAAAGTGGTATACAACAAAATTTTAAATTGTGAGAGAAAGTGAAAGAGTACTAAATAAAATAAAATTTAACAAAACCGAGTAACATATACAGTAATACCTTGGATTGCAAGTAACTTGATCTGAGAGCATTTTGCAAGACAAGCATTTTTTTAATATACATTTTGACTTGATAAACAAGCGACGTCTTGCAATACAAGTAGTCGTAGGGATGTAACCGCTTGCCTCGAGCGGGCATAGCGGGCCGAAATCGGCCCTGCTCATGCCCGCCAGAGACTCGCTTTGATATAAGAGTGTTTTGGATTACAAGCACGGTTCCGGAACGAATTATGCTTGCAATCCAAGGTATTACTGTACACCATAATTATAGGCAACAGTACACAAGTCAGTCTTTCGGGCCCGCTTGAAGGCCTGTAGTGAACGGATCTGGTGGACAATTGGAAGCGAGTGAAGTCCCCATCCCTGCCAGCTGATCTGCTTTGACAGGTGGGCACATAAACAGGACTTCCCATGTTGGTCTTGGAGCACGGACGGTTTGGTCTAGTAACCTGGACCCAAATCATTTAGGGCAGGGGTGCGGAATCCATAGTTGAAATTTCTTGCCTTCAACGCTCCCACAGACTGCCAGCAATCTGAAAGTTTTTCCTAAGGCTCAATCTCACACTTCATTTCTAAAAAATAATAAACTCTCTACTTATGCACTAAAGGTTGAAATGCCTCTCCTAAGGCTTAGTTATTGGTACCAAGAGCTTTAAGCTACACTATGCTGGTATTTTGGCCTTCAGCCCCTCCTGCCACTGGTATGCAGCTCCTGAGAGCTGCTCCAAAATGGAATTCGACCCACAGGCTGAAAGAGGGCTAGGGCTTTAATGGCCCTAAAAATGCTTTAAATTGGGCTTGGAAGTGCATTGGCAGCTCTGACTCTCTAGCGCCTGGCATTTTGTGCCAGTGGAGGTTTTCAAAATGTATTCAAGGGCAGCCCCACCTATGACTGGTATGGTCATCCAGCCTTCATGTCACTTCCCCAACCTGGTGCCTTTGAGATGTTTTGGACTCCCAACTCCAGCATGCCTGACCATTGGCTATGTTAGCTGGAGCTGATGGGAGTCCGAAACGTCTTGGCACCAGGTTCGGGAAGGATGCATGGCGACTGAAGCCAGGTCCACCCTTTCCAGCTCAGGGTGCAGTTGCTGCACCAGTTTAAGCTGCCAGCGTGCACTCCTAGCCACCACCTTCGCCTGAGCTTCCCCAGTCAGTGTCAAGGCCAGGAGAACCAAGACGTCCAGGGAGAGCGCAGCCCAGTCTAGCGGTTGCAAGCCTCCATCCCGTGTAATTTGTTTCCCTATCTGCAGTACCTCTTGTCCGGGTTAGCTTTCAGCTTGTTTGCCCTCATCCATCCCAAAACAGCCTGCAGACATCAAGGCTGTTTTTGTCCCAAAGCCAGGTCTGAAAACAATGATCAGATGTATTCATTTTTTAATTTATATCCTGCTTTTTCCTCCCAAGGAGCCCCAGGCGGTGTACATGACCTTCCTCTCCAGTTTATCCTCACAGCAACCCTGTGAAGTAGGTAAGGGCGAGAGTCAGTAACTGACCCAAAGTTACCCAGTGAGCTTCATGGCCAAGTGGGGACTTGAACCCGGGTCTCCTCAGTCCCAGTCTGACCCTCTAACCACTACACCACACTGGCTCTGGAATCACCACACTGGATTGGAATGGATCATATAGTCAACATCCTTCAGCACTGCCTGGAATCAGGAAGCCACCGTGCCCTCCAGCACTTTGCCCAAGGATGGAGGATTAGGCACTGCGCAGTGATGATCCCAACCCATGGGCTGCAAATTTTCTTTGATGAAGGTCTCGCCACTGCCTCCTCCAAGGCGGTGGGGACTGTGTGGCCCCTCAGAGAGACGTGAGCCACTCCCAGGGCCTGTGTCGGACCCAGCTCTGGCAGGGTGGGAAAGATCAAGGGAACCATGAAAACCACTGGATTCTTGAGTGTCTCAGGCGGTGTTAAGATGGAGCACAGGAGGGGCGTTCTGCAGCTCAATTGGGCTCAAGCTCTGCTGGGTCCAGGCTTCCTGAGGGCTATCGGAGGAAAGAGAGGGCTGCTTTTGTCTTCTTGCAAGGCTCTGCAAGAGACACACACCTGACAGGGGAGGTAGGGGCGACGGCAGCGCCAAGGCTCCGTGGGTAGGATGCGCCTTTTCCCAAGTTTGTGCAGGTAGGCTGAGCTTTCCTTTACAAAACTCTTCTAGACATAACTAAGTTGATTTATGCTCTAGAAAAAAGGCTGCCTCTGCTTCCCCCGTCCCCATTTCAAAACCAGTGGCTGAAAGCCAGAGCCACGATTGTCATGGATGGGGCAGGGGCAGCTGACCATGTGCCTGTCCCCACTTTGCTCCCAAGAGCCTTCCAGAGCAGCAGCAAAACGCAGGATCCCAGCCCCCGCCTGGCAGGAAGAGCTGCTCCTGATCTGCAGAAGAGGCAGCCTCGGCCCGGCTTGCGGAAGGGCAAGGATGAGCGGCAAGCACGGCAGACTGGCAGGGTGAGCGGCAGCGAGGGAGTTGCCCTGTTGTGAAAGTGTCAATACCGCGATTCCTTGCGGTGGGCTTAATGTAAGAAGAGCCCCGAGGCTGGATCAGACCAAGGGTCCATCTAGTCTAGCATTCTGTTCCCACAGTGGCCCACAAGTGGGACATGAGTGTGGCAGCCCTCCACCCGCGTTCCCCAGCAACTCGACCAGGACCCCTAGGCAGACTTAGGGATGTCGGAAGCTGACTCAGTCAGACCACGGCTCCGCCTGGCTCGGTGCTGTCTCCCCTGAAAGGCAGGGGCTCTCCAGGGTTTCCGGCTGAGAAGGGCTTGCCAAGCCCTCTCGGAGATGCTGGGAATTGAGCCTGGGGCTTTCTGCATGCCACTTTTGTCCAGCTTGCTTTCTCCTCCTCTTGTCTCGAGGCCTTGTGCTGCTTCGCTTTTACATTTGTCGTTTATGGGAAAACTTGGTCCTTCCTGCTATCATTTGCAGCCCCAAAACTGCTCAGTGCTGTGCAGAACTTTTTAAAATTTCATTTAATCATCGTTACATTTATATCCTCTTGCCCACCCCCTCTCTCAAGGAACCCTAACCAACAACCCTGTGAGGTAGGTTATGCTGAGAGTCCATGACTGGCCCAATGTCACCCAGTTTCATGGCCCAGTGGGGACTCGAACCCAGATCTCCCAAGTCCCAGTCCAACACTAACCACCACATCGGCTTTCCTTAGCAGGATTGCCAGCAAATTGAGATGTGATCTCCATCCAATTTACAGCTCAGTTTGCTCTTTCCAGAAGATCCCCTCGTGGTGCGCTTTTGGGGCGGCATCTGCCTTTCACAGTGGGAGGCAGGCAGGCATTGCTGGAAAGAGAGGAGCGCTCTGCATATCCCGGAGCTGCGGCCCCTGCCAGGGTGGGAAGAGCAGGAAGCCCTGCAGGGCTGAAGCTGGGGTGCCAAAGCACGGCTCCGTGGTGAAGGGCCAGGCCTGCCCGAAACGCCGTCCAATAATGCGTAACATCCCTTTAATTATATCTTTGCTTGAGGCTATTCCAAGTCCCGCCTCCTGTAGTTTTTCAGCTGGGTAGATACTGTTTAAAACAAAAATAAAGACAGGCATCTGTAACCACATGCATATGCCTGGCTGCCGGGCCCCGACTAAAACGTGTAAGAAACAAGGCCGCTGCGGCAGACGGGCCTAGCCTCGGAGGGTCTCTGCACGTGCCAGGCCGGGCCCGTTTGCAGCCATCTCCCTCGCCTGCTGCGTTCTGCGACCCCAGGGCGGGTGGGGGGCGACCTTGCCCCAAGGCCCAGCCCAGTGGCACCAGGCAGCATTTGGGTTTCAAACATGTTCCCCTATGCTGATCTTTGGTGCCAAATGCCAGTGGGGAGCAGAGGGCAGCTCCATCGGGCCCACCCCGGAGGAGGACCCCCACCAGCTGGAGCCACCTTGAATGATGAATTCTTTATTTGCATCAGCCACCGTCCTTAGCATGAAGTAACATATATAAAAATAGAAAACAAAATTATACTTGACTAAAATTACCTTAGTTGCGTTCTTAAAATTTGCATTGAACAAAAATGCCATGATTAATACATAAATACATAGTCCTTCAGACATAAATAGAATCAATAAAACAACAAATAGACTTCTGCTCAGTCAAGAAGCTATGAATAATTAGGTCTCTAATAAGATGGTAGATCTTATTTTAATTGACCCAGCTAAAAAATTAGCGGTTTTTACTGTGACCTGTTTGTTTTGATCTGTGAGAAGAAAAGACACAGAAGCAGTAACTGACCGCCCTGGAATAGATGACAGTAGTGGAGAAATCACCTCTTTCCTTAGATCTTTATAGAAAGCACAAGATAATACATGATCTATTGTTTCAATAAAACGGCCCTCCAGTACAGCTGATGGCAGTATGTTCAATCTTGCCTGAGTGAAGGCTCATCTGTACTTTACAACTGTTAAGTTTTGCAAATAAGATGCCAATGTGTCGAAGAGCCTAGATGGAAAATAATCATACCAGGGGCAAAATGTTCTTGTAGTGGCCAAATTATTCTGCTGCTCAGTATCATGTAGGTGATGTCTAATTAGGATGTTTGCTTTGATAAATCCCGACGTTAATAAATGCTGTGATGATAAGACAAAAGAATGCAGCTTAGAGATTGTGCTCTTCATCTAAGCACACACATGAGAATCCTGCAAGACCAAGGGGAGTAAGCCAGTAGAAGTTAAATTCAACTGGAGCCAATAATTAAATGTCCAGCCCCAGGCCTGTAGAGTAATTGAGGGGAGATTAGCTTCCAAATGCAAAGATGCATTTGGAACACAACATGGAATGGAAAAAAATTGTCTTAAGAACTTAGACTGAACAGCTTCCACAGATCTGAAATAAGGATCCATCCAGATCTGGACCCTAAGAGGTTTAGCTCTAAAAACCTCAAGTGCTGAGGGTATATGGTTGCCCTCTTTTGTGTAGAAAAAGCGATTCATAATTTTGGTACTCTGGGACACCTTATCCACCACATATTTCTTGTGGGCTAACCAAGACCCTGTTGATTGAAAGATCACACCGAGGTATTTTAAAACTTTAACTTGTTCAATTGGCTGTTTATCTATATACCATCTATGGACCCTGTGTTTTTTTTAGAGAACATAACCTTAGTTTTGTTATAGTTCACAGCTAGGTGTTCTTTTTGGCAGTGTTCGGAGAATACCCTTAACAATCTTCTTAAGCCCACTTTCGTTTGAGAGAGAAGTACAGCATCATCTGCGTACAAAAGAACGGAGATGTGTTTTGTACCAATTTAGGGGCATGAAACGTTGGAGATGTCAAATTCTCAACAATATCATTTATATAGAGATTGAACAACATAGGAGCCAAAATACAGCCTTGCTTAACTCCCTTTGTGACCGGTACAGACCCAGTAAGCTGTCCATCTGTAGAGCAGTGCACCTTCAGCCAGGTATTGGTATATAGACATTTGATCAAAAAAAGGAGTCTTTTATCTAAAGTTGAGGAGTTTAGTTTATCCCAAAGTGGCGGCATGGGGGAGGGGAAACAGGAGACCATCCCGCCTTCAGCTTATCTCCAAATCGCCCCCCCCCCCCCAGGAGCTCCATGCACCACCTTCCCCTGGTTCAAGTGAGAAAGTCCGCTCCCGTCGGTGCTTCCCCAAGTAGGGAGCTCGTGGCTCGCCCAGGAAGGAGCCCCGGCGGGGGTCGCCCAACTGCCGTCCGCCTGTGGCCGCTCCCCGCCAGCTGACAGCGCGGGCTCTTCCTCGTGGGAGGGGGCAGGCGCGCGGTCTAGCGGCAGCCCCCCCCCCCCGAGCTTGGCAGCACCTGGGCGTCGCGGGGGACGCCAGCCTGCGCGAAATGCCCGTGCCGGCCGCCCCTCCCTGGCGCCTCCCTCCGGCCTCCGCTCCGGGCTTCGGCGGCGGCCACGTCTGAAAGCGGCTCATTGTCTGCGAAGCTGCGGCGGCACCTGGAGCGAGCCGGCGAGGGCAGGCGCGTCTCGGCGGCCGCCCAGCAGCCCCTCCTCCTTGGCGCCTCCCGAATCTCCTGCGTCTCTCCGGGCGAAGCGCCGGCGAGCCTTGGCTGAGGTGAGGAGCCGGGACGGGGTGGCCGTCGTGGACTCTGGCCCTCGACGGCGGGAGAGCAGCGTAGAACTCGGCCGGGAGCAAGCGCTGACCGCGGCTGCTTTCTGCGCCGTCGAGGCGGGCGCGGCGCGGGGCCCTGCCCACCCCAAATTGCTCCTCTGCGCCCCTTGCCCAGAGAGACGCGGCGGCGGCGGCGGCGGCTCCCCCGCTCCTGTGCCCGAAGGCGCTGCGCCTTGCGCGGGGCAGCGTTTGTGGTCGAGCGGCCGGAGAGTCGCGGCTGCGGAGCCGAGAAGGGACTGCAGGCCGGGTGAGGGGCGAGACGGGGCCCCCTGCGCTCTGTCGCGCGGGAAAGAAGCGGCAGCCTCTGAGTACGTGCAGAGTGCGCGCCCGTCTGCTCTCGCAGGGCTTGGCTTACGGAGCAGGGCTCCCGGCGAGAAGGGGCGGCTGCCGGGAGACGAGCCCTGGGGGCCCGCTCCCGGGCGCCCTCCGTCCTGGGCGTTTGCCGACGACACGCAGGTAACTCCGAGTAGCCGCCCTTCACCCCCCGGGAAAACGCTGGGCTCGCCCTTCCTCGCTGCTGGGCGGGCGGGCGGGCCGGAGGTCCCTTCCAGGATTCTTCCCCGGGCAGTCGGGTCGGGCCCGGCCGGGCTACTCCTCTGGCTCGGGCGCTGCTGCTAAGCTTGCGTCAGTGCTCCAGGCGCCCTGCTGCAGGTAGATGATGAGGCTCCCCTGGCAGATCTCTGGCCGAATCCGAGATGTTTAGCAGCAGCAGTTTGAATCCCAAACTGTTTAGCAGCAGCAGCAGCAGCAGCAGCAAAAAGAAAAAGAAAAAAAAGGCCCCACACCCCAATTAAGGTGAAAGCTTGGGGGGAAACCAGGGGTGGATTTTTGTATGAAAGGAATGTAAGCTCAATTTTGGTACTGAAAAGGACTGTGTGGGGTTGGGGTGTACCCAGAGGCACCCTACCTGGAGTGCCCCCTCCCGCTCTGCCCAGCAACTGTTTTGCTCGTTGCTTGGGTTGATGAACTTTATAGTTCTAGTAACTCCCTCCCCCCCACTTCCTCAAGCCGTAGGTTTGGCCATCTCTGTCATATTGAGGGGTGTGTGTGCATATTCTTCACCTGAATTTTGAAAAAGGGCGGAGGAGATGGTTACTTTTGCACCAGAATAGATTATGCACGTGATCTTCAGTTGCACATCCTGCTCTCTTTGGACAACTACTTCAGACACAAAGGGGAGAGGGGGCTTTTAAGCCTAGCCGCGGGCTGAGCCCCCATAGAATCATAGAATCATAGAAAAGTAGAGTTGGAAGGGGCCTACAAGGCCATCGAGTCCAACCCCCTGCTCAATGCAGGAATCTAGGTCAAAGCATCTCTGACAGATGTCTGTCCAGCACTTTGCATGCAGAAGGTCCCAGGTTCCATCCCGGACAGCATCTCCCTGAAGGCTTGGGAAAGGCTCCTGCCTGAAACCCCAGAGGGAGAACTGAGCAAGATGGGCCAGTGGTTGGACTCAGGATAGGGCAGCTGCCTATATTCCAAATAATTCCTGTTAGTACTGGTTGGTTTTGTTAAGGGCTGGAGGGCAAGAGGTGGGTCTATAGATTCTATAGCAGTGGTGCACAACTTCCACAGGTCTGGGGGGCAGCTCCCCCCCAACTCACTGGTGGCTGCACCCCTCCCTGTCGCTGCACCTGCTACCACCACAATTGTAGCTGGCAAAAAAAAAAAAGCCACATGGATAGCGCCCACCTTGTTGGAAAGCAAAATTGGGGGGCTTCCGGGGGGCCTTGTTGCCATAGCAGTGGAAAATTTGATGGTGGCCGTGGCAAGAGGGGGTTATCGGAGGCCACAAAAATGTCCACAGGGGTGTGTGTGCTTCCCATTCCTGCTCTATCGCTTGGATTTACATGGCCCGCAGTGTAGTAGGCGTATGAGCAAGAGGAAAGGACTTGGGCAAGACATCCAATACTAGGCAGGGTATTAGCAGTCTTCTTCTAGATGCTGCTCCCCAAATCTGGTTTCTGAGCCTTTTATCTAAACCCCGTACATGTATTTATAGGTTTTTCTATGTAGACATGAATACTAGACACTTGGATTATTTTACAAGTGAAATCTCAGGATTGTAAAATCAGCCTCAGATGTTGCACAGACCTTGCACAGTAGAATCTCAAACATGTGGAATACATAGTGCCTCGATTAGTCCCCCCCCCCCCCCCGCAGAAACAGAGCATTTCCCAAGGCATAGTATCTGTTGTGCTCTACAAGGATTGCTGCTGCCTCTCCTCCTGTCTGAAGTCTTTCAGGGCTCTCATTGACTTGCTGATCTAATCTGGACTGGCTGACTATTTCTGGGGATTATCGCTACAGTATGAATGACAGTTGCCTGCCAACATCAAAGATCCTTGTTTTTTTGTTCTCACTTGGTGCTGAAAACTAAACAGCTCCTCTCTCCTTCCCTTCCCAGTTGCGCTCCGCTTCAGCCAGAATGGTGAGGCTCCGTATTTCCAGCACCACTGTTGCAGTTTTCCTTGTGATTCAGACTGGATTTCTACTATTTATGTATGCTCAACATGGTGGCTTCATGATCTCTCAGTCTGTGGAGAAGCCGACCCAGGCGCACGTCCTCATCCTGTCGTCGTGGAGGTCGGGGTCTTCCTTCGTGGGGCAGCTCTTCAGCCAGCACCCCGATGTCTTCTACTTGATGGAGCCCGCCTGGCACGTGTGGGCAGCCATGCAGCAAAACAGTGCCAAGGTCTTGCGCATGGCGGTGCGGGACCTCGTCCGGTCAGTCTTCAAGTGCGACATGTCTGTCTTTGATGCCTACATGCCTTGGAAGAGAAATCTGTCGGATCTCTTTCAGTGGGCAGTGAGTCGGGCATTATGCACAAATCCTGCTTGTGAATACTTCCAGCGCATGGAGATCACCAGTGAAAGTGCTTGCAAGACCCTCTGTGGCAAGTACCCCTTCAGCAAAGTGGAGGAGGCCTGCAAGACCTACAGCCACGTGGTCCTGAAGGAGGTCCGGTTCTTTGACCTCAAGGTGCTCTATCCTCTCCTCACCGACCCCTCCCTGAACCTCAAAATCATCCACTTAGTCCGCGACCCCAGGGCTGTTGTGAAGTCCCGTGAGCAATCAATGAAAGCTCTTGCCCGTGACAATGGGATAGTTCTGGGCCTGAATGGCACTAAAGTTGAGGACAGCCACTACAAAGTCCTGCAGGAGATCTGCAGAAGCCATGTTCAGATTTATGAAACAGCGACTCTGAAACCTCCAGGTTTTCTAAAAGATCGTTACTTGATGATCCGGTTTGAAGATCTTGTACGAGATCCCTTAGCGGAAATTACGGCAATGTATAAATTTACAGATCTTCAGTTGACCAACAAACTTGAAAACTGGATCTATAATATCACACATGGACAAGGGCCAAGCAGGAAGAGGGAGGCCTTTCTCATCACCTCCCGAGATGCAGTCAATGTCTCCCAGGCATGGAGAAATGTTCTTTCATTTCAGAAAGTCAAGAGAGTGCAAGAAGTTTGCAAAGGTGCCTTAAATATACTCGGCTATCAGCTTGTGGATTCTGAGAAAGAGCAGAAAGATTTGTCATTAGATCTAGTGTTGCCACATCGAAGAAACCAATTCAGCTGGGCAGTCTTTAGTGAAAATTAGATGAAATATCACACTACTTGTTTTCTTTTATTCATTTCCCTAGTATCTGGAAAAGATTTATTTTGACTGTTGAAACCAGTGCTTCTAGTAATTGCTCTTAGTATGTTGCCATTTACATAAACTAGAATAAACGGAACCAAAGGTGATACTTAGTTTGCAGACATAACAGCGTGGATCAATTGTTCTGAGTTGTACCTCACTCTAATGTAATGTAATGCTTTCAGAAATCAAAGGATGGTGTAGCTTCTACCATTTTCATTTAATATCAACACACAACATCCAGAAAAAAGCATTAATATTTCACATAATGCTTCAGTACAAGAGAATCTCCCTTTACCTGTGAGAAAAATGCAAGGATTATAATTTTAGTATTCTGTTGTCTGCATTCTTGTATGATTGTTTTAAAACATCCAGCTAAATATTTTCTGAAGCAGGACTGCAAAATGCCTGATGCTGAGCAATGCTTTACAAGCACGGCTGCGGAACCTGTTGCCTTCCAGCTGTTCTTGAACTCCAACTCCCATCAGCCCCAGTCAGCATGGTCAGTGGTCAGGGATGATGGGCATTGTAGTCCAAGGACATCGGGTGGGCCACAGGTTCTTCACCCCTGCTTTGGTCCCCTTCGCTCCTTTTGACCGGCCATCTGCCAGGATGTAAACTTGTCCAAGCTGGAGGAGTTGGAAGAAAGCAAGCCACGTGCTGCCATCCGGATGATGACCCATTTGCCTGCTGTATCCTCTGGTGACAGAACCTGGGCTTGTCCCCCAGCATCACTCTAATACTGCTTTCTGGCAAGTATGCATGGGGGAAATCTCAGTCTGTATGTAGTAGTGAGTGAATGTCTGTTTCTAATGAAGGTAATCTTGAAAACGAAATCTTGTGTTTCATAGCTGCTTAAAAGAAAACAGCCTTCAGTAGAGAAGGGCTGCACTGAAGCCCCGCTCTGCCACAAAAGCCCAGGGGGAGCCTGGGGTGGGCACTGGCCGTCCGCTGGGCAGCACAGCCTCCCTGCTTCTCAGAAGCAACAGGCACCTAGATTGGACAGATAAACGATGCAAAGAATGTTTCTCCGTGTAGCTGCCCTATGTGGGGCTTTTGGCATCTTCCCAGTGGGACCAGCCAGTAACCTTCTGCCTTTGCCTGGGGCCGTCCTCCCTCTCTCAGTCCTGGCTTCTGTCTTTAATCCAGCATGCAGGCCTCAGTAACTCCGAGCACCTCCAGGAGACGGCCCTCTACTGGATGGCATTAAAGTGCCATCTCATACTCTCCTGGAGACGTGGTGCATGATTTTGGGTGGCCTAAAACTTACTGTGGGCAGCCCACCGCCCAATTCATTCTTCTTCCCTATGTACGTTAGCTGTTATTGGGACAGTTAGACGGTGCAGACCAAAGGCCTCTCTGGTCCTGCATTCTGTTTGCACAGTGGCTGGCCAGATGCTTCAGGGAAGCCCACAAGCAGGACTTGAGTGCAACAGCACATTTCCACTTGTGTCCCCCAACACATACTGCCTCTGATATGTCTGCTAGTCACGGTGGCCAGATATTACCCAGTATCAGAGGCAGGATGCCTCGGAATACCAGTTGCTGGGGAGCTTGGGTGGGAGGGTGCTGCTGCACTGCTGTCCCGCTTGTGGGCTTCCCATGGGGGCATCTGGTTGGCCACTGTGGGAACAGAATGCTGGACCAGAGAGGCCTTTGGCCTCCAGCACAGCTCTTCTGATGATACCAGAGGTAATATATAGCCATCATGGTAAGTATTTATTTATTTATTTATTTTATTTGAACCCCACTTTTCTACCAAAAAATGGCAGCTATTACAAGTAGTAATACGGCTACAAGTAGTAAGGAGGCTATTACAAGTAGTAATTGATAGTAATTTAACAACAACAAAAAAAATGATGAGAGAGAAACTAAAAAAAAACAGCAGTTTACTCCCTAGATAACCTAATGGCTATGTGCATGTTGCACAAACCACCCAAGAGTTCTGAGATGACAGACAGAAGACCAAAGGTGAGAAAAAGAGCGCAGAATGGAGCCCCAGTTTTTATCCCTTGAGAGCGAGGAGGCTGGAAGGGAGGAACAGGATCCAGTTATGGCAGGCTGGATAAGTTTCCTGCATGCTGGGTATGGTCATTCTGTACATAGAGAGGGATGTGGCCAAGATACACTTGCCAAAAATCCAGGGAGGTTGATTTAAGAAGTGTGATTAGGAGTCATTCCTCCTTGGTGCCTTGCAGACACCAAGGGGGACATTACCAAGGAGTTCAGCCTTGCTGGCATTTGAAGTATACCCCTTAGCTATGGGGTGGGGAATGTTTTTGCCCTATGATCTTATGGCTGCATTGTTGCATTCTCTTCTGGGGCCCACATGCCACTGATGGGTAGGGCCAGAGCCCCAAAAGGGTGGATTTTATTTTATTTTTTGGCAAAGATCCCTTGTACAGCAATTCAGCTTAAAAAACATACCTTCTATTGGCTCCAATGGGAGGGTTTTTGAAAAGCCCAAGTGCTGCTGTAGGTAGGTAACCCCACCCCTCATACTACAAGCCTCCCAGATTGCCCAATGTCCCCATGTGCAAGATGGAATGCTTGTGAACTTGTATTTCAAGCTATGAAATAGCCCTTAGCTATGGGCTTGCCCCAGGAAATGCTGGAACCAACTCTGTGGGAGCACCTGAGCGGGACACATTGAGGGTCTCCTTCTTTGTGGAGTGGTTTGCATTTGTGTAGACTCTCTGGACAGGAGGCGGTGGGGGGAGGCAGGGCAACAAATCCACCGTTGTGATACGTTGTTCCCATTCCTTCCCCCTCCCCCTGTATATAGTTCCTCCTCCCTCCCCCCTCTGGTGCACATACACCTGCCCTTAGGCATGCATGCACACCCCTCCCCTGCGAGATGCCTGGGGCTTATTCTTGGGACCAGAGAGCAATATGGTTTCCTGCAGACTATTTCTCATTCTGCCTACCCATGCCTTGTGCCATCCAGAATGCCATGCCTCCAGGGTAGTTTGCAGGATGGAAACACATCACAATGCAATGGTTGTACCACGACCTGCAGATTGCCCTTTCACAGCAACCAGGAAGTGAGCCTTCTCCGGGGTAGTGCCCACCTTATGGAATGACCGTATTTGGGAGGCAGAAACTGTACTAAAACTGCCTTTTCTGCCTTTTCAGAAAACTGCCTTTTCCGTGGCGGCCCCCGTACTGTGGAACTCTCTCCCGAGTGACCTCCGCCATGCCCCCTCTCTGCTGAGCTTCCGCCGCTACTAAAAACTTGGCTGTTCAGGCGGGAATATGGGGTGGGCTAAGATTTTAAAATTTTATACTGTTTAAATATTTTATTCTGTTTTTATCTATGTCCCAGGGTGGCCGGTTGCCGCCAGATGGCGATAAATAAATGTAATAATAAATAAATAAATAAATAAATAAAACTATGCTTTAGGTGCCAGTTAAAGATCTATTTCTTTACCCAGGCCTTCCCTGAGTGAGTGTGATGCCCAATTTGTTTGCTTGTAACCATGGTGTTGTACTGGTTTTAAATGGTTTAAATGTTTTTAAATGTTTTATATAAATGTTTTAGCAATTATTATGTATAATATATTTTAAAGATTTACTTTTCTTGTAAACTGCTAGAGATATTTTTAAATGTGGTCAGTGGTATAAATCTATTAAATAAATAATAAATAAATATTAAACACAGTGGATTGCATGGTAGACATAAAAAGTTGCTGTTAAGGTAACAGGATCCACACTCCACTGTATTGCAATGGCCGTTCAGAAAGCACACTTGAAAGTTCTCCCCCAACTTAACCATCTGGTTGGATTAATAATGTAATAAATAAATAAATAAATAACCACATTAAAAAATCAACTATGTTTCCCCAATAGCTACTGCAATGCTTGAGGTAACTTGGTATCCTGTTACATTTTGTTATTTACTTATTTGATTTAATATCTCGCCCTTCCTTGCAAGGAGCCCAAAGTGGTTAATAACTGATATAAAACAGTACAACATATAAACACCATGAAAATATTGTTATTGCTGTCGCTATTACATTTATATCCCACCTTTTTTCCTCTTGCAAGGACCCCCAAGGCGGCTTACATAGTCCTCTCCATTTCATCCTCACAACACCCTGGTGAGGCTGTGAAGGATTGAGGCCTATACAGGCTTGAGTTAGGTTGGAGCCGTAGGCCCAAACATCTCCTGATGGGAGGGGGAATTTGTGAGTTTCATTTCCCCTCATGGAGTTAGAGTCACCTTTCCCCCTTAATAGAATTAAGTTTCCTTCCCCCAGTTTGAGGTCACCTGATTGTAGCCTCCTAAAGCTGTGAGAGTGTATATAAGGGAGGCAGAAGCAGCAGAAAGAGAGAGCAAGAAGAGAGAGGAGAGAAGCTGAACAGAGAAGCTGGCCCGAAAACAAAGAGAAGCTGCAGGGAGAGAGTGAAAAGTGGTAGCTAGGTTAGAGAACCTTGCGTTATTTTTCCTTTTATTCCATTATACATGCTTTTTGTAATCTTGCAAGCTCTATTTGTGTAATTAACCTTAAGTTATTGTGAATCTACTATACCAAAATTTACTAAAGTAAACAGTTATTGTTACTTCAAGTTGTTTGGAGTGTCTTTTGCACCACAGCCTAAAGCCTAATCCACGTTACTGGGAAGAGAACTGGGAAGAGGACAGAGAATTGGCATCCTGATACAGGATGGGGCTCTTAAAGAGGCAAAAATCTTTAAGGAGCTGATCAAGGTGCCTGGTACAGGTTGGAACTTGACAGAGGCAGGTTAGGTGGAGAGTCGATGACTGGCCCCAAGTCACCCAGTGAGCATCATGGCCAAGTGGGGACTAGAACCGGATCTCCCAAGTCCCAGTCGAACTCTGTAACCACTATACCACACGTACAAATACATAATAAAATACATAAAACCATCCAGTAAAGCGATGAAAGCAGTTGCCTATATCGCAAAAGGCTGTGCAAATAAAGACATCTTCGGCTGGTGCCTGAATGGTAACGGCATTGGGAACAACCACATTGTTGTGCCTTTGAGACAGAGAAGGACCAGGGCAACCAAGCCAGCGTGTGTTTGGGGAGGGGCCAGGCACGTGTCCTCTGCAGCCTGGCCCAGCTATGCTGCCTTGCCCATCAGCGCCTGTTTAAAAGACAGGCCCCCAAAACATTGGGACGCTGGAAGCAATTGTCATTGCAACTCGACCGTAGCCAGACACCCCTGCCAGCCCCCGGACCGAGACTCGTGCTTTCTTGACTTCGGAACGACCCTGCTGCACTTCAGCCTCCTCCCACGCGGCTTCCTCTTATCTTGGTTTGGGCATATCTCTTGGCTTTCAACCTTCGACTGTGTTATGATGACGGCTTATCTGTGGACCGGACTGATTTACGAGTCCGACACACATCTCCACTGAGCTCTGTGCTGGTCACGTGAATCAACAGTGTTCATGAATGGCCATTGCAAGGCATTGGACTGGAGTGGGTTCCCAGGTACTGGTGGTGGAATGCAGAGGACAAGTGGTTTCCAGGCCACTGAAAATGCTGGATACTATAACACTGCCTGCAATATGCTTGTGAAGGACTGCAACCGGTCCTTTATCCAAGATGAGAGACCAAAGGCGCCAAAATGCCAGCCTTGGCTCTACCGTCCTGACACTGATTTTCTCAGGGCTTTGCCCTCGGTCTATATACTGAACCACAGAGGAACTACACACACCGTGTGGGGTAGAAGAACCAGGAAAGTTTATTTAAGGTAAACGATTACAATAAAAGGTGGGAAATGAGGGAAGGGGGAAAGGGTGGGAAGACACTTTGGTATACACAAGTAGAGCTACAAAACGACAAAACTTGTTCCTTTACTATATAAACACCCAGGCACTTACTCTTTGCCTGGGGAGGTTGATCTTCTTAGGGCCTGCCTCAGCAAAAGCCCTACTCTGCGCTCCTTCGCGTCCAGAACAACAACAAAACCCAGAAGCCACGGCTGCAGGGCCGGTGCAAGGCAGTTTGGTGCCCTAGGCAAGATCAGATATTTAGCGCCCCCCCCGCTTCCCACTTGAGCCCTCCCTCCCTCCAGCCCTATGCCCATTATGAAATAAAAGTCAATTGGCAAAACCTAAAAAAATTATTATCATAAACATTGACAAACATACATAAAATACATGTTGATGTAGTATCAATTTGCTATATAGAAAAATTCCTGGTGAAGTGTGACAGAAACTACATTTAATGTTTAAAACTTCATTTTCCTTGCCTTTTTATTGGCAAACTGGCAAACCATTTCTTTAATGTCTAAAGAAGATGCTAACTGAGATTCAATTGAAATGGTTGCCAAGCCAACCAGTCTTTCTTGGCACATTGTTGAACACAGATAATTTTTAATTAATTTTAATTTGGAAAAACTTCTTTCTCCACTGGGCACTGAATCTGGTAATGTTAATAGTATTCTGAGTGCCACTGAAACATTGGTGAAACTTTCAACCAATTTATGCTGCAATAGAAAATGCAGGACCTCCTGGGGATGCATAGTTTTGGGAAGCCTCCTGGCAATGGCTTGCAGCTCACCACACAGTTCCTCTGCATCTATATCCTTGCTGGCTCCATGAGTAAGAGACTCCTCCAAAGACTTGCACTCACTAAGAATATCCTCTGTGGGTAGTTCGGAAATCTTGACGATGTCATACAGGAACCCAAATAATGAGCCGTGTTGTTCAATCTGATGGAACCTTTCATTTATAGATTCTGTTGCCACATCTAAAATGGCATAATAAAAGTTAACCTTGTAGTTCTCTTTGGGATCCTGGACAGCCTCATCCTGGGCTTCATAATCAAACTGCCTTCTCTTTCTCCTTTGTCTCGATCGATTTGCTTCAAAAGTGGGCTCAATTTCCAACTCTTTAGCTATTTCGTTGCATCCACCAATATTTTCTGGAAGCTGT